>JACJUM010003237.1:17847718-17858347 GCA_020976665.1 Heortia vitessoides
TTGTATATATATATATATATATATATATATATATATATAAATTGTCGTCTTTCTTATTCACGCAAATGATAAAGACTTAGCATACAACGGGTATATTTATTGAAACCGGTTTCTAGTGAAAATTCACCGGTATATTTTCCAGTATTCGAAAAGAATTCAAAGCTAGCCGTCTCTTCTAATAGTCGGCATGACGTAGGTTATTTGTAGCCACGTCGCTTGGCGGCCAGACGACAACTTGCGAAGACCCCGGACTGCAGACTTAAATAGAAACATAATGGTTTAGGATTGCACTCTGTATAGTTTATAGTGACGACCTTCATCAAATTAGTTGTTTGAAAACACGATATTAGTTTCAGCTTAATGTGTTGTAAATCAAACAACTTTAAGAGATCAACAACAAAAACTTGTTGTTGATTACTTGAAACTTGAGATGAAAAACGTCCTTACTTTCTTAGATTGGTCCTACAGCGCAGATATTTTTTTATTTTTTTTATTTATTGAGACCACAAACAAGTATACAATACTCACTTAATCTAAAACTTACGACTAATATCATATAAACTATTGTATACCAAACTTAGCTGGTCAAATATTACATTTAGGAATTACATATGGCAATACCTGTGTAATACTGTTATGCAATAATGTAAATAAAAAAAACACTTATTAACTAAGAATGTAAGATAAGAAAAGAATAGTATAAGTATTAGTTTGGCATTTACTATATTCGATAAGCAAACAAGATATAGACTGACTTATATGCGTGTATGCGTGTGCGTATTTGTGTGTGTCTATGTATTTGAATGCGTGTGTGTTGTCACTGTTTATGCATTTAATGATTTAATAATTTCTTTCTTAAATGATGATTTATTTCACGCGAATATGTCTACGTTATTTAATTTATAAATATATGTTTTAAACATTCGATTCAGTGGAGATCGTATACCTGCGATAGTACGTGACTGAGTTATTGCGAAGAAAATTATTGTTACCGAATATAGGGGCGCGTGGGCACTGAGTACTTTAATTTTTCTGTTATGTTTATGCTATCGTATCTATTATAACAAAGGTCGTAAAGAAACATAGTTTCCAGTTGTAAACGTCTTGATTTCAAGTCATTCAGTTTATGATTATATAAAAGCGCCTCATGCGGTAAATATTTACGATAGCATTGGTAGCTTTTTCTGTACTCTCTCCAAATTTGCCTCATATTAAATAATGGGTTCCATATAGCAATGGCGTATTCAATTTGTGGTCTTATTAGTGATTTAAATAGATATATCAGTGTACCTGAGTGTCTGAATTCAACAGTGGATCGTACGACAAAGCCATACATTTTAAAAACCTTACTGATGATATTGCCTATATGAATGTCAAGGTGGAGTTTACCATCTATTGTGATGCCCAGATCTTTAATCGATTGCATTTTATCCATTTATTATATTTCACTTTATATATGGAAGTAATCCTATCTTGTGCACCGGGGGTCTTTGGTTCAATTCCCACCCAAAACAAATTTATATATATTTGTGTTTTTTTTTGTTTGAGTGTTAAATGTATGTGTTAAACTAGTATTTGTGTGATTCCTCTGTTGTCTTACGTCCGCAGCACAAGTACTTTAAGCGACTTACCATGAAGTTAGGTATGAGATGTTGTGGGAATTTATTATTATTATTATAAACAAGCTTACAGTTCGCGTAATTATAAACGTCTATAGATGCTCGAAATATCACAAGGATATCACCAACGCGTATGATGTCACTTTAGCGGTAGATATCGATGAGGGTAAGGTGTATATCTATGAACCTTATGTAATGAAAATATTAACAAGCCAGGATAATAAAAATAATATTGATTAGACAAAAAGCCAATATTGTACGAGTAAAAATATCCTTAAGGAAAGCTAAGTAATACTATCAAAATTTATAATTACCTTCCGTCTCGCGAGACTTAAACACAACTCTATGTAGTTAAAATTATAGACGACTTTAAAATAACGTACGGACCGCAGAATGCATTTACCCAAATCGAATCAGAGTTGGCCCACGCCTTCTAATTAGAAATCCATTCCGCACACGGAGACTGTTCGTGATTCTAACAGAAGCTGAATTTGGTATTGTATTTTATGTCGCGTATTGATTAAACCAAAATAATATCTAAATATATTGAGTAAATAAAAACAAATATTGTAGGACATTATTATTATTATTTTTTTAAATATGGGCAAAGTTGAAAGATATTTATGTCAATACATTAATGTTATTAATGCTTTCAAAATCTAAAATTTATATATAAAATGTTGTTAATCGCAAGAATCGAGGACGGCTTCAGATAATATTTCATTAGAAAAAGATCAACTTGTGTCAGGCCTTAGGCTACATTCGAATATGCATCTTTCTCATAAAGGGGAACTACACTACCGTTGTTCTATCGAGACCTATTGTTAGCAGACTCGTCGGTTTTTTGTTTTCGTATTTCCCTTGAGATGCACGGAAAGTTACAATAAAGATAAAAATTGTGTTAATGTAATTTTAAATTAATTATACTATGCGTTCTTGTTTCTTTTCTCTTTAATCTAAAACTGTTTTCTCTTTAAAATATTTGACGTAAATCGTCAATGTCAATCGAAACAAAAGAAATCAAAAGTAGCATTGTACCTGGACCAAGTGAGTGATACTTGGATGAAATCAGGGCGGGTGGCTTGTATAAACCATTTGTTATGCCCACTCTAAATGTATCATCGCCATCATCATCATCATCACCATAGAACGTCCATTATCACAGTTAAGATTTTGGCTCATAATTGCCACGCTGGGCAGGCACGGTGACAATCGCAGAGTATAGCTTTGCGCCGAGAACGCTGCTGCTCATTTCTGTTGCATTTTATTTACAATCGTTTGGATGGATATGCAGCTATCTGTCGGTTCCGGCACCAACTATTTTATAAGTGAATAATACTGCGTGAATTTTGACGTTTGCCCAATTCAGGCTCAATACCTATTTCCATATCTCAGTCGCCTATTACGCCGTCTGAAGGTACTATCATACTCTGCTGGTAGTGTTTCGGCGTAAGAATAGTAACAACATAAAGAAGATTTAATTTCATTCTATGTACCTACACTGTGATCTCTGCATTATCTCCACAGAGCAACGAGCAGAAACCTAATCGAATTGGAGACTGACCGCACTTCTTAATTAGCATCCATCTCGTACACGACTTTACTCCTGATGCCAGACTAAGTACGATGCTGCTCTTGCATTTGAATTGACAAGCTCGTTGATGCATTTGGCAGTGTTCGTATCTTGTGCGCTGAGGTCGTGAATTCAATCTCTACCTATGCCAATTTAAATAATTAATGTTTGTGCTGTGTCTGGTGTTAAATATGTTCGTCAGTATTATATTTATATTTCTTTATAGCTTAATATGTTTGTCTTGCAATTTTAAGCGACTTATCACGGAGTCAGATCAATGTATGACATGATGAGTAAATTATCATAAGCTTTCTTTTATTTATCCTATCCGCAATGACTTGTATTATGTTTAAAGATACCACCAATTTATTTGAAGTAGATCTCATACAAAGGTCATCTGTATTGTACTCTCACCTATAGATATAGGTGAGAAGTAATAGAGTTTAAATTTATAAGTCACGCTCAGCCCTTCTTTGGATATTACCATTAGTAATGCTGTTTCTTTTTCAAATACGTGCTGTACTACACGTACGTCGTGCCTACTTAAAAAGATGGTTGGTTGTCTGAAGGGCCGATCGTCACTCATGAATTTAAAGAAATCACATGCATCTTAGTTATGGTTTGCTATTTTTGGAGGATTCGTATTCACTTTATAATTACCGTCATCAGGATCAGTAGTTCAAGGTGTTAGCTGTCAAAGGTCGAACCGCATAAACAGTAAAAAATATGCAGACAAATTTTCTTGTTGCTGTAGTTATATTATAAATATTACTTATACTGTGTTATTCACACACAGAAATTAAGAGCGATTTTTCTACATAGATTTATTAAGAAATAATAGTTAATCAGCTCAAAATAGACATATATTTATTATAGTGAATAACATGTTATCTAGCCCTTACATCGAACGTACTAACTCCGAGAGAAGACCAGCGACTCCGCTTGGTGCGGCTGGCAAATTCTGGGCCAACAGACCAGAGAAACTCAAAAAAAGCGCAAAGAGGCGTCGAGTTTCAGAAACCGGCTTAAGCTACATCGCACAACATATCATCCTACACAAATTTATTAAACTAACTTTCATAGTAATTTCTAGATGCTAAGATTTGTTCTTAAAAAAATAATTTCTACTCGTCATTTCATACGTTGACTTGACTTCGAAATAAGTAGCTTAAAGCACAAGTGTTACAGATATCAGATTACAGAATAATTAAAAATAAAACATAACAGCATTATCATATCAGTCATCGAAAATACTCAATATTATGCTTTTTATTATTATGCCGCATTTGGTCTGTTTTGGATAGTTATACCATCTTTCAGTTCTGTCTCCTCAGTCACCTCTTACTACATCTAGTACCGAAAAGGTTCTACGCTGCAGGTACCTTTCGTCAAACAATAATATACTTAAACACTTTGTATACTTCAAATAGATATAAATATTAGATTAATGGCGATGTCAAACTTATAACAGATTCGTGAAGGTTGATATATTGCTTTGTGTATCTAAATGATTTTCTGGATGATACATAATACTCATATCCTTACATTATCATCATCATCATATCAGCTATTGGAAGTCCAATAATGGACATAGGCCTCCCCAGGAAAAGATTCTTTTTCTCATAATTTCCATGCTAGACTAGCGCATTGGCAATCGTAGAGCGCAGCTTTCCCGTCGGAGATACTGTAGCCCATCCGATCCACACAGTTCAGAACAGATATATCGCCATCTGTCGATTCTAGTACCTTCGTCGCCTCTTATACCCGGTAAACGGGGAGGGACTATTCTACTCTTCCGGTACCTTACGGTTAAAACAAAACATAACAAAATTTTTCTTACAAGATTATAAGTTAAACTAAGTACTTACTTAAAAGAAGTTGGGAGCAAAGAAGTTTATATCGCTTAGATCGCGTCCGCTTGCACTCTCATCTAGCGTTAAGATAAATTCTAACTCTAACCTTGTTACATGAGTAGGGTTTCGTACTCTATTTGAGACTGAAAGGAGCTAATTAGTCAACCATTTCCCCTGCACACAATGTCTGCTCTATTCTTGCTCTTTAAGTGCTAATTGTTGCTCTTGCCTCATTAAGATGCTTGAGAATTCAAATAAGTTAAAGTGGATCTTGTTTATGTTAACAAAATGAACTTCGCGTAAAAGTATGTGTGATAATACGTAAAAAATTTCCTGAATGATTTTTTTCTATTCTTCTCATATTCTTCGTGCATACTTTCATATACATTTAGTGAATATCTATTAATTTGGAATTACAGACAACCGATAGAGAAACATATAGATTTTGTAATACCTTCATAAAATTTTAACTGTTCGGTTATTTTATAGCATTTTATATGTGATTCTTTATGCTCATATCACTTTTTTATTTATGAACTGATTAAAACGAAACATATCAAATGTTAAATCGAGCTTGTCACAACGCAGTAATGTATTAAACCAACTCAAACTTTACTGATATATATGTATATCACGATTTATATATACATTAAAAAATCTACAGCATCTCATACATTGACCTGACTCAGTGGTAATTCGCTTAAAGCACTTGTGTTACAGGGTCAGACATCAGAGGAATCACAAATATACTACTATAGGACATATATTCAACACCTAGACACAGAACAAACACAAATATCATCATATAAATATTTGCTTTACTTCGTAGGAATCGATCCGTCGACCCTTGGCGCACAAGATAGATCACTGCCATCTGCACCGTCAGGATTGTCTAAAATCTATTTAATATTAAATTAATATAATTTTAATCTATTAGCCCGACCGAAATCCATATGTACCCACATAGTAAAATTACATCCCATAGATTTCATTAGCGTGAGTTTATTATATTAGTATTGAACACTTTTTCAATTACTTCACATCGCCTTCTGTTAGAATCGTAGGGAAACCACTGATAAATATATAACATCTTGTCATACTCTGCTATTGCTCTAGGTGGGAATTGAACCCATGACCCTTGGCGCACAAGATAGGATCACTACCATCTGCGCCATAGCTGATCCGATAGACGTTGACTTATCTTAAATACACAATAAATGTAGATGCAAAATAATCCGACCCTATCGGACAGTTTGTAGTTATGGTGATAGTCCGAGATAAATTCTAAATTACTGAAGCGATTGTAATTTCTTTTCTGTTTTTGTGTACAATTTAATTCAATTTGAGAGATTCGCAAATAATAAAATAATCGGTACAGTAGTTACAAGTAGGTACAGAGAAACTTAACTCAGTTAAGTTAATAAACTTAGTTACAGTTACGATTGTTCGAAGGCGAACTGTTTTAAGGTAAGCAGTTCGCATTCGATATTCAGTGAGGAAGTCGCTATTGTGTAATGCATCACCCGATACGACAGCAATGATCCATAGACTTGGCTCACTCCAAACCCTATTGATATCCAATACTACTAAACTGGTTACAGTTACGAGAGCTAGCATTGGTTTCCAGATAACTTAACAGATTATTTATATCTTTACAGCAATAATAATGCCTTCAAACTGACCTCTAAGTATTTCTTCCACATACATTGGTTCTTTTACCTAAGCATGTATAGATTAAACTAGTTGTTCGAATCTATCATTATATTCCAGTTAACTCAACAGAGCTTCTATTCCTTGACAGCAATAATAATGCCTTCAAACTGACCTCTAAGTATTTCTTCCACATACACTAGTCCTGTTAAATAAGCAACCATAGACAAAATTAGTTGTCCAATATTCTTCAACTGATTTCGATCATGCCACCTATTATTCGATCCCAGATAACTCAACAAAGCTTTATTACCTTTACAGTTATAACAATGCCTTCTAGCTGACCTCCAAGTGTTTCTTCTTCATGGATTGATCATATAACATAAGCATCCATAGACTAAACTGGTTATCCAATATTACTACACTGGTTACGATTATGACATCTAGCCTTAGATTCTAGATAACTACACAGGGGCTTAAACCTTTCCTTCAAATAATTATTTTACATATATAAGTTCTGTTACATAAGCATCTAGTAATCTTTACCAGATGGTGTGTCTTCATTGTAGGCGGTTCTTAGAAGATCGATTTATTTTTTATTCATACAACATCTCATATTTTGGCTAATTCCGAGATATGTCGCTACGGATATCAGACATTAGTGGAATCACAAATATAATACTATCATACATATAAATCCACCATCCAGACAGAAAAAAATACAAATATATGTCTTATATGGGATCGAACCTACAACCTTTTTCGCATTCTTATGCGATAAGATCACGTAAAATTTTATAAAGGTTGATGCTAATTTTAGAATCTTCTCTCACTCCTCAATATATTAACATAGATCGACCTTTTTTAACTAACATTTCAAAGCTTCCAGTAGTCGTAAACAGAAACAAATTGAACATCAGCAGGTATAGTAGGCAAGGTTGATAAAGGTACTATTCTACCTTTATCAACCTTGCCTAGGTAAACCTAATTAATACCATGGAATCCGTCATATCATATGTATCCATATACAATCACATTAGATATGGATACACGCATAATTTACTTTATTTCGCTGATTATAGAACGACAGGTGGCATTATATCAATCTGAACAAGCGCGGATTAAATGAACAGGGCGGGGATGGGTAGCAGCATCGCACGCTTGTCCAGCGTGGCAATTACAGGCAAAAAATTATCCTTTCTTGGAAAGGCACACTCATTGTAACTAGTGATCCAGGGGAATGTTGGTCATTCACATCTACCTTTTGTCTTCTATCTTTAAAACAATATTCTAGCAAACTTAAGCTGAATCCTTTTAGTCCATAATAGTGATATTTTGTGATCACTATTTCACGGTGCACGCAATCAAAAGACTTGGAAAAATCTCAGAAAATACCTGAACCATGCATGTAAATCCTCCCAAACATCAAAAATATTTTTAATGAGCTTAACACCGACATCGGTTCTCGAGCGACCCTTAAATAAAATACATATTTACTACAAACAATACATTTTGCTACAAGCACTCATTCTTCACAATTTTCAATGATTTACGATTAAGAAAGAGAAGATAGGGTGGTATTTCTATTCATCATTACCATTGTTGATACAATATTAAAAAATTTATTTTGAAGTCAAAATGACTTAATTCCGAGAAAAAATACTTGTGTTACTGACGTAAGACAACGAAGGATTGAGCTAGGATGAAGAATTGAGGAAAATGAAGAATTCAATATATTTTTTTTGGGGTTACCCACAGCAATACCATCTGGAAGATATCTTAACTTTTATAATGGCACTGAGATTCCCGAAATTTCCAGTCGTGAAAGAACTTAGTTTTAACAAACACTTTTCTCCTGACAATCCTTACTCATGTTATTTTCGAACCCGAGAAAACTCCAAAGTGTTCCTCATAAAATATACTTTTCTTTTGAACTTATCAAAAATATAATTATAACTATCTATGCATATGTATTCGTGAACAGGAAGCTAGTTAATTTCTAAGCCCGGATTAATTTAAATTGCTTTGCTTTTTTTGGCGGGCCTGTTGGTGAATTCAGTGGTGTTCCAATCTTATGCGCCAAAGTTCGTGGGTTCGGTCCCCACCCAAGGCAAATATTTATATATTTATGTTTTGTATTTAATATTTCTTTAGTGTTAAATATGTATTTAATGTATTATTTGGTTATATTTTGATGAAAGCCTTATATCAGTAACACAAGTGTTTTAAACAACTTACCTTGGATTCGGGTTACTCATACATCATGTGATACTGTGTAAGCTATTAATAATACTAATATTAGTAGTCTAATTAATTTCGTGTGAAAGATTCGGCTGCTATCAACATTGGATAACATTTCACAATATAGTGTTCAAATGCGATTGAGGCTGTTTGATTCATGAATCAAACCATGTAATATTGAATGATGCATCGCGATGGCTTTGTCATCTCAACTGAATACTGAATAACAATGCTCTTGCGTAGATTACTGAGATACTCGCACTGTCATATCACTCTATCATTGCCAAATGAAAATGCTTTGCTACGAAGCTATACCTACTATAATGTAATATTATTATTGCACCAGAAAATTATAATTACTTATAGATATAAAAATAACATTGCATATATTTAAACAATGTATTTTTTTTAACCAAAAAAAAAACAAATTGAGTAACAAGAAGAGATAAAAACATTAGTAAATTAAATAAAACAAAAATAATAAAATGGATACAACATACATCATCGGCGTCATATCTGCCATTAGAAGTCTACTGCTGGACATAGACCTTGCCAAGAAAGGGGAAATTTCGCCCATAATTGCCGCGCTGGGCAAGCGTATTGGCAATCGCAGATCGCAGCTTTCACGACGGGGATGCTGCTGCCCATCTCCGCTCTGTACATTTGAACGGACTTTTTTGCATAGAATTACCGCCATCTGTCGGTTTTGGTGCCTTAGTCGCCGTTTACGACACCTGGTATAGGAGAGGTAATGTTCTACTCTGCCGGTACCTCACAGATAAAATCCTTCTCCGTCCTACTTGCATAGTTTTAAAAAGATAACATAGCATATTACTTGGTAAAAAAGTAACTATTTAAATGTGAAATAGTTTATAAAATTGGCTTTCTAGTTTTTGAGTTAAACCGTAACAAACACACAATCAAATCTATTATCTTTATGATGTAAGTAAACATAATGTATTAATATAATATAACTTGTTTAGTTTCATACAAAAAATAACTTGTCCTAGGCTTTAGGGAGGACTCAAGACTGCAAGATTCTCATGACGGTCCCCCGTCTGTATTACTGTTGTTGTACCGAGAGCCTTAGAAGACTCGTCGCTTGCCGTTTCTTCAATAATACAGGTATTATTCATTTATATATTTTTAAGTAAATAGTAAATAATAGTGACGCCCAACGACGGCTGTAACTATATATTCCTCTTCTACTTGGTTAAGACATATTCCCCAGGTTCCCTATACCAACTCTTCCATTTAATTCCGCTCTACGAATGTATTTGTGAAATCATTCTACCAAGAATGATAGAAGAGGTATTAAAGAAGGTCCAGGTTAGAAGTACCAAGCATAAACGAGCGTGTATAAAAGGACTGATGCCAGTAAGGGAAGCGTGAGAGGCAAGCCAAGATCGTAGTAGAGATTAAGACAAGTAGAGATCTATAGTCTCTGCCTACCCTGATGGAACACAGGCAGACGTGATGTATGTATATATTGTTTATTCTTTTATTTTAGGTTAAAATAAACTTATGCGTTGCTTCTGAAAACGAAGATTTATTTCGTTAATTTCTTACAAATATTATTATATAATTTTACAAATAACTTATTTAACTACCCTATTATTATAACTTTACCTGAAAACGAAGAAACGACAATTAAAGTCTATTCTTCCACCAATTATTCTTATTTATCTATCTT
>JACJUM010003237.1:17858357-17963714 GCA_020976665.1 Heortia vitessoides
CAATTATTCTTATTTATCTATCTTAAATCACAATAATCTAATACAATAATAACCTCTCAACTGACCATTGACCTCAGACTTTAGCGCTTGTCAGTTGTCAATGTCATTCAATGTCGTTCAAAAATTAAAGAAATATTATTTCTTTACATGTATGTAACTATACATATTAAATGTACGTTAAGTAGATTTCTTTAGGATCAAGCGTAGAAATTTGATCAGAAAATTAAGGATGCCTATCCAAGACTTCTTTGTCACTTCGAATGTAGCGTTACCGTACTTCTTTATTCTGCTCAAACTTTAGCGCTATAAAATTATCTTCAACCATCTTAAGGTAGGAAAGAACGGAGTTATTTATTTCTGAACTGTCGCCAGCAATACTACTATAGAAGTAGTCCTAGATCCTACATCATGATTCTTATAAAACACAAAAATATAACATGAAATTTCATAAGCTATTCGTCGAAACTTTTATAAAACTGTATAATTTCATATTTTTGTGAATATAGTACCGCAATCTTTATGACTACAATTGTTGTTACTGAAATAAAATAAACTCAGGCAGGGCTACCCGTGTTGGACGCCCATCGACAAGGTGGACAGATGATCTGGCTAAAACCGCAGGATCGTGCAGGACACAGGCCGCATACATCACTTGGAGAAGCCTATATCCAGCAGTTGATATGGCATGGCTGACATAGTAATAATGATGAGGGCTACCAGTAAATATAAATTATTAACAAGACTCTTATCGACTTTTAATTAAAAAAAAATTGTTCTAATAATAAAATAATATAAACAATACTAAATTTGACCAACAAACTGAATACTCTTCAGGGTCATAATAGTCTCAGATTAGAAGGTAATTGAGTATAGATCTATCAAAAAAATCAGCCGTCAATGTTCGCTATCAACCGTCGCTAGAAGGATATAATGCAAATTACCCTTACAAAACGTTCACTAAGGTCAATTATGGACCCGTTATACAAAAAACACTAAGTAGACGATTACATTTTTTAATATTTGGAGCATACATTTCTTGAGCTAAATGAGCTGAAATTCTGTTACTGAAGGTGTCGAAATGTTGAATTCACCCATCAAAATATACAACTATTTTATATTTATACACATTTTTATTTTCAACTGTGCGTAAAAATTTCCGAGACTATGTTTTAAAATATTTTTTTTGCTTTTTTGTCGATTAATTTTGATATTATCAGTGAATCCAGAAGATTAATAAGGATAATTTACTAAGATAACTCATGTATGATACACATTGGCGTAACGTACCAATCCTGAAGCCAGTTCCAGGACTAAAAAGGTTAGTTTCTACATCTCTTTGCAATAAACAAGGTAACATAGGCATTACTGGGTTAATATAAACCTAGTTGCACTGGGCTTTTATTACTTTCATAATGTTACTCCAGAAAATGGTTCTATAAAACTTGTTCTATTAGAGTTGTGTTCATACGGAATAACACTGCGGACGCAATCGGCGTTATTTATATAAACAAATAAAAATATTTTAATTTTATACCTTAAAAACAAATTATTTTGTATGAGGTCGTAAATAATAAACTATTAACTATATTTATTGTGGTAGACTGGTGCCTGTGTACCACGTATCACAAGACATCAGGCTCTTCCAATCACAAATGTATTATATGTATATTTTTATACATTTATCATCATCACATCCACCATTTGAAGTTCTCTGCTGGATAAAGGCCTCCTCAAGAAAGGGAATTTATGCTAATAATTTGGATAAACGTGTTGGCAATCGCAGAGCGCAGAGGACGTGGATGCTGCTGCACATACCTCCACTATCCACGTCCTCTGCGCTCTGCGATTGCGCAACTTCGGTTCAGGGGAAGGTACTATTCTTTGCCAGTACCTTATGGTTTTTTTCATAACAATGCTTTCTTTAATTATTTCATGTTCCACTACAACTATATTTACATATTTTATCTAAATATAGTTGTAGTATAAGACTAATTGGACAAAGATATTTTCCGCGTGATAGTAAGCTTCATCGTAGACTTTAAATGCTCGTAATAATACTGAGATATCACTAGCGTGTTGTCAATTTTATGACTTGAAGATATTTGTCACATCAGTAATTTTCACTGCCCCTCTCAAGAGAGTGACGTATCAGACGATCTATGTATGAGTTCTACTTTAAGTACATTCTAACTTATCTATTTAATTCATTGATTGGTTATGCCAAGATTTCTATTATATATATATAATATATATTTATAATATATATGTATATATAATATATATATATTTATATTGATATAACCCAACTTACTTATATATTACCAAGGGATTTTAAGAAACCTAACCGACAAAGTTGTTTTATCATATTTTTTCATAGACAACTTGCAATAACCTAATCCTAGGTATTGTAAACTTCACGAGCACCGAGCAAGCCAACCCATGGGTGACGGCTAGTAAATGATAAACGATGCCCCATTTGGTGATTAATAGATGTTAGCTATCCAAATGTTTGTCCGATTTGATGACAATAGACGTGGACTGATCGAACATTCACGCAACGTTAATGTCACATTTTATCAACGTTCGTATTTGTGAACGTTATTTGTTTACGTGTTGATTTAAAGATCAAATATTTATAAATAGTGATAAAAACAATGTTTGCTTTGTTCTGGGTTTTATTGAAAAGAACCCATTATCTACACTATATTAAAATTGTTTGTCAAGCATTATTTAGGTTTAAAAGTTATCTATCTTGTCAAATCGAGTATCAGTCATTCAGAATTAACTGACACTGAGTTTAGTATCGCAATCAGCTCGTTTGTGAACTAGTGGAATTTAGAAAATTTAGGCTTAACGGCAATCGCAGAGCGTCACCTCGCGATACCATACCGCCATATGTCAGTACTGGTAGGTACCAGTAGGCGTCGTAAAAGGTAACTGAGGCCAGTTACCTTTTACGACGCCTATTACAATCGGAGGTACTATTCTACTGGTTGTGCCGGTACCCCAGAGCTAGTATTTTTATAAATATTTTTGTACAAGTATTGTATATATAATTATTGTTTAAAGAAGACTCTAAATACATTTTAGATTGCATTGATGCATTTACCTCTTGAAACATATTTTTATACCATATCAAATTTTATGTTGTTAGTAAATCTTACTAACCTGATAAAATATATGAAACTGCGAACATCAGTTCGCATTCCAGTCATCACTTTGCAGTTACATACATATTAAAATTCCTAAAACCTGTCATCAGTTTGCAGTTTAATATATATATATGGATATCTAAGACCTGTCATCACTTTGCAGTTATATACATATTAGAATTCCTAGAACTAGTAATCAGTTTGCAGTTTTCACGTTACTTATACATGCACACATCATTATCATTACAACTAGTCTAACTAGGTTGATTGTACACAAGCGGACGTCTTTACCCCTACTACGGATTGCGACATCCTTGGCTATAAAGTGTAAGTCACGCAACTCGTATACCTAGAAACCGTTATCTGAAATCTAGATGGACTTAGAAGTCGCTTGCATATTCCTCCACCCTAGACGTTATATACAAATACTGATTGAAGTCATGGATTAAGAGTGGTACAATTTTAAACGATAGATTTTGATACCATAGACTAATTTCAACAATTATAGAACAGCATATATATTTTTTGTTTATTTTCCATAGGTAACTTACTCTAACTTAAAGTAAGATAACACACTATTATTGCCTTTTCGAAATAAACAGGTGAAATTTTGATAAATAAACAGATGAGCATCTCTACAAATGCCACAGATAATGAATATTTTAATTACAAATCTATTGTCTAATAACAGTATCAGCGGCGCATACGGTAGCGCTTCTATCTTGCTTGTCAATGATCGTAGGTTTGATTCCTACCCTGGGCAATCAAATGTGCTAGATCTGTGCTCTAGTATTGCATTAATGTATATAAGTGTTATATTTGTAATTGATCAATATTGTGTTAACAAGTGCTTAAAGTTACTTAGCAATTCAAAATAGATGCCTCATTTGACAAGATGTCTAGTTTATCATATCATCATCAATACAGCCGCAGAATATCCACCGCTGGAGATAGGCATAATTGCTGCGCTGGGCAGAAGCGTAGCCTCGCGAAGGAAATACTGCTGCCCATTATTACCTTGTAGCCCACGAGCTACGCTATTTCGGGTGGCCTACACCGCATCTCGACACTTGGTACAGAGGGAGATACTATTCTACTCTGATAGATATCCTGCTAATATATAGTGCCAACTGTATTATACTTCAGTATTGTCAAATGTAATTCTTACGAGTACATAAACATTCTAGCATTATGACTCCACTAATTTTGAATACTCTATGCTGATGATCTCTGATGATAATGTGAATCTCAGAAAGAGATAGTGTGGTTTTAACATTTATTTCACTTAATCGTTTAGACTCCACTTCTATCGGAAACGCATAAAAAACACACCCGTATATTTCTAATCGCAGACTTTGTATGATTTAAGAATCTTGTAAGTAACTATCCAGAACTGTGTTCTCTTTCTGTTATTTTGCAGAGACGTTTTCACTTAAACCTTTTTAAATGGACTGTCATAGTTTCTTTTAAGTATATTTCCCACAGCATCTCACACATTGACCTGTTTCCATGATAAGTCACTTAAAACACTTGTGTTACGGAAATCAGGCAGCAGAGGAATCACAAATATAATACTTAAATACATACATCTAACACCCAGACACACAACAAATATAAATATATGTTCTGGGTGGGGATCGAGCCTATGAACTTTGGTGCATAAGATAGGATCACAAACATCTGCGCCATCGGGCACGTTAACTATGCTGCTCTAGTACCCCTCTTAGATATCTTAAGAAGCATCCAAATTACAGGAAACAGCAGATGGCTCTATCATCATCATATTAGCCAAAATACGTCTATTACTGGACATAGGACCTTCCAAAGTAATCTCCAATAGGACCGGCTGTATGCGATTGATTACATTATTAAATATTTATACTGTGCATTCTAATTTGCAAGGGTAAATAAACTAGGGAAACCACTGGATATTTAAATATAATATATTCTGATAACAATAGCATCTTTAGACAACGGTGACGCTTATCTGTAAGTTAAACTTGGCTGTCATCATAGTAGAAATAAAAACAAATCTATATATATAAAAATGAAACCCATTTCGCGTTGTCACGGCATCACGTGTGAACGGCTGAACCGATTTCGATAATTCTTTTTTTTAAATATTTGTGGAAGTCCAAGGATGGTTCTTACGGAAAAAAATATTAAGAAAATCTCTGAGAAATATTGAAAAGTATACATTTAATTTTGCATATTTTAAAAAACGCGCGTTACGAATGTCAATTTTTTTTTTTATACGAATGTCAACGTCATTCACAGCCATAGACTATATTAAAAGAGCATCGTTTGTTCGGAAACGTGGTTACTTAATTAAGTTTGTTCGGAAACGTGGTTACTTAATTAAATTCTATTGCACTATTTTATAATTTTTTGAAAATAATACAAATAGTAAACCTATACAAATTTCGCATATCCTATTTAGTAATCTGTGGTAGTATCTGTTTCCCTAACTTGACATTGGCGTCATTGGCGAATGGCTGAACAGCCAAGCCAGTTAAAAAAAAAAAAAACTGTGGTAATCTGTGGCATCACATCCATAACCGCTTTTGTTTGATAATTACGGTAAGTTGACAGCTTCATATCGATTTTTGGTAACTTTTGGTGACTACATAATATTACAATTTGGTTATTCCCGTGTCGGAAAACCATCAGCATTATTTATTTACGCGCCAGAACATAAAACTAAAAATATAGTGTACCAAAAAGCATTAGATTAAAGAAATAGCAGCATTAGAATAGAGAGAAACAGTGAAGGGTATAGAGGCTATTAGTTGTTTTCTAGAGCGCGCGTGGTGTTAAGCTCAGTATTTACTTCAAAATGCCAAGTTGTTCAATAGCGATTTGTAAAAATATAAGTGCAATTATTGAATCCTATGGAATAAACACTATTATGAAAATATATATTTTGTTTTGTATTTAATAAAATTAGGTCCTTTTCAGATATGGCGAGACCAGGGAAATAGGGATTAATTTATATATGGAGGATATTATAGATTCCAGTTTAAATTGAATAGGTACTCATACCTAAGATAGGTCAACTATACAAAATAAAGTAGTGCATCAAAGCTACGCTAAGGCGGTACGAAGTTCGCCGGGTCAGCTAGTATATAATAATTCACCGACTATCTAATACATTGACTGCCTTCATATTAAGTTGCTTCCATTAAAGCACTAGTATTACAGATATATCATATTTTAACTCGCCGCCAGACACAGAACAAATTCAAATATACACACATTTTGTCTGATTGAGGATTGAATCCACGACCCTTAATACACAAGATAAAGACACTTGGGAATGCGTCACTGGGCCCTTCAAATTTTTAATTTCAGCTTATGTAAAGGATGACCATACTTAATATATGTATGTTAAGCAATCAGAAGCCTTATGAGTCAAGGATATAAGCTGATATTGCCTCGCGTGTCGAGCGGCGTTGGCACCGTCTAGTCGTATAAGTTATGGCCCTAAATAATGGCTACTTTGGTGTTGGATCTAGGATCTCTAGGATGTACAGTATTAATTGTTATTGCTAAGAGTCATAAGCTTACACACGTATTCATTTCAATGCATAATTATAAATCTGTTGATAAATAATAAAATATTCTATATCATCATATCAGCTACACCCCACTGCTGGTAGTTTTTAAAACAATTTCCACGCTGGTCAGGCATGGTGGCAACTACATAGCGTCTGTGGTATTAAGCGTCGCGCTAGTGATATCCTTGTGATGATAGGAGCATCTATATTTCAAATTCCCACAAAATTTCATACCTGACTCCGAAGTAAATCGCTTAATGCACTTGTGTTACCAACAACAGAGGAATCACGAATATACTACTTAAATTTATATATTTAACACTCAGACACAGGACAAACACAAATATCATTGTATAAATATTTGTCCTGGTTGAGGATCGAACCCACGACCCCTGGCGCATAAGATAGGATCACTACCACCTGCGCCATCAAGCCCGTCAATATATGTTACGTTGACGCTGACTAGCACGTAGCGTTTGCTTCTTTATCCAAATAGTCTAATAAAACAAAATAAAAATATACCTAAACGCATTGCAAGAAGACGATACTGAAAATATTTTTATAAAATTTTCTAACATCTACTCTTTTATCACATAATATGAAACTACATTTTTACGGTCTTGGGACGCGCTTAGTTTTACGTTTCCATTTTTATGTTCGATTCAAGTGTGATGAAAGTATGTGAAAAATGTTATGTAGTATCTGCTTCATTATAATCTTGTTATTTTAAACGTTTGAGTTCGTTGCCATTTGCTCATAATGTTCTACTTGTGTCTTATTATATTGTAGGATCAATTCAAATTAGTGTACATCGTTTATTTTAAATTCTATCAATTGCTATTATCCTGCATAACTGCATTTATTAGGGTTCAAAGGCATTCCAGCACCTCTCTATAATCAGTCCCAAAAATATTACCCTTCATTCTTTGCCTTTCAGAGTCTTCTTTAGACTCGTCACGGTCATGACGGTTATTTGGGTAGGTAGTATACTGATATTTGTTGGCGTTGACTTGTGTCTGAGAGCTAACTTCAAGACCGGTGACAGTTCGGACCTCTCTTGTTATTTTAGTAGCATTGACTGTTAAGTCACGGGTTGTCAATTAACCGATATAGCGCTTTTGAGCAGCAGACAGATTCAGTTTAAAATACCCGACAATTCAGCAAAATTATCACGTCATTCTTCATTTCGAAAATAGTCACGACTAAAATTTGGGAAACAAAACAGTATGCTATATATATTTCTAATTCGCTTTCATCCTTCAAAGTCTGAGTTTCCCTTACAAAACTACTTATAATCCACTTGGCATTTTATAATCCATATTATCTTTGAAAAAAATATTTGTGATCGTTCAAATTTATTGAGTTAGATTTCTAAACTTGAATGTTTACGAACATTCGGAATAATCTAAGTTTGAATTAAATCTCTATAATGAAATCAAAAATATTTAAGTAATGTATTTGTGATTCCTCTGTTGTCTGGCGTCCGTAACACAAGTGCTTTAAGCGACTTACCACGGAGTCAGGTCAATGTATGAGATGCTGATTTATTATTAAAAACACAAAAAAATTACTAATAATTTCACAGTCAAATTCAAATTGTTGTGTTTGGAATTACTTGAAAATTTGTATAAAATAAACACATAAACGCAAAATAATAAAAACTATTAAATAAGCGGTGATTATGTTCATCGTGTACACTGCTAGAAGTCCACTAAGGGATAGATCCCTGCAATAAAAAGAAAATTTTGCTAGTTAAGCGTGGCTTGATGACGAAGATGCTGCTGCCTAGCCCTAGTCTTGGGAGACACTGTTTCGGATAGATATATCGCTATCTGTCGGCTCAGGAAGATCAGTCGCCTCTCATAGCACCAGGTACTTACAGATAACATAAATTATTATAATATGTAAATTTTTAAATGATCGTTGCTACGCTATAAATTTTTGAATATAACTACCAAACAATGCTATAAATCTTTTCCAATTCAACCATAAACGTTATATTCCATTCAGGCCTGCAATTGATTGAAAATTCATTCCAAGCGGTCTTCTATACCGCAGTTTACCCTCTCTAGAAGTCTACCCTCACCAAATAGGTTTCACTCAAAAGGCATAAACTTCAATCTTGGTATAAATTAGGAACGAACAAAAAGGCCCGGCTCACAATTGCTATTCGACCCACCTCTACTCACTACATACTAATCGTAAATAAATCTCTTGAAAGTAGCAAGGCAGTAAATCCAACGCGTGACTCGGCGCGCACTACATCGCTAAATGTTGTTTAATAAACTAAATTAGAGCGGCAGGAGTCGTGCGACGGAGTCACGTTAAAGTAACACACAAACATAGCTGTATATTATTTAATTGTAAATTAATGTGGAGTAGGCACACTGTAAATTGAAAATGTGTTGTGGCGCTATAATTTAGCGCTGAAATGTTCACCGAGTAAAGAATGTGTGTGCTTTATAATCAAATTGCCTTCTCTACATTTAGATTAAAGCCAAACCTTTACATGTGAAACATAGATGTAGTACAAATATTTGCAGACTTAACATTTTGGTCCGCAAGAGACCTATAGTATATACCTATAGTGTTCTATAGTATAGATCATCATTGGTAATACATATGGATACCTCGCTCTAGCAAACACATCGTAGGATATCTACCTATAGGTTGGTTAGATGATCTAACTATAATTGCAGGGACACACTTGATGTAGTTTGATATAGTCAATACAGAACAACGTCTGTCAGCTACTTTATTATATAAACAGAGAATAAAGTGGAATAAAATAAATAATCTTTAATTTTGGAACTAAAACTCAAAACGATTGGTGGATTAATGTAAGATTTATAGTAATAAAATTTAAAAAAAAGTTTTAAAACAAAAAAATATATAAACTGTCTGAAAATTCCCACAATTCAAGACAATGTGGCTTTGTTCATTGTCGCCACGTCAACTTCTTCTGTAAAAAATATAGTTCCGACATCAGTTGCTTAGTATACGATTGCCCTAAGACGCGGGCATGCGATCAGGTCTACAGTTTTATGTCTAAAAAGGTTTTCATGAATTTATTTTGGACCTACGTCGATCCCGGCTTAAAGATAAACTTTTTATTTTCTTTTAAACTGAAACATTCTTGTAAGCGCTTTTGTAAAATGCAGGTACGCGCTACTTTTGTTTGATTTTTAAGGACATGTAAATAAGTTTTTTCTTTTATCATTTGGCAGCAAACTGATCAGAAAATTGATATTGTTTCGGATTTTATCTGAAAAGTGCTAGAGTAGTGTATTTTATTTTTTAATATTTATTTATTAATATTCTTTTATTTTCAGAGACTTGAATTCATGTGTTTGTTGGTCTTAAAATATTGAATTGAAGATGATTGTGTCTTCTCTCATTTTTATTCATACTTGTGGAAACACATGATATCTCATCTCATTCATTGATCTTCGTACTTAGAACAAAATATTTGATAAAGTATTTTGTTCTAAATACGGAGTTCAATTAATATTCATTAAGTGAGTCTTAAACATATTGATTATGACATTGGTATGCTATTTAAAGAATGAGTTTTAATAAAAATAATCGATTTATATTATTTTTAACACAAAACATTATCTAGTGTATTTTCTGATTTCATATAACTTTCTTGGTTTGATGCTATGTTAATATAGACATATATAAGTAAAATGTGTGGTTATTTATAATAGATATAATATAAATAATATACCCTAGTAAAATATTAAACACGATTGAAGTACCAACACAACATTTAAAAAGGTCTTATAAAAACAAATCAATCTTCAACTAAAAGAGTAATCCCCCAATTTCCCAGTCGTCCAATTCGCGCCGTCCGTCCGTCCGCCATTAGCAGACATGAAGACATCAAGAGGGCGCCTACGTGCCCTGAATAAAAGCCTAAGACGTCTTTACGATGTACATTCTTTTAGATAACAGAAGGAATATATATATCCATAAAAAATATTGTTTTAACATTATTTTTATGGAGTTTGATAAAAACCTCTTAGAAAACCAGTAGTAGTTAAAGTTTAGAGGCATTTTATAGAATTTAGTAAACAATTATATATTTAAACAACAGAAAAAAGCATTAAAATCATTTCAGCCGTTTTGGAGGAGTTCATTGACATAAAACATATAGTAGTAAGTATATATATAAAGATTGTAGTATAGTTTTATTATTTTTAGTGAGAAGTTTTTAGAAGAAGAAAAAAAACCATTTAACTTCAACATAAAACAACAAAAATGTCATAATTTATTATTTAAATTAATATTGATTACAATGATAACTTTGATGACCCGACAGAATAGTAGTTTTATATAATTTAATATCATGTGCCTCAATATTACGATATGATTAATTCAATATTGACTTTATCTATATAATAAGATATTATTTCATAGGTTCCAGCATGCTTCCTTGATTATATGCGAGGATTGATAGAACAACACATGGAATGATCTAGCTATTATCTAGTATTACTAAAATGATATCCACAAGAGCCACGCAAATACCAGTTAAGAAAATTAAAAAACTTGAATCGAGTAGTGTGCGTGTGAGAGCCACTCGTTCAAAGCTTAATGCTGATATCGGGTTTGAAGGGATGAAAGGTCTAGTGGAGTCTCAAAACGCAATTGATCTCGAGAAGACGGTCTCAATAGGCGTTTGTAAACACAAAAAATCCTGTATGTCAAAGAAAAATGAACACAGACATTTGGTGCGTCATATATATCAAATGAAAGTTTAGCTTCTCATATAAATAACGTAAAAAAACTTGTAACATTGTATACTCAATGTGTACTATTTTAAACGTAGATATCATAAAGTTTCAAATTTAAGTTTACACTAAAATTGGTTTTGTATAAACACATCATATATAATATGATAAGAATAATCGGGTTTGAAGAGGTTAAAAGTCTAGAAGACAATTGCACAACTCAACTCTCTCAACTCAACTGAAACTCAAAACACAAGAAGCGCTCCAGAAGAAAGTCTCAATAGGTGTATGTAAACAAAAAAATACCTTTTGTCATAGAAAAATAAACAGACATTCGGTGCGTCATATATATCATATTAAGTTTAAATTCTCTTATAAATAACGTAAAACACTTACGATTTAATAACATCGTATACAATTACAAAGTGCCAGATTTAAGTTTAAACTAAAATGGGTTTGGAAACAATTATATAAAACATCTAAGAATAGAACTACTCCAATTATGTTACAGATTGATGGCTCCATTGACTCTGAAATTTCAATGATAGCGTCAACAAAAGTGTTATATAAAAAAAACTTCACGTTTCTGGTCATCGAGGTCACCACACGGATATTAGTGACACGCAAACAAAAACGATAAAGATGCGTCCCAAAACTTTTGTTCTCGTAAGAATATTGATACTGAGTTAGGGAAACAAATAAAACAGTAATTTGCACAGAGCCGCTTCCCAAACAAGGTTTCCGTAGGAAGTTCGTACTAGAAACACGTAGAGTGATCTTCATCAAGCCGACTCATGTAACTTCATAAAACAGAAACAAAAAGTCTCTACTTATATTTATAAAGAAGTTACTTCGTAACGAATAATAATTTTGTAATAAATTCTTTAACTCACACTAAGATGGGTTATGAATTTAAAACATTTTCTTTTATGGTTGATAGACTATTTGAGGTTCGGCAAGATAATGCTGAACAAATTTAAGACTTCTGTGTTTACTTCTGTCTACTGCTATAAGGGAATTAATAAAGAAACATACTTCAGTATCAGAACAAAAGGAAATTTCTTCTCAGCCTGCTATGAAATAGTCTGTTCCATAGTCAATGTATTATCTATTAGTGATCTACTGATAGACATTTGATAGACTTTTTTTAGAAAAGGAGTATTTTACTTTCGCTTACCATGCTGATCGAGGTGGTAGGGATCACTGAGCTTATATTACTGCTAGACTGCTGTCCCACCTTATTGCATTTGAACTACGCTGATTTGCATTAATATACCTCTTCATACCAGGTCTGGTAACTTCTGCTGCAACACCCAGTACAGAGAGAGATATCTGTTATTTACCCTATATGTGTAATTAAGTTTTGATACTACCTACTACCACGGTGATCCCATTTCAATGAAAAAATCGCTGATAGGTAATTGTTTTCCCTGGGGCTTACAAACCGCTCTTGGGCACTCGAAATTCCGTGTTGTCACGACAAATACTAGAAGCTATATCGGAAAATATACAAGAATCGAAAAGTATTATCATGATCTGCTATTGCTTGTTACATTTTTGTGTACGAAAATGAAATCTCATTCAGTCACTCTCTCTTCATCACCACAAGTGCTAGGGGTCTCAAATTTTGCATCATGCATCATTTTAAGACGCGAATGCTTTAAACGCAAGTAGGGATTTGGTGAATTTGATTTGATTTGGTTAACTATCTTTTATTATGAACGCTATCGACTCCAAATTAATATAAGACACTCTCTACCACAACTGATTAGGCAAATCAACATTAATTGAGGTTTTAACAAGTGATAAGGCATCTTTTTTATATAAAAAAACTGTCACTAAATTTATGTGAAACTTCGTCAGTTTTAGTGGTTACGCAGGTGTGTACTAGTACGCAATCGCTTCCAAAAAAAGATATTCTTCAATATATTATTTGCCTAAGTGTTTGACGGGCCCGACGGTGCAGATGGTAGTGATCCTACCTTGTGGGTCGGAGGCCAAAGGCTCGATCCCTACCCAGGAGTAACACTTATATGTTGATATTTTTGTTTGTTCTATATCTGGGTGTTAAATAAATGTGTTTAAGTGTCGTATGCCCTCTATTGCCTGATGTATATCCATCACACGTCTTACCTCGGAGTCAGGTCACTATATTAGATGTGTTATTATAATTACATATTTATTTACTTTAAGGTCTCAATAAATGCAAGGTTTTTTATAAACTTCATAATTTAGTTTATATATTATTCAAAAACATGCTGGTTTTAATAAATTTAAATCTTATATCGCCATTCAACTGTTATCGTATTATTAGAGGTAATAAGAAAGGTTATGAATCTATTTCATTACATTATAATATCATGTCAGGGCATTTTATATTTTAATCCAAGTAAAATATACTTGTTTAACCTTCAATCAGCGTGTGAATACGTAAAACCAAATGATGTAAATGAGATTCATTACCATTCCATTCTACGCTTGATTAATAAGAAAATGTGTAGCGTAATATTTTTGTTATTCTTTTTAGGACGAGAATAGACGACGCCACATTTTGATCTACATATAAAAATAAATATATAAAATTTTGAAATACTGCTTCCGCTTTCACTCGCGTGTTAATGTGTCGTCGCGGGTTAGAATTCCCTCATTCCGCATTCCCATGAAACTATACTCTTTAAGGGATGGAATATCTTTCATATCCTTTGATCTCATCTATAGTAATGTATCCATACAACATTTCTTATATTGATTTACCATGAAGAGACTTACCACGAAATCAAGACGTAAGTCGCTTAAAGCTCTTGTGTTATGGATATCAGACTGAAAACAGAAATATTACAAATATAATACTTAAATACGTATTTTTTAATATTCAGGCAGGACAATAATAAATGTCATAATATAAATATTTATCTTGGGTGGGGTTTGAACTTATGATCCTTGGCTTTTAAGATAGGATCACTATGTTCTGCACCATCGGGCCCGTCGAAGGTGCAGATGGTATATATCCTTTCTTGTAAAAATTCACAAAGGCGCTAGTCGAGATCGAAAAGTTTGAATGTTATTGGAATATTTTTATAGGTTTACCTTTTTATAAAAATTCAAATAAATATTCCTTTCTATAAATATTAAATTCAAAAAGCAATCTGAAATATTATATGTTATTATAAAGCCGATATTCAACTTTATTATTTCACGTAGTCTGAATACTTATAACCTTTTATGTCTCTTCTGGCAATACAGTGAGTAGTTTTATAATAAAATAAAGTTGCAGATGTCATATTTCAACAAAAGAATATAACCTCTTGGTAGAATCACAGCTTCCATTCTTCTTGGCATGTTTCCTGCAATATTTTTAATATCGTTTGAAGAAATATGTTTCTACTCTTGCACAACACTCTTTGTGGCTCTATGTGGTTTGGTAAAACAATTTTCATAGATATTACCTATGTCATTAGAGTATCCAACATATTTAACTAGAGTGAGATCAGATTTTTAAGCTGGCCAATGTTGACGGTTCCTAACTTATGCAACGGCTCGCTGAAAGTTCTGAGCCTAATTTTTTTCCGAACTTGGAATTTATTTTAATCAAACCGGATTTCGATACCGTTGCTAAATCTTCTAGACATTCGACAACGACAACGACTTACATATAACTACTGTGATACATAACATTGACGTAATATGTAATTGTCATCGATATAAAATCAATCTACTAGAGGTAGACCTCCTTCAAGGGTCGTTTTGCATTGGAACCTCACTCTTCCCTATTTATTTCGCTATGTATTCACATTGCTGTGCTTCGGTTTGAATGGTGAGAGCGGCAGTGAAATTTTTGGGATAATGTGACATAATATCACTTATTCATTTAGTTGGCAACCCGCTTATGATATCCTTGTAGTATCATGTGTCTCTACAAGCTGCTGGAACTCTACTATCACACCGACTGTATGCTAGTTCCGATACAAGACCGATTTAAGACCTAAGTCTAACACCTAAAAAAAGACAAACGTGACTGTTTTGTTTCTAAAACATCACTTAAACGTTATATTTAATATTTTCGAACATTTACGCGTTCATTACACATAGAAAAATTATTTCAAAAAACGAATCGAAGATGTAAAAAATTAAATTAACCGCGTTTCAAAGCCATTAAAAAAATAGTAAGGTTTATTATTGTTTTTTTAACTATTTAGGTTATCTAATATGTTTTAATATTAAGTGCTCACTGCCTACAACATGTCGGAATGTCTTTGTCAATTATAAATATGGCTGCCGTAAAGGTATCAAAATATTGAATGATTACATGTTAAATATTAAATAGCCACTTTTGGAAGCCGTTTAAAGTAGTTTAATAATTCAAGCATTTTTTTTATCTACATAGCACTTAAATAAGTCTTCATTTAAAATGTTAATGATTGTGTTCATGTTTTAAAACTGGTTCCTACTTGACGAGTAAACATTATAAGAAAGTGATAAGTACCCGAAGGTCGATGACTTCACATATGTGTATTGTAGAAAGTTTTACTGTTCTGCACACTTTGTTTGGGATTATAATTTAAAAACTAGCGTTCGAAAATGATGGATTATTGTACCGTAAAGAAAATTTTTGTTACTAAAATACCCTTGAAGAGAAAAATTATGTCTATTACAAAAATGTGTTTTAAATTTGTGTTTATTTTTTACGTATGAACAAATGTCTAAAACACTTTGAACGATTATAGTTAGAACTATACTTAGAACTACTTTTCTATGTACCGATTTGCGTTATGACGTGAGCATAGTGTATGAAAGATCGTATCACTGTTAAGATTAGTGAGTCATCAACCTTGTAAAGATATTATGTCATATATTCCAGTAATTTACTGCCTTTATGACCCTTCAAACCCTTTACTGTAATGCGAGTACAGCCGGTTGGGTTTATGTGAGAATAAGCATCTCTTAGAACTACAGGACAAATAATTAGAGAACGGAGAACGGGAAATCTCTCAGACCACGCAATACTCTGCCCCATAAAGGCCGAAGTGATAGTCTAGATTACGATTTATATCTGCTTTACTCAAATTTGTTCTGCCGCTATAGTGTGGAAAAGATTTTTGGTATGGAAAACATTTACTTTAATAGAAGGATATTAAAAAAATAATAACATATATATATTTCATTTTTTTAAATTTACTGAATATCTTATGCATTGACTGAATTCGAGTTAATTCCTTTAAAGCACTTTTCTGAGATAGAAGAATATCAGATATAGGAGGAATAAAAAGTAAAAAAATAATATTTAAATTCATTTAAACAACCTGGATGAAACCAACCAAAAATATTAGTCACATAAATTGTTATCCTCAGTGAGAATAAAAACCTACAATAATACGAAATAATGGCGCCATTAGAAAAAAATGTATAAACGGTAATTACCCAATTTTTATTAACTAAATTTCAAACTGAAACTAATATGAGCCAATGGAAAGAGTTAGAATTCAAAAGACATTCTGCGTCAGAAAATAGTTTCCTATGCCCGTCGACATAAACCGTTTATTGATTCCTAGCATTTCTCGCGGCTTCTTTTTATCGCAACCCTTCACAAACACAGCAATAGCCGAGATAACGGTACTAGTTTTTATTACAAACCCATTTTAGGGGATACTAGAATGGGTTTGTAATAAAAACTAGTGCGTTCCAACTAATTTTAAATACCGAATTGGAAAAATAAACAGGAGTATTTGTATTGAAAGAGTCGGTAACGACGACATTAACTTAATCTCTCGTAGTAAATAAAACTACTTTTTAACAGCTTAAATCTTGTTTTATTTCACATCATTATCATCATCATATCAGCCGTAAATCTTCTACTGCTGGACATAGGCCTGTTTAAGAATTTGCCCATAATTGCCACGCTAGGCAAACGTGGTGGCAATCGAAAAGCGTAGACTCGCGACGGGAATGCCGCTGCCCATCCCTACCCCGTTACATTTGAAATACACTGCTTCCAGTGGATATACCGCCATCTGTCGGTTCCGGTATCTTAGTCGCCTTGTACGACTCCTGATAAAGGGGGAGGAACCCGATACCAAACGGTTACCTAAATAAAATAAATAGTTTACAAAACCCAAAACGTTTACAATGCAGACATAACCTTTTCTGTTACTAACTTCGCAAGATTATACTAATAACCATATTAAAAACGTTTGATGCTGCTCTGATATAGTTATCTCTCGCTAATTACAAAATATTCGAACTGATTTGCTTGAATAACACTTCTAAAAATACTAAGTAGTTATAACTAAAAGAAATGTAATCGACGTCATTACTCTGTGATATATTTGTTAATTAATAAACTTTATACCTAAATACACAAACCTCATTCAACAGTGTTTCCTTAAATTAACTCAATCCAACGATATACATCTGTTTTAAATTCAAACCTCATGACTAAATGAAAAATAGCTCCTTAGAACTGAAATTGTACAGCGTTGGTTGAAGGCCGTCACGGTTTCAATGGAGACTGATTGTGAATTAACAGTTCATGAGGGTGGGTGCAATTCAGTGGCGCTATAGCTGCCTCGACTACAAAATTGATAGCGACCACAGCGACATCTGTAACTGCCATGGATGAAGACAATTTATTTATTGAACTTAAATATTCTATATCTAAGACGTAGTTTAGTTTATATTGATATAATACTGGTTTTAAATTTCATTTTAATCAGTAAATTTTGGTTCGTTGCCCGTTAGACTGTGCTAACGATTCTTTTTTTATACTTTATGTTTTCTTCCAATATTTTTTCTATAATTTAGTAGGTTTACCAGGTATTAAAAGTATGTGATACTAAAAAAGTGCGCATTGGAAAGTCTAATATTAATAAATATTAACTTTCCCATGCGCACTTTTTAAGTTTCGTCTTCGCGCATATTCAGGCACCTATCTATTTGTAGGACCTATTTTTAAATATAAAACAATTGAAGGTGTTATCAGTTTATTTTATCTAATCAATAGACTGCAATTGGGTTTATAATTACAAAGACTAGTTTGTAAGCAAAACTAATTAAATAATAAAATTTGTTTATTTTATTATTACTCAAATGACAGTAGTGTGTGAAGTATATTAGAATTCTAGCCGCTTTTCAAAAACTTTACATTATAAATAAATGTAACTTTGAAGACAAAACCAATATTTTAAATTTCTGCTAACAACGCATTCTACCGGATGCGTTTTTAAAGTTCTCTTTCCATAGATTTTGGCAGTCTTCAATTAGAGTGAACGTAGCAAATCTACGCTTTCAATGGAACCATTTGATTTGGCTTCTCGATACAGTGTCGTCACAATTTGGTATTTGAATGGGTATTGCGAAAAACAGACGCGATTCCATTGTTCAAAAGTTCCAATTCACCTATAATTGCACCTTTGAAATCTGGCACAATAAATGCTATTATTGTTTGAACTATTGCTGTAATTAACATTGCTGATTTCGTGAGGAAATTGTGGTTTGTCATTTACAACGAGTTACTGAAATAGGAGGTTTAAATACGTAAGGTATCTGCAATTGGATCTTATTGGAATATTGTGTTCTGTCTGTTTTATTGGACTTTAAAAGATAGATAATAAGATTTGAAATCGCTTGTTGAAATCGGTTTGAATAGAACGTATTTGTAAATTAACTTGGACCAGATATTATTGAATGGTCGCATATTTTAGTAATTAGTAGAAAATCTCTGCGGATAAAATTTTTTAACGGTTTTGATGGCATATCTGGTTATTCCCCTGTCTTTTGCATCGACTTAAGTGATTATTTTAATTCATTATATATACTACTACTATTATATATACTACTACTTAAATTATACTTTTTTGTGTAATATTCGTAAGTAAATATATGAAATGTATTGTTATTGTATTTATTCATATACTATTAACAATATATAAGTCTGTTAAATTAGATTACCTATTTATTAGGGTTCAAACCCATATACTAACCAGCGGTCTATTACTTTCAATAGTTTAAATACAGTTGGGATTTGTAAGATTTTTTCACATTTCCCTTGGAAAATTTAGCAATATTATATCCAATGCCACATAAATGTATGTGACATAAAACGATGCAAATGTCAAGACACTTACTAACGATATTGTGATTACGAACACACTCAAAAATGTGCATATCAACGTGTTTCAAAAGTAATCTAGAATGCAAGGTATTCTAAAAAAAATATATTGTATTTTCATAAATCCCGCAAATACATTTCAAGATAGACATTAATGGAAATAGTATTTTTTAAAAGCGTTTGATCGTCAATAATTTACAATTCAAAGTCGTTGCAGTCGTTGTTTTATTCAATTCTAATAAAAGTTTTACAAATACACGGAAAAAGCATCAGCGGTTTAAAGTTTTTTGGACTATTTTAAGATGTTATTTATTTGCTGTCCACCGTTTCAGACTACAGGCGGCAAGATCAACTTAATGGTCAGTATTCATAAAAAGAATTATTGGTTTTATATTTTTAAATAGTAACATATGTTCTGCACGTGATAATAATTTTGAATATTATCCTAGACAATGTAGTTATCCATTACAACGAACCTGTAAAAACTCTAGGTCTTACACTGGATCCTACATTGTCCAGGGATAAATATGTTGCCGAGATATGCATTTAAGTGTCTGGTATCCGTCTTACTCTTTTAATCTAATTTTAGTTCTACCCATAATCCATTATTGTGATGTGTGCTGCACTAACATATCTTACAAATATATCTTTCTCTTTTGTTCTGCACTGATTTGGTTTGCCCTATGGTTGATTGGTAAATAATGCCACTTAGCATTAAGCTCACTATATTTTCGTCGATTTATATATGAGCAAAAAGTTAAATAAATTAAATAATAATTCTTTAAAAATAGCTAAAGAATAATTTTGTAAAAGTTTTGTTTATACTTTGAGATAAAAAGAGATATTACACCGCGTGACATATGCAAATATATATATACAGTTCTAAAAATAAACTTCAATTACGCGGTATCACAAACTGGGAACTAAAAAGTAGGCCATGAATAGGGCGCAAAATATAAATATTTAAAAAAAGGGGCAAAACGTTTTTAAAATTCCGCCCCGTCGAGATATCACGATGTGAAGTTAAAAATTCAATGTTCCTCCCGCGAAATAGTCTGGGCGCGTCATTATTTTGACTGTAAAAGTAAGCAGCATGCGTATGAACTGTAAAAATGTGCTGGTTTTATGTTACCCGTATTTTACAGTCTCCGTAAAAATGTTACAGGTACCGAGTAATTTACTTTTACACCGCAAGCTTTTGTTTTTTTTTTACCTCATACCTATGATGTTGCGTTTTGTAGTTTTAGTAATCACAGAAAAAATGCAGAACAAAAAAATTAACGTAGCTGAAAAAAATTACGTAGCTGTATTATCCTCTTTATCTCAAAATGCTATTAATCAACATAAATTGACTAATCAAAATAAAAGTTTTAAATAAATAATCCTTCCCAAAGAATATTTACCTTACAGATTTCAGTCATATATACTAATATTCATAATTAAATATAATAATAACTAGACGGTTACCTAGGAGATGTGTTATGTATTACAAGACATGTTTTATTTTTTTATCAACACAAGGCTAAACCAAAAACAACAATTATTTGGAGGCTGAGGCTGATTTGGCTGCGAGACTGCGTTCCAGTTAATTGTAAGAATGACAGAATCAGGTTATTGGGTTGTGGAAGGAAGTATGTATATATACACTATCAATGAATACATATACAATCATAAACCCATCTCTTGCAATTTATATCTCATCATGCTATACGCTATACTTAGTTAATCTATACAATAGATATTCACTTCCTCGCTAATATTATAGACCCGAAGGTTGTAAGTGTGGATGTGTGTTGGTTACTCTTTCACCCCAGAATTGCTGGACGAATCTGGATAACATTTGACACAGAGATTATCGATAATAATAGATATTCTATACTAATTCGAGGTAGAACTCTTACAAATGTCGTCTGCATTGGTACCTCACTCTCACCTATTTCTACCGCGAAAAAGCAGTGTTCGCATTGTTGTGTTCCGGTTAAAGGGTAAGATTACGGGCTCAATATAACATTGCATCTTCAGTTTGTAAAATTGGCGACATGCTAGGGATATTCTTATAAAAACACTAGCGTCTATAAGCTTCGATCACATGTACCACCAAGCGGACCGTATGCTCGCTGACTACATAATTAAAAAAATAATAACAGTACCTGTTACTACAGGTTCTTTGTTCCCGAAAACGTGTCCTCATAGGATATGTCTGGCTGTTTTTTTTTTCTATGAAATCAGTAAAACTTTTTGGCTCAGATTAGCTGTCAGGGAACGACATTTAATTCTTTTGCAAATAACAAAATTTTCTCAGGGATACTATGAAGACCTCGCAGACACAGTCGCGAGTAGGTAGACTGTTGCTAGAATAATCTAATATTAAATGTTAAGTTGTCCATCTGTATAGACTTCATACAATGGTTTGCATTAGTACCTCACTTTTACCTATTTCTACTTATTGCTGTACTTCGGTTTGAAGAGTAAGAGGCAATGAAATTACTGAGTAATGGGACATATATCTATCTTCAATATATGTCTTCACTTAAGGCTTTTTAAGCTTAGTCCATTAAAATTTGTCTGGATTTCGCTTGTGGTCATATAACGGACTACTATTTGCAGGACTACAATTTAATAGTAGCGAATAGAATATAACAAATACAAAGAAATAATAATATTACAACCAGCAATAAAGACCTAGTCGTAGTTAAACTTTTTTATTCAATTTAAATGTGAGTGTTACAAAAAATAAGTATTTGCTCAACATGTTAGAATAAAACACCGTTCTTGTTAAAAAATATTTACTATTACAAGTGGGTCACTCATTCCTAATAATACGAACTGATGCCAGGAAAAGTAACTTAGGCGATTTATTTCAGAACAATAATAGATAACGCGCAAAAATCTAATTGTAACATTAATATATAATAATAATGCCACTCGGTATTAAATCCACCATGTGTACAATGTATTCTTGATGTGCAAAAAGCTTAAAAAATAAAATTAATTATTTTTTTTGCCATTGGTAGTGCATTGCAGGACATAGGCCTCTCTAAGGAAGGAGGTTTATTGCCTATAATTGCCGCGCTGGGCAAGTTTCTTGGCAATCGTAGATCGCAGCTTTCACGATAGGGATGCTATTGCCCATCCCCACCTGTATATTTAGCTGTACTGTTTCGAATGGATATACCGCCATCTGTTGGTTCTGGTTCTTAGTCGCCTCTTACAAAATATGATGTAGTGGGATGTAACTTTTCTATCCTGCGGGTTTTTTTCTTGTACATGTTCGCTACACATAATAAAACTCCTTCATAACGGCCCTGGGATGCGGTTTATTGAAGATTCTTTATATTTGACAAAGACATCAAACAAAATGGCAAACAAAAAATTTTAAAAGTTTTGAAGCCGTTAAATTAGTTTTATTGTACGATGAGGACCCTTGGCAAATTCTTTTTATTAACATGATACCGCTCTTGGAGTACTTTAAGCTCGCAATAAATGTCATCATTTGAAATAAAACAATGCTCTCCGCCGTTTTCGTGAGCGCCTCTTTGTAAGTCGAGAAGCGAATCTTGACCCTCGTTAGGGCACAAAGGAACCCTTTCTTTTAACCCCGCTAGACACCTTCACTAATTCTTGCTTTTGTGAGGATTTTTCGTGATTATCGGGTTGCGGCTGTCGGTTCAGGGTTGTAGTTGGAGAATTTATTATGGAACGGACGTAGACGACGACGAATGCTTTTTGACATTTTTAAGGTGTATTAAATTTAGCAAAATATTTTAAAATGTATATATATTTTTAACTTTTATCTTACTAGTTTATCCAACAGACGTTGTCTATAACATATGCCTGCGTTTATTAAGAAAAAAATTGGTGGCCTGTAAAGTCGGTATACGGGCGAAAGTTTAACGTGACAACGACTTTGAGTGGTAAAATAATTTTAATGTGAATATTCATTCGTATAGTAGGAATAAGGATGAAATAATAGTAACAATTTAAAACATTTATTTATACAAAGAATTATATTTAAAACATTAATTTATACAAAGAATCTCGCACTGAATTTCATATTAACAAAATTTTATTTTTGCCTTTACACATACATACGTATTTATATACAAATATACATACAATAACTTGCAATACATTTGCGTAACACACGTCACAATGAGAGCGAGTGAGAGGGACGCGTACCTCTCACTCGCTCTCATTGTGAGCGCATAACGTGAGCGGAGCGTAACGCAGTTTCTTGAAGTGTCACCCGGCAAACCAATTTATAAGACGTTGTCACGTCAAAAACGACTATAATAAAAATCTATAATTATTCAAATTGGATCAAATTCTACACAGTTAACAAAAATGCTAAAATCGGTTTAGCAGTTTAAAAGATCGGCCCGGGCTAACACCGTGTTACGATATTTTTATATACACTGTCTTATATTTACTAAATCGAAACAGTTTAACCTCTTGTAAATATTTGAATTAAGGTTCTATTTTATAGAAAGTCAATAAAAGTGAAGTTCACGCAGGCGCGGCCGAAAGGTGAGATTATAAAGAACGAGATTAGATAAAGATTTGGTTTAATCAAATAGACTTATCTCTGAAAGTACGAATTGGGATTTTTGAAAAATGTTGTTTATAGTAAAGAATGAGGTCATGAAATGGTAGCTGCAGAACGTCCATTGCTGGATAGGCCTCCTCAAGAAAGAGGGAGTTTTGCCCATAATTGCCGCGTTAGGCAGGTGCGATGGCAATAGCATGGCATAACTTCACGCTGGGAATGCTGCACCTATTCCTGCTGTATAGCAGTTAAGCTACGCTGTTTTGGATGGATATACCGCCATCTGTCGATTCCAGTACCTCAGTCGCTTCTCACGGCACCAACTACGGCTAATTAACAAGATATTTAACATCACTGTAAAATTCTTATATAATGTAAAACAAAATACAATCCTTTTTGACTGTATGGCAAATATATAATTATACAGATAATTTCTAGCCATACAGCTTTCAAGCCAAACAACTACATATAAATAAAAACCATTTCATACTTCCTATCCAGTGAAAAAAACCCGCGAAGAAAAAAATGAGATTGGCAAACTAACTCTTTCGTTTCTTTATTAGTATATTCTTCCTTGCCTTGCCTCCAAGGAAATTTAATTAGACCTCGTTTAATGGAAAGAGTAAAAACTGCAATCGTGTCTACATTATTTGACATTACATTTTTTAACAAAAGCTGTCGCGTCCTTTGAATTATACGAGGCCTCAAAAAGCAACATTTCTTTAAGCAATTAAAAACAACGTCCCACTTTACGCCACAGCGAAAGGGCCCAAAATATAATATAATTAAACGAAGGATTTCAGAGTTCGCAAATTGCAAGAGGTCTCTTATTTATACTGAAGTTAGGCGAAGATTCGCTCAGCGAATATTAATTTTGTAATGCAAGAGCAGACATTATAATTCAGGAGACTTATTCTGGAAAAAAAATGTTTTTTATTTTATTCTTATAGATCATCATATTAACAGAAACAAGGGTTCCTTAAGGATACACGTTTGAGGGAGCAAACTTTGCTTAGTATTGACGTGCTAAGCAGGCAAAGATTCAATCACATAGCATATGTATGTGACTAGGAATCGATCTATCGACATAGCATATCTATGCCAATAGGATCCTTGCCTTGCCTTAATTCAATAAATAGACATCGAATGTTCCTGTACTTTAATCGCACTTACGACACTAAGTAAACAAGGGGTTGTTTTCCTACTTTGTTGATACCCAATGATACATCGGCTTACCAATTGCTGTTCAATTTACTTAAACTTTGTATTTAGTACTAGTTACAATTAAAAATTGTATTTCTTTGGTCCGAGGAGCCGATTTGAGACGCAAGGACGCAAAGGACGCCCTCAAACAAAAAACTACTTCACTTCACTTCACTTGGTTTTACGTGATTGTAACTTCAATGGTCATCAAAGAAAATCTTTAAAAAAATATATTGTAAAGTTTCATTTGAAATCATTTGAGTTTATGGGATAACATAACGATTTCGTACAAGAATATTTGTAGAATTGTATGAAATTTTATAACATGTCTAATACTAGATCCGAGGCTGAAGCTGTTCTATTTTATTTGGCACACGCAGCATTAGTTATCTAAATGTTACCAGAATAACGCCATGGGACAATCGCAGAATCTCAAACATAATTCAAAAGTAGTATTCTCGAACAAGATAACCGTGATCTTTTCATTTCATAACCGAACGGAACTTTTCTCATTTGAAGTTATACTCTTTTACTGTCCGCCTCGTCCTTAGATTTACTACAAAGTGATCTGTACATGTTCCAGGGAATGGTTATCTAACAGTTTATTTAGTTACTTTGGTGCTTGTGTAGTTTATATCTATATAAAAGGAGTTATTTATATATATATATATAAAATAAGAAACTGATTGACATATTAATTCAGCGCCTAAACTAAAAGGATTCAAATTTTACGCATGTATTCTTTTTATAACGTAACTAAGCACTAAGAAAGGACTATTAATAAATATCCCTCTAAAAGTGTAAAACGGAAATGCAAAGTTATAATGAAACTTTGCTGTTTTAAAAGTTATTCGATTAAAATCCAGTAAGAACATTCTTCATTGGACGTCATGACACACGTATAAAATATTTATTTAAAAATCATCCCTTTATAAATTAAAAAGTTGGGTATACTTAAGGTTTTTATAGGAGATGCTTATTCTCAATTCCTGTAAAAGTCGTTTGTGAAGATAAAAAACACCTTTATTGCTATTTGATGACAAAAATATCATCAAGGAAAAAATTTTCTTAAATCCTATGGGATATAAAGGCCTATTTTGCATTACATATTTTTAAACTCTCTACAACACATATCAAACTCACTCTGTCAAATAATATTGTCAAATAATATAATAGAGTGGTCATTCTGATGGCAAATGAGTAACAATTATAAAAACGCACCTCAAAAGTTTTTAAGTTTATATGGTAACAAAAGCAATTAATACAATTTAAATATCGCTCTTTAATAACTAAAAATTGCTGTTTGCCACATGTATAATAAATAAGACAACACTCACGGTAAAATACCATTCTTTAATATAACTGTTGTTTTTTGTTACGCTCTAAAACTACCCAGACTTTTCTTTGTAGATAGCTGTTGTTGTAGACAAAAAATTACTTAGGTTACATGAACAAAAACTAAGAGCTAAGATCAGAATTTATGTAGAGAAGTAACATGCGCGCCTAGTCTCGGATACTATCTAGTCTGTATTGAAACTTTTGCTTAAAATTTGTTCTGATCGTATCCTATTAGATTAAAAATAGAATGCCTACTAAATTGGAACACCGTCACGATATTAGCTGCTGTTGATATCCACTGCTGGATATACAAGATATACACCCCTTACAAAGATTGTCTGCATTGGCCGCTCTATAACTAAAAGCAGTGTCCACATTGCTGTGTTCCAGTTTTAAAGGTAAAAGAGACTGAAATTACTGGTCATGCGACGATAGTTGTAAGTTACAAGGTTGGCACTGGTGATGACCTCTTAATGTGCTCGTTAATTGGTCTGTTCTCAAAAAAATATATTTTGATGAATATATTCAATTCAATTGTTGTCTTTTAAAACCATCATATTTTTGTAATGTATTTCAGTTTTATTTATCACAGTTATAAAAGATATTGCTTAAATATATAGTACTTAAAAAGTGTTTTTAATGTAAACTTTTAAACTCAAATTTGCTGATGTCAGCTTTAGATCTTGCATTATGTATATAATCATGTATCAAGACGCATCAATCTCGTGACAAAATCTAGTCTTGTCGAAATCAATAACAGAGTGTATCAGACACTTTTATAAACGCAACATATTCTTACATCAGATACACAGTAATAGACCTTATTTCTTTTGTCATAAAGAAGGATATTTATGTACAAAGAAGTTGGGATCTTGCATCAGGGATAATTGAGTCATCCATCATAACTTCGTGGAACTGGGATCACCTGGCACCCGATTTGATAAGCGACAGATGCAGAGTACAGATTGATCTGGATAAGAGAATTTATTTTGAATAGTCAAAAAAGGGAAAATTTACACGAGATTTACAAGTGTCGGCCTTATTATATAAACATTTATTCATTGTTTGGTTGTTTATAATTGATAATTCTATGATAATTATCATCGCAAATTAGAGTGGTTGATTTGTTTTAGTAACTGGCATAGTTAATTTTATTAATAAGTTCATTTTGTTGTAAAACAAATATGAATATAATTTATACGACATCTCATACGTTGACTTGAAGTACTCCAAGATAAGTAGCTTTTTGTGTCACGGATATCAGACAACAAAATAATTACAAATATACATACTTTAATACATATAAATAACACCCAGACACGGAACAAATACAACTAATCATCATATAAATATAGTTCTGTCCTCCTTATCCTACGAGATAAGATCCACTTCCATTACCATCGGCGCTATCGGGCCCTTCATATAAGCATAGTTCAATGACCCATCATTATTAATGGTGACTCTTGTAATTCCCTGGATTATACTACGTTTTAATTCTTGATTTTAAAAAACTCCTCCCATTGATTACTTTAAAATTAAAAAGAATTAACTGAAACTGAAACTTTTGGATAACTTTCGTGTTCAAATACCTCAGACTCCTTGCAGAAAATTTGTAATACTATACTTTTCAACTACGATAAAAATATGAAAATATCAACTGCAACAACTTATTCTCGTACTTTGATCTCACTCCAAGGTATGTAGCTTACAGCCATGTGTTAGGGATAACAGAAAACAGAGGAAACTCAAATATAATACAACTTACATAAATATTGAGCCGTGAGGTACCGGCAGAGTGGAATAGTACCGCTCACTGCAGCAGGTATTTAAAAGGTGACTAAGGTACCAGAACCGATGGTGGTGTATCCATCCGAGACAGTGTAGCTCGGGTGCAGAGGGTGAGTATAGGCAGCAGCAGTCGTTGCAAAAGCTGCGCTTTGCGATTGCCAACACGCTTGCCCGGCGCGGGAATTATGGGCTAAATTCCTACCTTCTTCGAGTGGCCTATGTCCAGCAGTGGACTTTCACTGGCTGGTATGGTGAATTTAATATGATACTAAGCACAGAATAAATACTAATGTTTATTATCTAAATGTTTGTCCTGAGCGGGAATCTAAGACACAAAACTTGTCATACAAGATTTGGACACGACCGTATGCACTAACAGATCTGTCAAAAGTTAAAAACAAAAATTATAATAATAAATTCACACAATCCCTCCTTCATTGACCTACCCTGACCTTTTCCTGACTTCTAAAAAAGTCGCTTAAACCATTTTTGTTTTAACGATATTAGACTGCAGAGGAATCACAAGAACAATACTGAAATACATGTGTTCAACACCCGGACACAGAACCCAAATATCATTATATATATATTTATTCTGGGGTAAAAAAAACAGTTTGAGTTATTAAATATCATAAAAGTCACTTTTCTTTTCTCCAAGTCTCGTCACGTGCTCAAATCAAGAGTAAGGAAAAAAATAACTAAAGTTACTTAGATTAGATAGACGATCTGACTAAAACTTCAGGACCATTCTGATCTACGCATACAACTAGTCCTTTTTAAAACATGTCTTAAATCTTTCTTTCAGTTATGTGAAAAAATAGTGGTACTTGGAAAATTGTAAGAAAAGTTATATATTCAGATGATGCAGTTTTATCTAGAAGTAGTGATATATAAGGATTCCGTGTTAGCTAATCCAAGAATAATACTTCAGGAAAATTATATCCAAGGTTTAATATACGTGAAACACAATTTTGCTTGTGCTTTAGTTTGTATTAAAGTGCTTGCCTGCCCCAGGGAACCTCGACTATATAATTCGGGCGAAGACAATTTAAATATAAAATGAACGATGTAACTCTGACGCAAATCATGAATTTATTAGGAAACTCTCTTAGACTACTGCCTCATCTACGCTACACTATGTAAAGAGGAAAGTTCATGAATTTGTTTGTTAGTCCAGCAGGATTTTGGTTTCAGGGAGTTAATTTTGGAAGTCGATGTAATAAATATGAACTAGTTTAATCCTATATTAATCTACTTGTAGGAAAAGTTACTTGGCTCCTTCGGGTTTTCTGATACAGCTATTATCATAAAAAATGAGACTATTTAAAAAGCTCTTTCTTATTCTTTTCTACAATGAGTTTTCATTTTTTATGTCAATGTCAAATAAATTACATTTTAATAATTTAACAGCTATAGAATGTCCATTGGACAAGGTCTCCCTATGTGATCTCCTTCTTATATGGGACGAATGTACAATGGTGAACAAACGCGCATTAGAAGCACTAAATATACATATAGATGCCCTCAATTTTATAATTCAAAATCAAATTATAGGTACTCTATATTCAAATCTATGAACTGTGTAACAAATGCAGAAGCCACTAATTATCCAACTGCATTTTATAAACTGCTTGGATGTACCTGAGTTACTACCGCACAATCTACAACTGAAGGTTGGCTCACAATGCTTAGAAATTTAAACCAATCAAAACTGTGCAGTGGAACGCGTTTGGTGATAATAAAACTGATGAGCAATGTGATTCACGCATTGATACTTAAAATAAAATTTAAAGATAAGGAAGTTATTATTCTAAGGATTTCGATGATCCCAACGGATATTCTCTTTGAGTATAAACAAATTCAATTTCCGATTCGTTTTGCCTTCGCCATGACGATCAACAAATCACATGGCCGATCCTTGACTACCTGTAGCCTCAATCTAAAAATTGTACGTGGCATGCTCTCGTATCGCCAGACCATCCACTATCAGTTTTATTTGTTCTTGCGTCTTACCAAAAAACAAACTATGTCGTTTACCACAAGGTGCTTAAATGAAAATCCCAATAATGAATTAATCCGAGTGTATCCCAATCTGCACAACATAGTTCTCAATATTTTTTTATCTGACATGTGTTTAAACTACTTAATTTTTTTTAATTTTTATTCTTATTCTGTATGTATACATCATTATTCATCACAATAAAATACTTTTATGTTTTTATCTATATTAATATTATTTTGTATCATTGTATAACGTTTATCAAAGCCTAAATCAGTTCAGCTAAAAGTTAACACGACATTCATTAACTGTTAGGCGGTACGAAGTTCGCCGGGTCAGCTACTATCTAATAAATAAACTTTAAATATTGCAAACATAATGCAACATAAATACTTTTTCAATTAAAACTATAATTCTAAATGCAATACAGAACTCAGTATAAAAAATAAATAGGTCATCAAATGTTATAACAAACAGGCTATCCAAAATTAACTGAAAAGGTGTCCTAGAGTTTAGAGTATAGAAACATGTCAATTTTGTACTGCTTTATGATTATGTCTATAACTAAATCGCGGAATGTACGGTGGGTGCGATTTAGAATTGTATCACGAATATTCTTTTGCATCATGCTTGAACTATGAGACCTTGATGGTATGGTATGTGAGACTCTTTTTAGATGTTACATACTGTTTTCCGAACATTCTAGTGGGACCATTGACACAGATGGTAGTGATACTATCCAGTGTCGTAAGTCGGGTTCAATATTTACTTAGAATAAACATTAATATTATAAATCTTGAGTCTGGGTGTTAAATATGTATTAACGTATTATATTTGTGATTTCTCTGTTGTATGATGTCAGTAACACAAATGCTTTACGCAACATATCTTGGAGTTGAGTCAACGTATGAAATGTGCCGTTAATTTATTATTATTAGTATAATATTTTATTAAAAAAGTACTCTGTTGTACCAAAAATATGACGTCATAATTAGTTTCAAAATAGTTTATAATTAGTATAGCTGTTTCATTATAATTACTATCATCGTTATCGTACTGCTGATGTAGGATGTCTATTGTTGGACATTATTATCATCATACAAGCCATTAAAATTCCACTGTTGGATATAGGCCTCATCAAGAAAGGTATGTTGCCCATAATTACCGCGCTGGGCAAGCGTGTTGGTAATCGCAGAGTGCAGCATCCCTGCCCTGTACATATGAGCTGACTTTTCTGCATGGATGTACCACCATCTGTCGGTTCTAGTACCTTATACTGTTACAGGGGGAGGTACTATTCTACTCCGCCGGTACCTCACGGCTCAAGGCACGGTTGGACATAGCCTACAAGAAATTTCTGATTGGATCGATTATATGCAGCCGGCATCCATCGCTATCTTGTTCCAATCACACTGTGTTTCCATAGTTCCATTCGTTGGGCTTAGAATTTGCTCAAAAGGTTTATAGTGACAGACCACATTGCAAAGCCATATTTAAGGCGTGTGCAATAGTTTAGTTTTTGGTAGAATTTTTAGCTGTATTTTACATTATAATCAAATACTTCAAAATAAAAAATATCATCTTCCCAATAGGGAATTTTTGGTCATATTTACCGCACTGGATAAGCGCGATTGTAATTGCTAAATGTACCTTCAAGATAGGGAAAGGATGCTGCCCATCACTACTGCTGTATTTGAACTGCTCTGCACCATCTATTTCCGTCCAATATATTATATTCCGGACTATTTCGTCTCTACTGATACAGTGAGAAGTACTATTCTTCTCTGCTACTACCTTACAGCGAAGATATAATATATATAAGAGATTGGTTAGAAAATATTAAACTTTTAACGTACGTAGACGTATAATGTAAGATAAAATGCAGGCGCGTTTTATCGGTTAAATATTGTAATAAGATAGTTGACAAATGCATGTAATTAATACTTATTTTAAATTATTAAAGTCTGCATGATTTCTGCAAATGGTAACTAACAGAAGATTTGACCTCCCACTTATTCATATTGCTACATTATTATTATTCGAGGCTCTTGAGAGGACGTTAGCTTTTCCATATTTCCCTAACATTTTCCTTATTCATTTACCACGCTGGTTTAATACGTCAATACTGTAACATAGCCAAACAACTAATCAAAAGCCAAAGGCTACTGAAAAGAAAAACCTCTTAAAAGTTCAGCTGTCGAAGCGAATGAGGGGCGTAGGTTTGATTCCCGAAAATCAATGGCTCCATTAGTTGCGATCCCGGTTTCCTTTGAGGTCGGCTTTGGGCTAATGTGTGCAACCTTTGGGGTAATAACTCACTGGGATGCTTTGGTGATACCACCAAACACATATACACTATTTAAGCTATGTGCAATCAAAAACATATACACATAGCTTAAACAGCTATGTGTAGATGTGATTAGCTTTAGTCTTTTTGACTAGGCTACTTCAGTTGCAGTTTTAGTTCAGGTAATAAATTAATTAATCCATGTTAAGAAACTAAACCACTTATATATTGACCCGACTCCTTGATTTAAACACTTGTGTTATAACAGAGAAATCGTAAATATAATACTTAAATACACGTATTAAACACCCAAACATAGAACAAACATAATTTCGCCTGTGCATAAATGTACGTATATACGTGAAGAAGCGGATTACTTTGACCCTGAAGGAAGGCAGTAACATTAATGGTAATGTAACATTAGATCTAGTAATAATGTTTGCAATGCAATATTGATATCCTTGTGATAATGTACGCTGCGCTTACGCATACTATCATGGATACCTTAAACTTGTTAATCAACTTGGAAGCATGATAAGACTTGAATTAATCAACTTTTGGTCATCCATCCTAATACTAAGAGGTACTGGAACTGATAGATGTTGGTATATCTATCTGAAACTGCGTAGCTTAAATGAAACAAGGTGGAAATGGGCAGCATTGCCATCGCAATGATACGCTGCGATTGCCACCATGTCTACCCAGCAAGGCAATTCATCATCATCATACCAGCAATTAAAAGTCCACTGTTGAGCATAGGCCTCCCCAAGAAAGTGGTATGTTTCCCATAATTGCCGCGCTGGGCAAGTTTGTTGGCAATCGCAGAGCGTAGCTTTCGCGATGGGGAAGCTGTTGCTCATCTCCGCCCTGTACATTTGAGCTGACTTTTTTGCATGGATGTACCGCCATCTGTCGGTTCTGGTACCTCACCTTTTACGACACATGGTAGAGGAGGAGGCACTGTTCTACTCTGCTGGTACCTCATGGTTAAGTAAGGCAATTGTAGGTAACATTTCTTGCAAAGCTTCTTTCTTATATCCTATGTCCAGTCTACTATAATGATAATGGTGACGTTAATACTAACCGTTGCAAGAAATGAAAAAGATGGATACATTAAAAGCAGAAGTATTTTATTTAATAAGTCTGTGTTTGCATATATAATATTTCAAAATGTTTATTTCTAATCCACGAAGGTCATAGCTAGCTTGAATAAGTCACCAAAGAACCTTATTGAGTAGCATCCCTCAAAGATTGACCCTTGTAACACGATCGGATGGCTAATACCCGCTGAGGGATGCCCGGATTCCGCCGAATCATTTCATTCAACATTGTAAATAGTCTTTCGAACATATATTGACAAACGCTAGGATTTTCGTTTTATTGATTTTCTTCTGTAACTTTAACATGGCTGATGTAATTGCCAAGTAAATATTCTCAACTTTAGTTCTTTCTATCCTTGATAGCCTCGAAGCTTCGGTATTGACTCTCTTATTAGCCGTATGCCGTCAACTGTGGAAGTTAGACCTTCCTTTAGGGATTTTCTTTAATGATAAAACACCGTTTTCCTATTTTGGAACTCATTGGTCTAGTATAGACTACTGGAAAGACAAAAAGCACCAGAGCCTTAATAAATGATACAAAAATACATTTGGGTATAAGATTACCTTATTATATTACGCCAATTGTTTGGACCTAACGCAACCTATTTGCCTGTGTTGTGTTGTGTATGAGCGTACGTATAGTAAGCTTTTAGGGTAGTTTTGAAATCTGTCACTCTTTTGAGGTGATGCAGGGCAAAGATAAAGGAGGACATTTTATTTATCAATTGTTGGATGTGACTTTTCCAATGTAGCTGTGTATCTAAGCTTATTCCTAAAAAGGTGGCAGTATCTACAGGTTCCTATTTCAAATGATTAAATGTATATGAGATGCTAAAGCTGGATTTTTGGTGGGTTGGTTTAAATTGAATGATTTTAGTTCCGTTTAAGTTAAGTTCCAGATTATGTATTTCAAGCGAGTTTATTGTCCTTTTTATTGTTTTGTTTAATTTAATCGCCAATTCTATATAATTTGAGCAGGGAATCAAAACAGATATATTATTGGCGACAAGGACGCAATGTTCATCTACTACACTTGGAAGGTTATTAACTTAAATAAGAAATAATAGGCACCCTAATACGCTCCCTTGTTTGAATTTAACCCGTGATCTGTATTTTATCTGATCTTATATTTGTTATTTTTTCAGTCTCTAAGTCGGTATACTCAATTAGTACGAGTACATATTGGAAGTAGTTGTCGAGATAAGAACTAAACCATTCATAGGCTACTCCTCTAACACCTGTCTTATACTAATATAATCATATAATTTATTTGACATATTACACGAAACTCTATCATAGCCTTTACTCATGTCTAGAAGAAGGCCTACAGCGATTTTTCATTATTTATAACATCAAAGATATTTTTGGTATATTTATAGATTGCTAAAACTGTGGAGTGATTTTTTCTAAACCCATTTTCATTTTTATTCTTTTTTTAATTTTTTTCTTTTTTTTTATTTTCCTTCATTTTTCAAAAAAAAGAGTACAGGTGATTGACCATCGCATTTTCAAATATGTTTGGTGTATTTGGTAATTATCCAATTAGCCGGTAATTGTTTTTATCTGTGGTGTGGTCCCTTTCTAGTGGACTGGTTTAATAAAATATATTTTTAGGGCAACTGGGAAAGTTCTTTCCAAAAAAGATTGATTGATTAGTATCACATGAGAAATAGAAGATAAACGCATTTTTTTTCTCAAAAATCTTTTGATTGTTTTGTTTAATTCAACCAGTTTAAATGTTTATAGCCAATAGATTTTGATTTGATCTGTGATAGTTTAAGTTTTAAGTGTTTTTCAAAAATATTATAATATTCTTTTAATTAACATTACTAAGTGTACAAAAAGTACACATTAAACTACACGCTAGAACCCTAAAACGTAAAAATATATACCCGATCTATCGCTTAGGATTGTTAAATATCCTTTGCAAATGAACATGCTAAAGTGGGAAGTTATTGATGCAATACTTATTTTCATTTTGCAATATGGCTTCAGTCGGATTTGAAATTCAAATAGTTTACAAAAGTCTAATATGGAAGTACCTTGAACAATTTAAAAGTGCTAGCATCGTTTATTTACGAATTTAAAAAATAATCTTGAGGTTTTTAACAGAATACAATAATAAAAATTCTACCTCTCTGTTTTAGTAGTTAATACCGAACGATCTAATTCATAGGCGGCCGCGGGTCGAATTGTGTATACAAATTTCTATCTCAAGAAATTCTCCGAAGTTTCATCACCATCGTAGCGGCCATCTAAAGTCCACTGATGGAGATAGGCCTCCCCAAGATAGAGGGATTTTTTTTGCCGCGCTGGGTAGGGGTCGCGGTAATAGGAGAGCACAATATTACAATTGCCACCACACATTTTCACAGTGGAGATGCTGCTGCCTATCCCCGCCCTGTGTATTTGAACTATACTACTACGGATTGATATACCGCAATTTGTCGGTTCTGTTACCTTAGTCGCCTCTTACGACACCTGGTACAGTGAGAGGTACTATTCTATTTACTATTCTATGTACTTCACGACACAATGGATGATTAAACAAACATTATTACTACTATACTATCGAATTAATAAATAAACAGCATTTTAAATATCATCTGCTGAAATCATCTGTCCACCTTGTGGCTGTAGGCTGTAGGAACCTTACGGTTCCATCGGCAATTGGTTGTGTATTAAGTGTCTGTCCACTGCTATTTCAATTTGTTAATAGGCTATGTCGGTAATTTAGGTTTGATTTCCTCATTCATTCGCGTTAAAGGACTCTGAGCATAACTATAAATTTGGTGTCTCATATGATCCTATCTGGTTATTAGTATAAAGTCAAACATTCCTAACTTAGAAATATTATTGTTGTACTAAAAATTCATAAAATTTTTCTGATGGACACACTTAAATTAAGTATATGTTAAGTGTTAATTTGAGCCGGAGGCATGCGCTGTCTACGATCCTACTTCTTTATTACCATCAGTGCTCAACCAAAGACTTCACAAGGAAGTCTTACCTGATCTTCTCTGATAATAGATTGTTTATTACGAATAATGGTTTCTGGATAATAATATGGTACCAGTGTTCATTAATATAGCCATGAGTTTCCAGCAGAGTAGAATAGTTCCTCTGTATATGTCAGGTGGTGTAAGAGAAGACTAAAGGAACAAAACCGACTGATGACTGCTACACTGACTCGAATGGATATACCACATTTATTCGAATCTGTGTCCCATCTCCACCCTATGCATTTGAGCTAAATGCATTGGGTGGAGATGGGCAGTAGCTGCCCCATTTCGAAAGCTATGATCTGCAGTCTCTAACACGCTTGCCCATCACGACAGTCGTGGGTTAGATTCTTCCTTTCTTGGGGAAACCTAAGTCCAACAGTAGACTTCCAATGGCTGATATGATGATCATTAATGTGGGTATTACTAGATTGCTATAAAAATACACATGCTTGAATAAGAAAAATCAAAATTAGTCTCTAAACATAACAAATATTTATCAAAAAATTACACAAGCTGATTAACAAAAATATTTTATGAAACACCTCGCAGGATGTCAGTAAGTATCCGAAAGCCTTTGAGAAAGGTTTTTCCTACAGTGATAAATCTGAATGACAGAGAAAAACGGTGAGGTCAAAACAGTCGGAGAGCATGACCTTTACTTTTCCACGAAAACGGTTATATGAGAAGTAAAAGAGTTGTCTGTTTACATATATACTTCGGAGTAAGTTATATAATAATCATTAGATTTTAGAGAGCTACTTATTTTCTAGCATTTCTGATTGTCTAGTTTCATAGGTAGGTAGTTTAATTTATATCGATACCAGCAGTGCCCCGTGGTTTTACATAATTTAAATTGTAAAACTTTCATACCAACTTTTCACGCCCGTTTTACCTCTTTGAAAGTTCATTTACAAAAATCATTTTTGTGTGTGTTAGAATAAGTGTATAAACCAAACAGTTATAAATGTCTTTTGTTATTGTATCAGCCGCTAGGTGGCGTTTTTCATTCTTTTCTTTTTGTACCATGTAACTTGGTCGGTTATTACCTTCCTTCTCTGGGTGACACTCACTGTATAGCAAGATAATAAATCTCTCTTTTGTAATTCAATCCTGGTTTATTTTGCTCAAGATCCTTCAGTGTGCCCTCATACGTTATAAAAGAAATCTCTGTGCAGAATTTCAAGTTTCTAACTTTTACAGTTTAGGCCCTGTATTGATATGCCAGTCAATCAGTCAGCCAGTCAGCTTCTACTTTGATATATACAGATAGATTTTAGAAATCAAGGTTTTTATAACACATTTATTCACGCTGCTGCGTATATTTGTAATAATAATTGAGCACAAATAAAATTTATAACAAATTACCAGTTGACTGATGCATATAGCTGTCCAGAAAAATAATAGAATTTAGATTATAATTACCGCGCTGGACCAGTGTGTTAGCAATTGCAGAGTGTAACAAAATTCCTGATGTAAGAGAAGATATTTTTTTCTTGTGTTAGTTGGCAAATTATTATCTATATGTTTTTAAACGAGTAATAGGTCAACAAAGTCTGACAAAATTAAAAGTTAATCAGAATGACAGCAAATAGAAACCCTACACCGATGATTTCGGATCCACTGGTGGTCCTTAAAGGCAACCAAATTAAGGACTCCACAATGTCTTAGAACTTAAATAAATGTTTTACACAATTGATTAGTAATTTATTACTTAGCCGTGTGGTACCGGCAGAGTAAAATAGTCCCCCCCCCCCAACCCTGTATACCGGGTGTCGTAAGAGGCGACTATGTCTATCCGAAACAGTGTGGCACAGATGCACAGGGCGGGGATGGTCAGCAGTATCCTCTTCGCGAAAGATCGAAAGATATGCTCTGCAATTGCCAACACGCTTGCCCGGTACGGCAATTATGGGAAAAATTACCCCTTACTTATGGAGGTCTATGTCCAGCCAATAATCTGGCAGTTCTAATTGACAACATGTATTTGTTACAGTGAAGGCAGGTGTCGTCGCTGGCTTTACCAGCGACATGGTTTATTTGAAATCTTTATTACCACCTAGCAGTTAGTGGGCATATAAACTTATTTTTTGATTAAAACTATAATGTTATAATCATTATAATTTTAAATCAATTAATAAACTTATCTTTTCAATATTTTTTACCCAAAAAACACACCTCTTTTACAAAACGGAAAAAAGTCATTTAATTAATGGTAATGTTAAAAAAATTACAACACAACAGCGCACAACAAAATCCTCGTAAAATTAGTCAATGCAATTACAAGCTTAGCAAACGCTTACTCAGCCAGGTCTCTGGAAATTAATCAGAGCGGTCGCTGAGTCAACTGCGGATAATTGGTACCCGTCCCCTGAAATTCGACTCATTAAAGTGGCTAAATAAACAACCAGCATCAACATATATAAAGGGAGAAGATGATAGACTAACATAGTAACGCAGGGTTTAAGCTGTAAGCGTGAAATACTTCAAAATATTCTCAGGGGTTCCTTTTAAAACCTAGGGGAAAATTCTAAAATTCTAAACATTCAAAACTTCGAGAGAATTGCTATTTTTGGAATTCTTCATTCAAAGTTATGACACATGTATAAAATGTTATTAAAAAAAATTTCCTTAATTAGAGAAATGGGCGTGCAAAGGCCTCTATCTACCGCTAAACTGTGTTAGCATTACTGCGTTCCAGTTTGAAGGGTGAGAAATCAGTGAAATAATGCTAGGTAATGGAGTATAATATCTTCTAGTTAAAAGGTTTGCAACGCGCTCGTGATTTTTTTGTGACAAAACGAACTTTTTTAGGCTGCAGTTACGCGTTTATTATCACGCATATGCTTGTATGTTGACTAGGTAATATAAAAACAATATAAATACAAAATAAAAAGTTCGACTTAACAAGGACCTTTTCTTCCCCTAATTCTTTTTCAGCAGTAGGACTCAGGTGTAAGATATACGAGTACGAAAGGCAGTTAATTGGTTTTCTAATGAGTAACTAAACTTCCATATCTTATAATAAATTCACCTTTCATGCATTGATCTGACTTTGAAATAAATCGCTAACGTAATTTGTGCTATGATTTTAAGTCAACCGAGAAATGACAAATTTTGCACATAAATACATTTGTAAGACACTAACACCAAGACTGAAGAGATTATTAAGTTAAAGTAGCGACTGCTTGTTAATTAATATTCTTAAAGCATAAACATTACCTTTAATGTCTATTTATAGCTATATTTTCTCGCGGGGTAATCGCAGAGTAGAATGGTTCCTCCCTCTGTACCAGGTGTAGTAAGAAGCGACTGAAGTGAAACCAACAGATGCCTGTATATCCATCTCAAACAGCGTAGCTCAAATGTGAAAGGGTGAGGGTGGACAGAAACATTCCCTTCGCGAAGTTATCCTCTGCGATTGCCACCAAGAGTGGTGGAAATTATGAGCAAATTCTTGGGAATAACTAAATCCAGTATTGGACGTTTTATTAGTATTTATATTAATAATAGGGATAAAAGTTACTATTGATCACCTTTTGTTCACTTTTCCAGTTAATACTGTACTAAACCTGTGCATTGGAAATGTAAGCACTTTTTATATCATAATATCATAATATAGACCTCCTGAATATAGTTCACAACACGAAGTTTAATGTTTAATAATCCTTCTTTAATACTCTAAAAGATCACATAATACGTAATAGCCGCAGGACACCATTAACAAAAGCGTCATAACAATATTAGTTAGCCAAACTTCCTTGTGAATTCTGCATCGCTGGTGGAATTAGGCGTTGCATAATTACGCTCGCTTAGCAAACGCCAGCTCAGCCAGGTCTCGGCAAATTAATCAGGGCGGTCGCTGAGTCAACTGCGGGTAATTGGCGACCGTCCCCTGACAATCGACTCATCAAAGTGGTCAAACAGACACCTGGTAGCCTGCCCTTAGAGGATGTAGATGAGTTTTCCCTTGATAACGTCGTTTGAGGTTCAAAGTGTTCACTGATTTTTTGTGATACTGTTGTGATGTAATTTTTTGGCGTTTATTTTTTTAAAAAGCATACAATGAAAATAATACTTGAAAGAAAATAGAAAAATAAAATTTTGGTAACGTTTTTTTAATTTCTGTTTTTGTTTGTGGTCTTATACTTATCAGAATACTTTAGCACAATATAGAATGATTAGTGATAGTGCAATCATATGTTTTAAGCTTTTGAAATCACTTATCTAATAAATATGTAATGTATGTAAAAACAAAAACTTATGAACAAACTGGTTTGTTTCAATCGAAATCTTTATACAAATACGTTTCGGTTTTGTAGTTTCCTAAAGATGCGTACTTTAGGAATTTCAAAAATATTATCGTCTTAAATTGCGTGATATAAAAATGCAATATACAAATATAAGCAACTCGTTAAAAAGCAATATTACCATCGTTCAGTGTAAAATATGGCTTAAAAGATTATTTATAAGCTTCAAGTCTGCCATTTTTACGATAATGGAAGATCGTTGTAATATTTATAGAGGCTTTATGGCTTCTTGAAGCTTAAAATTAAACTATTATAGATTATTTAGAATAATTTTTTTGCAGCATACTAACAGGATTTGAGATATAGCGGGAGAAGGCGGATAGGTATATCCATTAAACACAAGGTGCGGATACACAATAGCTATGCTGCAATAGCCTGGTGTGCTCACCGTGGCAATTAAAGACAAATATTTATTATGATGATCACGAATCCACCATGATAATAGCTTTTGTCCTAACGCTGGTATAATGATGACGATGAACAACACTTACGCATGTTGTTACAGACGAAAATCAATAATTAATAGTGAACCTACCTAGGTAACTTAGTTATTAATAAGTAAATCTTATAGTTGATATTTGCTTGGCTTGAACGTAAGGTTAGAACAAAAAGTAGTCTAATTATCATTTTTATTAACACACCAAGGAACTGCCTTGAAATATTGACTTATAATATAATTGACGTACATTAAAGGAAAATAATAAATGCAGCAACATGTGTCCGGACAGGTCATTAATAATTTATGAAGATCCTTTTTCATAAAAAGAGCATATTGAATATAAAATTTTAGCATTTTCTTTTCCTTGCAATAAATTGTTTAAGCTGCTCGTATATAGAATTGTAAAAGCGTATTGAATAAAGACTAGGAAACTCTTTGCAGTGAAGCTAAAGCTGTTGTTTTCTGCTAGAGAAGACTGCTGCTGCCCATCCCTGCCCTTTGGATTTGAGCTGCAATGTTTCGGATGGATATACCGCCATCTGTCGGGTATGGTACGTTAGTCATCTCTTACGACACCTGTTGCAGTGGGAGGTACTATTCTACTCTGCCGGTAGAGACTTATATCTAGCAGTGGACTTTCAATGGCTGTAATGATGATCATGATAATTATAACGTGATTTTTTTATATTTCTTTTATCTTCTGGATTTCTTACTTGTCTTAGTTATGAGGAATTTGGGTCTTAGTTTGAGCACAACTATATATCGTATGCTACTTAAACAAGTGTTTGATCGGTGAATCTCATCACTGTCCTTTATATTTGCTGGTGCACACCTTTGTTTCAGAGAGCACAAAGAAACTGAAACAAGAACCACCATGTAAAACACTAACACTGTACATCAAAGAAGTACTTAAGAGAAAAATACTTTCAGTACGTACTTTTTAAGTTACACTTGCAGCATTAGTGGTATTTAGCATTTAGATTTAAAAGTTTAAGCTGCAGTTTCTTTTGAGCTTAATATCTAAACATTCAGACTGTTGTTTCTTTTAAAAACTTCAGGTTACTTCACTCTTCAGGAATAAATTTGACTTTTGCCAATAAAACTACAGGAATTCTGAGAATGTTACTTGACCGACGGGACTACGGGACCGATTTTAATATTTTTTTACTTACTGTGTACAGTTTGTTCTAACTTGAGAGACAGGATAGTTTATATACCAATTTACAGCCGCATTTTTTTTATGATGAACATATACACTCATTGTAAAAAAGAGCGGTTTTGATTTTAATTCTTCTTTAAAAAAAATACGGTTCCAAAATGATTTCAATCGTTTGTACATATTACTGGCCGGTTTTAAAAATGCCATGGCGTTTAAAACAGTACGTTTTAAATTCAAATTTTTGTTTGATGCTCGTTTTTACAGAAAACCACTTTTTATCCTAAATTTTTGGTGCGAAGTTCCAAAAAATAATATCGGTTTTCATAACTTTTAGTAAATTTTTATGAATTTATTTCATATTCTTAATTATAAAAGCTTCATTTATTGCTGTTTAACTGCCTCAATAATGTTAGAGAAAGTGGTAAAAGCTACCAAAATTATTGCGCTGCTGGGAGAGGGTTGCAGTCAATGCTTCATGGCTCAGAGGCTAAATGTGTGTCGTTCGACAATTTAAAGGACCTGGCAGCGGTATCAAGACACCGGTTCCGTCAAAACAAGGTCTGGTTCTGGAAGAAAACATTGTACCCAACCACGGGATGACCGCTTTCTTGTAAATCGCGTATTGAAAAATCGCAAGTCTTCGTATATGGACCTTAAGAACAACCTCGAAGAAGTAAAAAATGTGCATATTAGTCTATGGCCGGTCAGGAGGAGGCTTCTCACGGCCAATATACGCAGTCATCGCCCGGCACGCGGCCCTAAGTTACTCCGTGAGCGCAGAGTTGCCAGGTTTAGGTTTGCTCGAAATTGTGAGTCATAGATTCATGGCCAGCTCGAAGTCCCGACCTCAATCCTATAGAGCATGTCTGGGACATTCTGAAACAATGCGTGAGATCAGTACAACCGGCTCCGCAGACTATCAGAGAGCTGAAAGATGTGATTACCGCGGAGTGGGAACGTATTCCGCAAGCAAGTATCCGGGATATCCTTGCTATCATACCCAGACGAATTCAGGCCGTGATTTCAGCTAGAGAGGGTCACATTAGATACTAAACATTTATCTGATTTTATTTTATTAAAGAAAAAACAAACAAAAATCTTTGTATACGTTTACATCACGAGCATATGCACTTCTAGCGAGCATACACTATTAGTAAACTTTAGCATTAAAACCCATAAATTTTATCAAAATTTCAGGATAATACTGACGAAAATGATTATTTGCTTATAATTTACAAAATTGTGAAATTAAAATTACCTATACTCGTAATTATCAAACAAACCAATAGTAACATTTGAAATGGTTCATTGGTTAGGTGCCAGTTTTTTTTTTGCAAATGATACATTTAAAAATGGACACAGGACCAGACAACACATGTAGGGTTAGCTTGTTAATTATGTTTAATAGAACAAATGCTATTTACTCTTTATTTTAAAATAAATTTAAGTACAGTTGTAATATGTTTTTTCTTTCATGAAGAAATATTATTTGTAGGGGTTCAAGTTACATATATTTACTGTACTGTAATGTAAAAAAATATCTTTTATATGAAAATCATCATTATTTTTAAACTTTAATGGTAATGTATTGCGGATAAATTAATTTATTTTATTTCCTGATAAAAAAAAAATCATTGTCTTGACAATTTTACAGGAACAGCAGAAATATTATAATTCTCACCCGATAAAATATGTTACCGGAATATTGAAAGGGAAATCTGTTGGAAAAATAGGTAATACCTTTCCCCTCTTATCGGCGTTCTTACAGGAAAACGAACACGAAATACTCGACCTGTGATTTATCTAGGTACGTCATTACCCGGAGCTGCTACTTCGGAGCAAGTATCGACACTTGTTTTATCGTTGGGTATTATGGAGTGAAGGTCAAAGTGAATTCTTGCTGAGAGCAGTAGAAAAAAAAGTGTTTTATCCTATGTGCTATCTACTCGGTAGTTTTGTTTTTGGGTACCATACTTCTTTTTCTTAACTTATATAAACTTTGAATGTCATGTTTATTTATATCTAATCAATGGCTTGAAAATAAGTTTAAAGTTTCTAGCTCCAGATATAGCGATACTTCCATACAACTTTTCATCCTCCCTTTCGACCTCTCACAACCCTTTTTTCTAATTAAAAAATAGCCTATGTCCTTTCTCAGGGTCTAGAGATTGTTTGTGCCAAATTTCATCAAAATCGGTTAAGAGGTTTAAGCGGGAAAGCGTAACAGACAGATAGACAGACAGAGTTTATAATATTAGTAGGGATAATTGATACAGCGGAATTGCTTATATAAAGGTGGATAATGAGTAAGAGGATGTTTACAAGCACTTAAAAACTTAGGCTCAGGCAAAATAAAGATGAGGAGAAAACATTAGGCAAAATCTTTTTAATGTCATGTGCTAATCGAATATTAAACTGCTATGTACATGGTTTTTCATATCGATTGTAAATGTTCTCTGTCTACCATACATTTCAAGTGTACATTGATTTACAAGTAGCCATTTCTGCCAAGAAACTATGTAAAAAAGGAAGTTGTAATGTAAAAGAGGATTTATTCAGTTTCAACTTTACCTCAAGTACTAAAACGTTAAACATTGTTCTGGTGAAATTCGAAGATAGAACCAATATGAATCTAAATAATCGAGTATATATTTATTATAAATTCTAACTGGCTAGTACCTATAAAATTTTTTTTTCAAAGGATTCTAAGTAATGTATAACTATGTTCAATCTCAACCTTAAACGAAACTTTTCTATGGTTTTCTGTTGGTACCACTGCACAATAAAAACAAAAAATAGTGCACTGTCAAACAACAAATGTAAAACTCATTACCCGAGAGTTCCCCCACACACATTCAATTCTTTATCGAAAGCGAATCTTTTTCCCTTTGTCCATGATTTTCACTGGTATTTGTTATGAAAACATAAAACATATTTCTTGTGCAAATACCAATAGAATATTCACCCGGCGTCGTCTGCTCGTCGTAACGAGCCGAACCTAAATAAATGCTAATAACCAGGGCAATCATGCTAATACAATATGGTTATTTAGTGTGTGGTCTAAGATACGAGATACATACATTGTATACTATATATATCACATCCACATACAAGCGCTACTCAGAGATTGTTTTCTTTTAAATTTCTGTAATCAATTGGCAAACTAACTAAATAATTTACCGGTTTCCATCGATACAAAAGCATGTCTCTAAATGTTATGCATTATGGTGACAATACAACCTAAATCTTGAGGTGTCGTAAGAGGCGACTAAGGTGAAACTGGCAGATGGTGGTATATCCATCCAGAACAGTGCAGCTCAAATAAGCAGGGTGGAGGTTGGTAGCAGCATAGCATCCCCTTCGCGAATGCTGCGCTCTGCGATTGCCAACACGCTTGCCCAACGCGGCAATTATGGGCAAAAAACCTACTTTTTTGGAGAGGCCTATGTCCAGCAGTGGACTTTCAATGGCTGGTATGATAACGATAATAGTACATCGGTACCTCACCCTACCTATTTCTACCACCAAATAGCAGTATTTGCATTCTGGTTTGAACGGTGAGAGAAATAGTGAAATGACTGGATAATGACATAATAGTTTCAAGTCATTAGGTTGGTAATGCGCTAATGATATCACAGTAATATTTTGAGCGTATATAGGCTGCGATAAGGACCATTATATTTATAATATAATACATTTGCTTGAAATACTTGTATTACGAACATCAGACAATAGAGAAATCACAAATATACTTAAATACGTATATTTAACAACCAGACACAAAACAAACATGAATATTATCATAAAAGTATTTTTCCTGGGTCTAGTTCTCATTGAACCAACGACCTTTAGCGCAAGGAATATTATAACTAACATCTGCGTCATCAGGACAGTAAATTTTTGAGGGCGTCCTGAGACTTTGTCAAACAATCGCTCGCTCTCATAACTTAACCCACACGCAAAGGAACACTAATGGCCACATGTGCGGGGTTCAATTAGTATTCATCGACAGCGGACGCGTCTTGGGCTCGACACAACTGCACACAAGATTAATATTCAATGGATAACATCAAAGTTTGTCCAACGAAACATCTAGGTGAAAATGTAACCCCAGGGCAAGCAGTCAGGTTGGAGACTTTTGAGATTGTTCCTGGAAATGTTCGTGCTTAAGAACGCTGTGCCTGCAGTGCTGCCAAGTTAATTTTCCCCGATGACGGCTAAATATTCTTGGAAAGTCCAATTAAGAAAACAAATGAAGGTCATTTGTTTTCCCAATATAGTAGGCATATCGTACGGACCCGATGGCACAGATCCCTATTTTGTACGCCAAAGGTCGAAAATTCGATCCATGACAAATATATATTTCATAAACTTTTATATTTTTTCTGTTGTTGTAATTCTCATGTTGTCTAATATCCTAACACAATTGCTTTAGGCTACTTATATTATGTTTCTACGTATTATATAAATCGTTGACATTATCTTTTTTTAAATGGTCAATAAGTAAAACTTGTTTCAAAATCTTAAAAAAATCTAAAATATATGTGTATATACTTAAAAAATTCAATCACATATAGTCTCTTGCTGTAAAATCGAAACAAATATTATAAAATTGAAGAGTTTTTTCACCCCGTTAAACGCGTTAATCCCAGGAACATATGTGCTTGTATGAGGTAGTCCACTTAAAATATCTCTTGTCGCAGCTTAATGATATATAATTAAGCTGCGACGAATAGGAGCGGAGCGTCAATGGAAAATGTTGAAAAACGGAAAAATAACTTTTTCCGAGCTGCCGTTGCGTACGCTGCGTAAACGGTTGAAATTACAACAAACATATATTCACGCGGGCGAACACGGGGTAAAAGTTAGCATCAAGGGAAAATGAGTAGCAAAATTTACAGTAAAAATTCGTATATGTTTATCCAAAATAACTTGCCAAACTGCTTACTAATATTATATTATATATATTTCGAACAAAACTCTTGAATCAAATTATATGAATGTTTGCTTATTGTATACAGTTTTATCCAACTAGAAATTTTGTAATTTATATCTCAATTTAATCATATAAGAATATGTTGTTAAGACAGAACAACGTCTGACGGGTTAGCTAGAACATAACATGTAAATAGTAAACACGACGCAAATTTCATGCATAAAATTAAAGAAGGAGTCTGTACCAGACACTACCTGTCAAACTGACGTCGATGTAAGCTACGAGCGGCAGCGGCGCCAGTTGCTTATTTATATACAAAGATATCATCAAAGTATTAGCCGTAGAACGTCCACTGCTGGCTGAGCTTTGCTTTCATGTTTATTTGGTTCCGTTCAAATCCTTTGTCTAGTTGGTGTGGGTAGATAATTTACGCGGATATACAACACAATAACTTAGATATTGTGAAATGGAACGTAAGTATAATTATAAAATTAATAATAAGCAATTCATGACAAGAACAAAATAAAATTTACTATTTACAAAAATACTAGCAACTTCCCACGGTTTTACCTTCATTAAATCATAGAATTTATTTACTAACTTTTACTAACCACCCCTCTTTACCAACATTTGGAGATGATTTGTGGAAAAATATTTTACACAAGTTTTATGTAATTGAAAATTACTTGTGAGTATTTTGGTGAAATAGTACCAGTGCGGTTTACTACATCTTTCTAAAATCTGGCCAAATGATTACGGAAGATGTAGATTACTTGTCAGCAACTGAAAACTACGAAAAAAGAACTAGCTGTTAAACAACCAAATTTGGGCAATCGCTCTACGGTTATTGCTACGTCACGACAACACAAGGCCACACGCTGCACAACAAACGACTACTAAATTAAATGAGCTACAATTGGAATGTCTGCGACATCCACCGTACTTCATGGCCCTTGCTCCAATAGATAACCATTTTTCTGGAATTCGGACATCGTCTCACAAGGCAAAAAATTCAACTCCGATGCGGCTGTACAAACCACCTTCAAAGAGTTTATTGATTCTCGACACCATGAATTTTTTTAATAAAGGGATCAATGAATTACTAAAGGATTATAAAAGAGTATAGATAGCAACGGCAGATATTTTAACAAAGTATTCCTTTGATACATTAACTTACTTACTTCTTACTTATTCAAATTTTTACAAAAAAATACTATATTCCTGCCATACGAAACGCTAATTTCCTATGTAAGGACCTAAAAAATATATATTTTAATTAAATTGCTAAATAAACACATAAATATTTCATTATTTATCAATCAAAAGTTGGCTTGCGAACGAATGAAGCATTCCACAAACCTATAGTATATGTAATAAAAACAGAGACAACAGTATAGTGTCCTTAGTGAAAACTTGGAATGGAACCAAACACTAAAAGTACTAGAAATTCCGATTTATCAGGGCTATCAACCGAGTTTACGGTTAATTAAGAAATCAGAACATAGAAGATTTGATTAAAAATAAGTTTTAATTGATTGTAAGGTTAAAACCCTTTTACAGCCTCAATAGCATTTTTAGTATTAGAAATAACTTACTCAAACTAACTGTTTATTTCGATAAGCCAAATTGGAAGGTTTTTGGAAATACGTCCTGAAAATACCTAATCACACTCTCTTAGGGTTTTCGGTCTAAACGATCGGTTTTCGATTCGGTCCAAAAAAATGCAAACGTGGTCTAAGGCGTTACATAAAAATTATTATTACAATAATAGTAATAAATTCTCTTAACATCTCATATCTTATTCTGACTCCAAGATGAGTAGCTTACTACAACAGTATTACAAAATAATACTTAAATTGATATAAACATATATCCTGGGTATTGATCGACCTAAAATCAGAAGATAGCTTCACTACCATTTGTGCAATGCCATGACCGTCAATCGTTTATGCATTTAGGGTGTATGGAGTCCTATAAAAAACTAACAATGAATTTTAAAGAAAATTCAAGTAAAATATAAATTGTACAGCAATATGTGAGCTTATTTAAGATTCTATTAGATTATGATATACTCGTAAAGCCATGAGGTAGCCAGGGGGAGGCCCCTGTACCGGGTGTCGTAAAAGGCGACTGAGGTACCAGAACCGATAAAATAGCGGTATATCTATCGAAAACAGTATAGCTATAATGCAAGGGGCAATAGCATTGTTGTCGCGATATTTACACTCTGTATTGCCAACACACCTGCCAGACAGCGCGGCAGTTGAGGGCAAAATTTCTCTTTATGAGGTGGTCTATGTCCAGCAGTTGAAGTCGTAATGCTGCAATATTGATGATGCAACTAGCAAAGTTTTTTTTTTTACATTTACACGTTTATTAGTAACGATTGTACCAAACGATGATCAAAAGGTGCAAAATTAAATGTAAAAGTTAACTCCGTTAATAACTTTGTTTGAAACAAAAATAATTGTTTAAAAAGTGCTTAATCTTATGACTTATACCACACCATTAAAAGTCAGGGGCCCGCAACCATACTACACGCTTGTTTTGCTCGGCTCGTTGATATTGAAATGAACTCCGAAATTAATACGTGTGCTTTGACGCGAAACAATCGAGCGGCGATGTTTGCTCTCAGTTTATATAGTAGAGTCACTGATTTCGAGTAAAATAGTGCAGCTGCTAGTGGCATGTTTGATTTTGTAATTATTGACTGGTTCGTGTCCAGCTGGAATAGATTATTTTTTAATTTTATATTTTATTCATTAATTAGTATTAATTTCATTATCGGATCAATAAGAAAGTAAAACTATAGGAGGTCCACTGTTGGTTATAGGCTTTCCCAAGATAGGGATAAGAATGCTGCTGCCCATCTTCACCCTGAAGTATTTAAGCTACGCTGTCTCGAACGGATATAATGCCATCTGTCGCCTTCGGTACCGGTAGTGGCGACTAAGTAAAAGGCTTTTTACGACACCTAGTACAGAAGGAGGTACAAATATACTTCATTGATGAATAGTCACTGAACTCTGAATAGAGTTTATTTAGCATTAAATTAGGAACTATTTTTTCATTTATTTTTCTTCTTAATTGCACAAAATATGACAAAATGTACAAATGGCGGACTTAATGCCAACAGGGTTGGCATTATCCGTATATCTATATATAACCATTACACGAAACAGGATACATATATATATATATATATATATAGTGGTGCAGACAATATATGTACGAAATAAATTAACTTTACATACATATTTTTATAAATAAACGCAATAAATATATAATATAAAAAATATATTGACTATATTGAAACTTAAGCCACTTGGTACATGTATTTGACGTTGATGATGTTGACAATCCACTTAAGTTCGTCTACGACCCCTATAAAGAGTTCCCAAAAATTCGTACCGCGATTTCAATAGATCTTGGTGAGTTTCTAACTAGAAAATATAATGAATCACTAGTTGGTAACGAAAGAGACACAAATCAATTAGTGCAGGTTTCAATAACTTATTTTATTCTGTAACTATTGGTTCGTATCTACTAGCTGCAACCCAGTATTTTTACAATAAAACTATTAAATTATAATGTTATAAAATAAAATAAATTAAATATTATGAATGATATAACTCCATCGTTGTAATTTTACTGAAATTAGCAAGCCCTTCCGGTAAGTGCAAAAGGCTGAAACATCAATAGCTTTTTCGACCGAGGTTTCTCTTACGTCAGAAACCCATAGAAATTTTTGAATGTAATATTATGTATATATGTCAGTAATAATCTCTATTACAGAGTAATAATACCTAAATATAATACTCTGAGGGCTCATTATAGCTTGCAGCATAGGCACCTTTCGTAAACTTAAAACTTATAGGTTACACTTTGGGAAAGTTGTTAGCCAAAATATTTAAAGACATTTGAACACAACCTTAAACATACTTTTCTGTAGCTATCATTTGACAAACATTATTCATACACACAATACCTATATCATAATTTGATTTGATTCCGAGGTAAGTCGCTTTACTTCTGTTACGGATTTAAGATTATAAAATAATGACAAGTGAAATACTTAAATACATATTTTTAACACCCAGACAGGAGAAACACAAATATCCTCATATAAAAATTAGTCCTGAATGGACCCATGATCCTCAACGCATAAGATAAAATCATTACCATCTGCACCATCCAGCCCGCTAGTTATTTATTCAAACGTTGAATAAATAACTAGCTTACCAAAACACCCTAATGCAACGTCTGGGAGCCATCCGCAAAATGAAAACAGTAATAAGGAAATGTGAGACCTAAAAATCTATTTAACTTGTAAACACCAGTAGATACACATTTCCTTCACATTTCCCTGAACACGAAATTATATTACATGTATCAGCGAACTTGGCCCGAGTCTGATTTCCACTTCTTCAAAACCTCGTCACTCCTCTATATCCGGGTATGAATCGAATCCTCCTAACCTCCCAATCATAACTTTAGGCCGACACTGCACTTGCGATTCCTCGACATGGAAATAAAAACGAACTAATTAATATGCATCGTTTTCATCATAAAAACCAGTACAGTAAACGTCTTTTTTATTATTCTAGACCAACAAACAGCATACAGTCCGCTTAATAATGAGCGTTACCACAACCTATGGACGCCTGTAATATTACAAGAACCTAGAGCGGTTCCGTTGGTAGTGATCCAGTCTTGTGCACTAAAGGTCGTTTGTTAAATCCACTCTGGATAAATATTTAAATGACGAAATGTATGTTTGTTCTATATCCAGGTGATAAATATGTGTGTCTATGTAGTTTCTTTGTGTTTTCTCTGTTGGCTGATGTCTTTAACACAAGTGCTTTAAGCGACTTATCACGGAATCAGGTCAATAAATGAGATATTGTGGTAATTATTAATTATACTACCTACAGAAAAAGCAAAAGGGTCAGGTAACTCTACATTTTCTTTTTAGTATACTTAGTTTTATTAGACTCACCCTTGACTATATTTCACAGCAACCGAATCGCAATGTTTTCAAATTTGTATTCCGATTGCTAAAAATCTTTTTGCATCTCATAAGAATCCTAAGCTCACTCTACAATCAGCCATCAAAGTAAAGAGAGCTTTATTTATATTTTAGATTCTTATTTATTTATTTGTTTGGTTTTGCAAACATGGTAGAGAAGAAAATTTAGCTTCGGCAAGTTTCCGTTAAACAACGTTTCTTTGCGCCTTTTTTGTAATTCTGGGCACTTGCTATCCTAGTTTCCTGTTTCCTGGATGCGCAGTAATATCTTATATGTATCACACCTATCACACTGTCACCTCAGGACAGTCTATGATAACATGACTGACTGTTTCCTCGCTCCCAACGCATTCTCCCAACGCCGCCTCAGTCCTTCATAATGTCCTATCGGTGATACTTAGAACGAGCAGATGTACTAAATGTACATCTGCTCGTTCTAGGGCCACTTTAGTCTCAGTTGTAATGAAAGCCTGGGGCATGTCGGTATGTGTTGTTGGAAACGGGTATATTATCCTAATACCTAAATATAAATTCTATTTTTATCTGTACGTTTAATGTACAGCTTATAGGGTTTATCACTGGCCAAGAAGCAATTTAAAATTTGTGGGTAAAGATGCGCTGAACTCCCATATTCAGCGTGTCAACTCGCATGCACAACTAAGAAGATACTAATCTTGGCCTAAGCGCACAAAAACCATTCACCTTCTGACACGTTCTTACCCAAGAATAACACTCGCACAGAATAATTTAACTTTCAAAAATATAATCATTTACGACTTATTTGTTATTATTTTGAAATTTGGTGATTAAAGTGTTGTGTTATAATTCTTTGAAAATAACGAATACGATGTGTTTAATTTGTACCTATATATTTAAAACACCTGGTTAATTGTTTTAATGCCTTATCTACTTGACAGTCTCGATGACGCAGATGGTCACGATCCTATTTCCGCTTAATATTTCGTGTGTTTTCTATGTTGTGTGATGTCTGTTATATAAATGCTTTAAGCGACTCACTCTGAATTTAATATTTAATTTTTTTTTAATCGGTTGCTTATTTATTTTTATTGTTTAACGGTAAAACAAGGTGTTTGAAAAAAAAATATCCTTAAAGTAAACGCAATTTGATTTTTATTCATTTCGTGTTTTGAGTGAGAAAGCGCCCTAACATAGCGTCAGTCAACCGTTGCGGACTGCAGCATAATCGATTTGAGACCGATTTTCTTCATGACAGACCAATCACAGGTCGCGCGGCACGACTTCTGGTGGTGAGGTGCAAAACTGTTTTAGCTGAGGTTGTTTTGTACTAATACCGCTTTGTGTTCACATAGTAACTATATTGTGTGTTGTGTTATATATTTTGTTAATATAAAATGTTACTATGTGACAATATAAAAAGATCGTTACATTTACCTACACCTTGCCACAGTTTTTGATGTGTATCACGCAAAATGGGTTACGAAAATCATTTACTTAAAATGTACACTCAATGAAATTACTATAAATATTTAGGAGTTTTTTGTACTAGTTATTTATTTTTATTTTTGTCAACCAAGATCTAATACAGCGAGATCAAATACGAATTCCCAACTTTTCAAAAAAGACAAAAATACTGTTTTCAGACTTTTAATAACAATTATAACTTATCATTCAGTGTTGGTCAAATCATATATATATTAAATAGGTTCCATTTCAATGAGTATTTATTTTTGCCGCTGGTTATATATATATATATATATATATATCACTGCAAAAAGTTTGAATTTAAAGTTCAACCTATTTATATACTTTCACATTATTTTAAGAATAGTTTTAATTTCCTCAAAACTTACTTACATAAAACGTAGTTAAACAGTCCCAGCCGGGTCCAAGAGAATGAATATTTAATTTCGCCTCAAACTAAATCTCGAGACAAGTTGATATCCAGACAATTATTTCATAATTAATTTCTTCGTGCAGTTTCTAACTTCGCTTGCGTTTAAAATTCTATTCACTTTCACAGTTGAAACATGATTAAATTTTGAAGTGATTCAGTATTCAGTATGCATGCAACTTGGAGTTAGTTTCAAGTTAGTTCAGAAAACCTTTGTTTTAACGGGAGTTGTGTTTTTATTAGACTCATTCATCGTAGCGAGCGTTTAAATGATGCATAATAACAACATGCACTTTGCGAACACAATATAAACACAAAAGACACACCCTATTTTGAAAGTAAATAAAATTGTATATATACATATTTTTAAAATTCTTACCGCGGTGTGCTGGTTGAGCAGAATAGTACCTACACAGAGGTATAATGGAAATATATTAGTAATATATAAGTAGTATATATTACCTTTGTACCATTTTGTCGTTAGAGGCTGTTAAAGCAAGCCCGAGGAACAGACAGATGGCGGTATATCCACCCGAAAAAGTGTATCTCAAATGCACAGGGTGGGATCGGGCAACATCACTGTCGCTAAGATACAATTCGCGATGGCTATCTCTTTTGATAAAGCCAAAGTATATGTCCAATAGTGGACGTCCGATGGCTTATGAGATGATGATATTTTTTTAAGCCAAATTAATCAGAATCTACCCCAAGTGTAAACGCTAATATCTCCGTATTGTTTAACAAATTCATGTTTAGTCTAAATTAATATTGTTAATAACTGATATATATTCTGACGCGCTCGCTCGTAGTCACACCAGTTCACGTCTCTGTCGTTTACTTCCAGGAATTTCAATGTCTTTTAAGACATCATCATATTGACTACTACGTTCACTATTGGATATGGGTATCCACTAAGATCAGTTGTATGTAGTAGTTGTAGTATGTAGCTTATTCCAGGGTATATGGGTAATTAAACGTTTTATATATTAATGTTAGGTTTCAAGCAGGACATTTTTATTCTAGAATTAACCTAGACCAAAACAATACATTTATATTTAATTAAACCACAAGCATGACATGACAAGCATAAAATCCTCGTGATAGTACTGCGTCACTGCAGCCTATAGACGCTCGTAATAGCATAAGGATATGTGTGTACAACCTTGTGATTTAAAGATATCAAGTCACATTACCCAGCAATTTCACGGCTCTGTCACGCTTCAAACCCAAACACAGCAATGCACTGCTATTTGGCGGTAGAAATAGGTGAGAGTGAGATACCAATGTAAACGATCTGTGTTTAAGGTTATATTATAAGTTTAACAAATTTTTTTTTTCAAATATTGTAAATTTGTAACCTAAAAATCACGCATGAAAATGATTTTAATGATAATAAACAGTTCAATATACTTAAGATTGAATTCCCTTTTCTGTGAAAAAATCCCTTATTTCTCAGAGAAAAGGAATAACGCAGGTGAGACGTGAGCACTGCTATTCTTCTTTTAGATTTTATATTTCTACGTGAACAAAGCCGCGGGTAATAGCTAGCATATATATATATAGGTATAGCACTTTATAAAGATAAACGATTACCTGATACTGCGAGCTCAACCTGTGAACGAGTCGATTCATCTCAATTAAAACCGGATTAATTTATGAGTTGATCAGCAAATTGGGTAAAAACTTCGCATAAATCAATTTTCTGGATTAATTTATTTTATTAAATGCAAGAGTGCCGGAACTGACAGATGGCGGTATATCTGTCCAAAACAACTTAAATACTACAGTTCGGAGATGGGCAGTAGTATCCTCGTCGTAAAGTCACTCTCTGCGAATGCCACCACGTCAGCCCAGAGCGGCAATTATGGGCAAAAAGCTTGGGGAGACATCCAACAGTGGACTTTTTAAATCTGATATATATATATATATATATATATATATATATGCGAGCTTACCACCAGTGATTAAGTCATATTTTTAGTCATATTAGATTTTCTGTTTATATTTTAAGGGTACATCAAACCCTATGTACATTCGTGGAGTTCTAACTATGCACATGATAAAGTTCATGAACATCTTTGTACCGATTAAACCGTGCTTTCAAGCTCTGGTGACATTGCTAAGCTCCTACTTGATGCTTTACGAACTCTTGACTTACCTAAAAGCATTTACATCACTATACAGAAAGCGGCAATTCTTAACACCTGCTGTATTGTCCGAAAGTTCTTACAAGATGATACTCCTTCCCCCTATCGTGATCCTGAAGCTCACTTGGCCCGTGAATTTTGATTACGTACCAAGGCACAGTCAGTGTTTTGAGAAATTAAAATCGAAAAAGAATAATAGTAATTATATACACTTTAGTGTACACAGATAATTAAATAAAAAAAAAAATTATAACATAAATTATAATACAATTGGCGTCCATGTTGCTCAGGGCGATCTCTTTCAGGTAACTTTTGGATAGACATAAACGAAGAAAAAGTGATAGAGTAGTTCAATGTATACTGCTATTTCATGAAAGTGAAGTATAATAAATTAAATACGAATTCTAGATAGATTTTTATATCACATAAATGTTTTTTTTCACGAACGATAGTGACACTCGAATGCACCATCGGGCATGTCAAAATGGCGCCTTTTGGTAACAACCAGTTCACGCATACACAACCAGTTATTGGTTGTTCATCAGTTAGCCATACAAAACATAACACAAGCTTATACTAACTACCGTCCCTTATTGGCCTGCGATATAAGTATAAACTAAACAGATGCCTTTTTTGCGGTCCGTTTTTCATTCTGGCAACCCAGACTGGGTTTGATGAAATTTAACAAGTAAACTCCATTAGTACGGGCATCATATATGCGAGCCCTCGTGAATGTACTAATGGAACAAAACCTTGTCCCTTACGTAAATAACTTGAGATAATTCGAAGCACAATCATGGGGATCACATAAGTTTATTAAGCGGTTGAGTTATTCTTTTTATTTGACGTAAACTTAATTGTGAGTTTGTGCCTGGATTTTGTAATATAGATATGCTTAGAATTTGTTCTTTACTCACGGCAAAGAGCAGAAAGAGTTGTTCTTGATTGGTGATTATTTTTAACACACTATTATTATGTAGCTTCATCTGGATGTTTATTTGTAACCGGCTTCTTTTGATTCTATTCTGATTTACTTTTAACAAATAATATCGTCAGGAAAAAAATAACTTCTTTAGTGAAAGCTAAAAAAGTTATTTTTCCTGGCACATCAAACTAAAAGTAAAAAATAATTTCTTAACTTATGAATACAATTAACGAAAAATGCTGTAATTCGATATTAGAAAAATATGGCACTTCATCCATTATTTATTTAAATGGTTATTTTAGGTGGAGATGATACAAGTTTTATAATTTATTTTTGTGATTAATTTTCTTTTATTGGTATTTTTTTTTTAATTTTTATAAGAAAATATTGGCTGCGTTGCATAATGCCTTACCTAGTTGTAACCCGTGACGGACAAACTGACGAGTGAATGTATTTTCAATTAAAATCAGAAAACTTTCCTAAATAGCATTGATTATAAACATACTGGAGTGCAAACTTGAAGTTGAACACTCTTGTCTGTTAATCGTAAACTTTGCGAAAAGCTATTAAGAACTTTGCTTAACAAACAACGAATCTAAAAAACATACGGCGAACTCATAAATGAAAATTGCAGCCCTGTCACGCCCCTAACCATGATCGCTTCAACTGAACTAGTTGAAAAACTAAAGATAAAGCAAATTAGCTCTTATTTACAACGTATCAAGAATTAAAGTGGTTGCACCAAAAGTTTCTTTCCATTATTTGCCGAAGCTCCTTGTTTTCCAGTTGTAAATTGATTGAAATGCCGACGACTGATAATTGCTAATAGTTTTCTTGTTAGTTGGTTGTACGGAGTGGAAAGTTGGTAGACTGATTTCTTTGCGAGTTCCACTTCTGCCTTTCAAGAATCAAGTAGTTAAGGAATTCCCGTTATCCTATTCCCAGCCGTAGTTCGGTTTTCTTTTTTGTTTGCTGGAGTGCTAAGAAGTATTCTATAATCTTTTAAGAGATCCGTCAGGAACAGAAATTTAGTTCTTTTTTGTTTATTATTAATTATAAATAAAGATATAACAACACATACAAAAGTTTTACACGTACAACCATGTCTATTTAAATTGCTTTTTTACTATTAGCTTATAATACTTGTAAGCTAAACTCTATGTATATATATATATATATATATAGACACATAACATTTCACTAAACTCTATTATCCTGTATCAGCAAACAGCGCATTCAACCTCATACTTACCAACTTTTGTATTCAAGCTAAAATGGGGCAAACATAGATCTCTAAAATATAGACATAAAACATCTTTTAGGTACCCATTAGTGTGTGTCCTCCCTGTGTGTATAAATGGACAGATTTGTACGGATTTAAATAGTCACAATATTCCTAGAACAACTCATACACTCAGAAAACAGAGGAGTCACAAATATAATTTATTAATATATATTTTTTATACCTAGACACAGGACAAACACAAATATGAACATTTGTCCTTAGTGGAGATCGAATCCATGGCCCCTGGCGCATACAATAAGATCAGTACCATCGTTGCCATTGGGGCCGGTCAATGCAAGTGATAAGTGGATGTGAGAAGGTGAGTAGAAATTCTGTACAAATATGACGAAACTAAGACATGATGAGTTGTTTAACAACTAACTTTCTGGCTCTTTATAAGATTTTATCATAATCAGTGATGTTATTGTAATTTGGGCCAATTTATGTTCATAGTATAAATGTTGGCAATTTTATTTACTCTTTTATAATTTCTGAGACCTAAGTTACCAAAAAATTTTTGGGCCATAGCAGTTTTTGATCAAATACTAAAAACTATATGCGTTTATTTGAGCGTCTGGGCAATATTTCAACATGGAGTCTTTTTTTATAAAACTACATTGACTAGCAAGCATACAGACCGCGTGATAGTGAGCGTTACTGCAGCCTATAGACGCTCGTTACATCAAAAGGATATTACTTATACAAGCCAAGCTTGTGGCTTGAAGATATTATGTCAGTTATTTAACTACTTTGATCACCCTTCAAACCTGAATATAGCAATGCAAACTGCTATTTGGTTGTAGAAATAAGTTATTGTGAGGTTTGAATGAAGACAACCGTTGTATGAGGATACATTATGTGAATATAGTGCTCAATAGCGAGCTGTTTCAGGAATATTTAATAGAAATAGACGGTTAGTACCGTTAGTAGGCAATACTTGTAAAGAAACTTCGTTGGGTATGCAAAAGGTAAGGTGGATAAACAGTAATAGTTGAAAAAAATTAAGCAGTTGCCATCAAAGATCAAACTGTCTGAAGAGGTATCCACTAAATTGAGAGCCAGCTGGACCGGGTGGCCATTGCAAAAGAGGATTTTGCAGGAGGGAACAAACCGGGAATTCAGTGCAATATACCGCTCAGATCTTTTTACCATAAGGCCGGGTTGGTGTCTTAATAATATTCTTTATTGTACACGCCATAAGCAACACATTCAAATAACATAGAAAAACATACAACAATACAGTACAATAGGTGGCCTTATCGCATAGAGCGATCTCTTCCAGGTAACCTTTAGACAGAAAAGATACACAACAATAATAAGGCAGTTTGAGGTGTATAATAAATTAAACTAATGTATAAATATAAACAATCAACATATATAAAGGAAAACATCCACCAACACACACACACACCCTCACTCATACACACACACACACACACACACACATGAATAAACACACAAAAAAAATAAAAAGAAGAATATAAAACGAATAATATGCAAGCAACAACTACAATGATAGGTAGCTATCAATGATGCTCTGCCTCTACCATTCTCGGAAAAATCGGCAGTGATTGCGCGCGTCTGATCGACAAAGGAAGCGCATTCCACAACTGACCAGCTTGAACTGATAATATTGTGTGTGGATTTCCTGTATAATATTGTGGAATGAACCAGTATCTTAAGTAGTAAATTCTCAGATGATCGCAGAGATCTTTCGTGGCTGTCACCTAAAAACACAAAACAATTTTTTAAGTAATTAGGGGAGGAAGGAATAACCAATACTTTATATAGTAAAAAAAGAATATGAGCATTCCTGCGAAGTCAGATAGGAAGCCATTTGAGCTCGTTAGGAAATTTAGATACATGATCATATTTGCGTAAACCGAATATGAATCTGATACAAAAATTTTGAATACGCTCAAGCTCCTCGAACTGGTCCTCAGTGAGATCTAGATAACATACATCCGCATATTCAAATATAGGTAAAAGGAGAGATTGTGCAAGAGCAATTTTGGTAGCAAAGGGAAAAAAGTAGCGTAACCTTTTCAGAGAGGCCGCTGAGGCAAACATTTTACAACTAACCTCTTTTAACTGAGTAGTCCAAGATAAATCACTATCCATAAATACTCCCAAGTTGTTGACTGCATTACTATAACTGATAGAAATGCCGCCAAAAAAAGTTCGGGAAAGAGTTTGCCAATTGATAGTGGAGATCATCCTTGAACTTGTATGGATCCATAACACTCACTCCACTTCTTAATGTGGGTCAGATCATCATTGATAGCACCTATAATCATACTAAGGTCAAAAACTGGTGTTTGGTAGTAAGTTTGTAGATCGTCTGCATAAAGATGGTAGGACGATAGAATGTTATGTGAAATTGAGTTTATGAATAGTGCAAAGAGTAATCGAGATAATACACCACCTTGCGGAACCCCAGAAAGACAAAAAGCACCAAGACGATGATTCATTTTCGATGCAAATGCGTTGCCGGCTACCGAACAGTAACTATGAAACCAGTCATTAACCGATTTAGATATGTTAAAAGATCGTAGCATGCCAAGCAAGATATCGAAGTCAACGGTATTAAAAGCATTGCTGAAGTCCAGCAGTACCAATACAGTAACTTTACCGACTTCCATTCCCGAACGTATATCATCCGTAATATTGACGAGGGCAGTTATGCAAAGAATAACAAATAAAAACATAAATGAAAAAATAAATTAATGTTAATGCAACAAAATTTAAACAGCGTTATGGCATTATAATCTTAAGTCACATAACAGTGAAACGGAACACAGAGTGATGTTAAAATAACAGTAAAAAATGAAATATTAACAGGTAGGTATTAAAAAATAAATAAATGCATCTTAATGTAAAAAAAAATAACTACACTCAGAAACGAAAAATCGTAAAAATATGTGTCACAGTGCGCTTAGTTCTTGTTGGCATTGTTGGCTTGTTGGCATAAGTCACTACAACATCAGTGGACGCTGCAGCTTTCTTCTCGATCTGTTCAAGTCTGCAGCAGTTGAGATCCGGTGTCACGTATCATCTGAGCCAAGGACAAATTTGTCTCCAACCCGGGTCCAGCACTTTTAGACGCCCAGTTTCTCGCGCGCGGACAGGAACAAGCTCTATCGGTGCTTTATCAGGAACTCAGAGACTGTAATTCCTGAGCCCATGAGCCGCTTCTTTGCAAACCAGATGGCATCCCGCGCGGCTCTTGTCCCAGACACATCGCAATATCCTCGATATGGTGTAAAAAAAATTACCCCAGGGGAAAAACAGATACATAAACTTAAATAATGTTTAGTTAATACGATATATTTCATTTAAAATTGTAGTAATGAATTCGGTGAATAATAAGCTTGTCAGTAATACAGAGAGGATAATTTAACAAATTATAATTACAAGCAACGTGATACATCGAAATGTGTACGCCTGAAGTTACCCCAGCGTTTGTTTCCATGACGTAAAATTAATTATAAAGTAATCTCCGAAACCATGCAACGCGAGGCCGGGTGAGCCCTGCTATCAGCCGCAAACACAAGAAACACTTCCGAATGTTTGAATTATCTAATTTAACTTTTAATTCAGCGCTACTCTTTCATTTCGCCGAGTCAATCTCGAGTGAGTGCAAAATAAAACGATACAAAGCATCTCGACCTCGAGGAGAAATTTAAGAGAGTTGAAATTAAGATCCAGTCTAGCTGCCTACAAGAGTTTATTATTGCCCCTTTAAATTCACCTCGTTTATTCAAAAATGTTTACGTGCAGGTATATTTAGGTAATATTTGTGTTACAGATAACACAAGTGTTTTAAGCGACATCGCTCTTATGTAATATAGAGTATACATCCAAAACATATGAAATAGGGTTTACAGGTTTTTAAATCTTTGATAAAGCAACGTTGCTAAGAAAACCTGAGATTCGCGCTCTTTAACATATTTCATTGCACAAATAAGGTTTTATGGAAAATTCTTAAAATCTAGTTAAATCCAGGAAAAGTAAAATAGGGGTTATTAGTAATGTATAGATAATAATTAAAAATAACTTCAACTTTCAAGAAATGTATTATCTGCGTTATTTCGTATTATATTTATGTTCATCGTATTTGTCTTATTGTAATAATGGTTGATTGGGAGATAATGCCAGCTGATATTAAGTCCGCCATTTGTACATTTTGTTATATTTTGTGCAATAAAGTTAAATAAATAAACAAACTTAACAATAATTTAAATATAAATAATAAGTTGCTCCTTATTCATCCGCACATAAATCGAAGGTAATGATATAAGGAATAGTGTTCGAATCAACCTAATGAATACACAATCAACATGTACCCACACAACATAATTAGAGGCACACGCTTGCATGAACACAGTCAGGTTGTGGATGAATAAATAACACTGTTCACTGAGTCAATACCTATCTGTTTGTTCGACGACACCGCGACACTTTGGTAATTAACCCGGAGACATGACACTCACTTGTTTGAACGTTGAACGTTTTCAATTATCACAAGCAACATTCGCAGATTAATACATACTTCGCATTTCATATGTTCGTATCAAATTTCATTATCAACGCTGTCATTAATAAATCTGTGATATTCGAGTCACGATTCACGAAACGGTGATCGCGACGGTGTGGGCCGAAAATAATTTATTAGGACACTTTATTTCATATATTTTTTTATGCATTGGACAAAAACCACATAACAATGAATAAAATCTTTGGATTATACAAATCACGTAACATTTCACTTAACTCTTTCTACCGCCAAATAGAAGTGTTGACATTGCTGTTCCGGCGTGAAAGGTAAAAAAGGCAGTGTAATTACTGGGTAATGGCAACACGCTTGTGATGTAGTTGTTATACAACGACTGTCACGCGGACTGTACACTTGTTACTAGACACTGTGATACTTGGACGTAAAACGTCAACGGCTGGACATAGACCTCCCCAAAATTTGCCCATAATTGGGCAGTGGTGGGCAAATGGTGTGATAATCACAGAGAGTACGCATATAAGTTTATGGATGAGGTTCACACAGCAACTTCTGCAAATATTTTGCAAGGATCTTTTTAAATACGTTAAGCGAGTCAATCCTTTATATGGATAACTATAGTTTTTTAACTTTTGTGCCCCCTCACATTTGCTTGCCGTAATTAGTTCATATGTTGGGAAGCACCAAGTAGCTAGCTCGTCGGCGCGTGCGCTTCATAACCTGCAGTGGTGACTGCGTTAATGTAATCGACTTGTGAATAGTTTTATGCAGTACTTTACGTATAAGCAGGTAAGTATGATATGTAAACTATTGTTTCATGTTCATAATGTATAACTCTTTCTCTTTGTATAACCTCGTAGTGGGTGTAAGGTACAGGTAATCTATAACAGCTTAAATATATTTTTTGTGTTGCTTGAAGTTTTGATGTTAGAAGAATTTATTGTACGAATTGTAAGATTATATTGTTCATAAATGCTCCGTAAAAAAATAGACAAAAATTATCATGTAAATATGACAGAGATAATATGACCATTAAGTCCGATATTTTTTTTTATATTTATATGTATAAATGTGTGTAGTGTGCAATAAAGACTTTATTATTCTGATTAAAATAAATATTAAAACACACGAATATGTAGGAAGCAGTTAGTACAAAATAATTCCTCACCAAATAATACAACTTCAAGGAACAAACATCGATTTAAATTAAACTAAAAGAAAAAGAATGTTCCAAAGAAAAGAAACATCCATGGAATCTCCTTTAACTCAGATTTCCCGAGCAATCAGTTTAGAAAGAGCAATAGAAACGAAACCGATGCACTTCTAAATCAAGTGGTAACAAACATCGATTTGTCTTTGACACAGCTGATAGTTTCGTTCCTCGGTTTGTAGCTGGCAACGTTCCGAAGCGACGCATTTGTTGCCTGCGACACGTAAAAGAGCGGAAATGAGATCCTACATTCCGACTCGAGATTTTATCCAAACTTAAAATTACGTTTCGAGTGGACGCCTGCGCTGTAAATTCAATCTATTTTATAACAAAAGTTTAACTATCAAAAAAGTAATTTAGGTTGAAACCGTTATTAATAGTTAGTGACGGTACTGAAACCGTCCTCGGAGGAGGAGGCAGCGTCTTAGGATTCACTACTAAAACCGGCGTTGCGCCCGTCACAGATCTCCATAGCGGAGTTTGAATAGGAGGGACAAATCGAGCTTTGTTGGGGTGACTTTGGGCGCATACAACGTGAACACACGAAGTATATTTTTCACGGGAACTTGGGGTTGCAGCACCAGTTTTGACTTGGGATGACTTGTACACAAAAGACGACCACGACCCTTCGCAATAAAAATTGCGAAAGGAATGAACTATAAAGATCTTGCGGCTTGAACTAACGCGACCCAGCACAGCGCACGTGGCACAGCAAGGCGCGTTGGGTTGACACTCAATCTCGTGCGCGCCTTCACCGATAGAGATTCCTATAACATTAACTAATTAGTGTCGATGGAACATTTACTGGCGCTTATAATGAATCAGCATTAAGTTTGGTTTAAAAATCCATCTGGTGCCGGCAAACTAGATAAAGGTAGACCTAATTTATATGTTAGATAACTCTGATAATATGTGTGATGAGATAATGTGTAAAAAAAAAATAGTTTATTGTTTATAATTTAACAATTTTAGTCACAAATTTAGTGGAATAATTTATAGTTTATTTCTTATGTAAACTTTATACCAATTTATAGCCATCCAATGTTATTGAGCAAAATATAGATAGCTACATAAACGCAAATCCTTCACTACTACAAGACTTTGTTACGGCAAGGTAGCGATAGTTGTCATATGCATAAGGTACAATTTTAAAACGCGTTAAATTAAGTTTTGCGCGGGTGACAAAATATTAATTTAGTAAAACTTGTTTGAGTGTAGTAAGCAAATTTGCGCAGTATAAACAAAGTTTGTAGATAAAATAGAAAACAACAAAAGTAAAAACATATTAAATGAACTATATATAATGAGTTCTTTACTGTGCTAATGATTCAGTGTATTATATTAGTAAAATACATATAATATATAGTGTATTTGTTTAAGAGAGAAGATAAGAGAGAGAGAAGTGATTGGCATACACTATTGAACACAATTTTATGTATAATTTAATTTCCTAGATGCCTTACCTATTTAAAAAATGGAATTAATCTGTGGACATGACCTTTAAAATTTTGAACATGCTTCTTCCAGTTCTGATTTTTGGCAAACTGTATACATAATACGCGAGAGAGAGTGCAGCATCTACAGTTTACCTCATCTTTACATGTGTGTACTTTCAGAGCACAATCTGATCAATTTTGTAAAGATTTAATAAAAATCATATGATTTTTGGTTATCATCAGATTTAGTGTTAGTAGATCGTTATTTAGCAAGCCAATTATTTGCCTTATGCCTCTCACAGCCACTGTCCTCACACCGTATCATGTCTTTTCAGTAAAAAGCAAAACTATGTCATCTATATATATTATTATTTTACAGTAAGGTAAGTTACTATTACAGATATTGTTAATACAAACTAAGAAGAGTGTGGGACCAAGCATGGTGTCTTGTGGAACACCATAGCTTATTAAATGTACTGCACAAAAAATGTTACTAATCTTAGGGGACTGAGATTTATTTGACCAGTAATCCTTAAACAAATCCAATGGCAGACCCTGAACACCAATTTCTTCCAATTTACAAAATAGCAATAATATAGAAACGGTGTCGATGGCACAGGCCATATTTAGAAAAACACCGAGGCATTTCAACCTACTATCCAAACTCTTAACTATATGAGAAACTAGGTCATCAATTGCATCAGCTGTAGTTTTCTTCAGTATAAAACCGAATTGATTTTCAAACAGTGGTTTTTTTATTCAAAGTAATGTAGCAGACGAGTTTCCTTCAGTCACCTTTTCAAGAGTGTTGGCCAGTGTGGGCAGAAATTTTTTATATCATATCCATTACACTGTTTTATAATTAGAATAAAAACAGATTTTTTTGAGAACTTCAGGAAAAGGTCCCGAAAAAATACTTAAATTAGACATGTGAGTTATTGGCATAATTAATTTAATTACAAGACTAGGGAATTTTTTAAGACTTTTGTTGACAGATAACAGCAATTATATTTCGCTTTGTATAATAAAATGGTGCAGTGATTTCTGGAGCGCTTATGTGTTATTTGTAAATTTATGTCATTAGGATTCAGAGCATCTCTGAATTACATACAACTTAGTAGCCCCGATATTTTTCTGTTTGGCACTCTAATACAAGAAAAAGATAAATTAATAACCCCATACACCTCGTAAAAAATCATTCCAATAAACTTACTTCAGGATAAATGAAGCCGTTAAATATTTGTTTTTTTTATTTCATAATTAATAGAACGTGTTGTCAATTATAATACTTACATCGTATTATGATCGTGAACACACTTAAGGTTAGAATTTTGTTGTTGGATTTAACAAAATAATGGTTAAGACATCTCTATCTTTACGAGTTGGTAAAATGTGGCCGGGCATCAGTCCATGCATTGCAAGGAGTGCTCATCTGATCTATTATTGCTATTAAATTTACTGATGTCAATATGTATAACTCCAATCATAAAAATATTTGTAAACCTTTTTGATTTGTGTAGTAATGGATTGAGCATCATATTTATTAGATGCAGAAGTAAATGACGATGTATACAGATAACTAAATGTGTAGTTATTACAAAATTGCATCACTAAACAATCAGCCTCCTCTATCATTAGTTCATACACAGATATGTTCAAAAACTTTTCCGGACATACACCAAGACACGATTATTCTGATTTCTATGCCTAGTAGTAGACTATAAGTTATGATTTTTCATATCTGGGACAAGACCAGAATTTTTAAATCAACATTCCATCAAAACAATAACATCATTTTCAATAACTCTTTGCCAGAAAGACTTCTAAGTCACATAAATACTTATGCATACTTCGAATATTTTGTGAAATAATTTTAAGTGAGTTATTTGATTTAGTCCAGTTTAATTGAAAAGCACACGGATTATTCACTAGTACTAATTCACCAACATTGGTCAGCGTTTGTAGCAATCTTGTTAATGGTACTATCCATTTTAAACAGTCATTTTTAAATACATTAAGTTGATAATCAATATTAAAAACATATTGAACCATGAAATTACTGTTTAAATGAGTATCCAATACAATATGTGCTGCACAATAGGAATAGTTAATTTTAGAATGAATAAAGTAAAATTTCCTAATACTAGACTTAATTTGACTTCATGTATAATATAGGTTAGGTAATACTTAACTCCATTATTCGTAACAGTAGTGATTTCCAAAGTAACAAACAACATAATAAATACAAAGCAACAAATAACATAATAATATAAGTAATAAAAACTGAGAAATTTTGTATTAGATAAAAGACTTAACTAAAAGACGTAACTCTGTCACTGACAACGTAGGAATTCTACTTGGGCGCATGATTTTAGCACCACACCAGACTCACGGTCAGATTTTCTAATTGAGAGATTTCCACGAGAAGTCCTGCAATACTTGCAGTGTAAGACGTTGGGTAGATGAGATATTTTAGGACATTATAAATAAAAATCAACACTGCTTTCAAGTTCTGTTTTTCATGGAACGTTTTCTAATATCTACTTTTTTATAGTGGTCCTTTTGTAATGCATTTTACTAACAATACTCCATGGCAGAAGCCTGCATATTTAAATTAGTTAGTAAATTAGTAATTAGTTTTTCGCTCGTTTTCTTTAAGTTTACAACTTTTGTTTGCAACAGCTCCAGCATCTATGCATTAGATTGCAGTAATAAAGAATTTATTTGTTTGATCCTAGATTTCAGCATTAAATACATTTTTAACAAACTGTATGTTTTCCGAATTCCTGAAGATCATTTATTTCATCAAGGTCAGGATGTTTTCGCTTTCTAATGTTCACATTCTTAATTACTTCATTATCATGCGGTCGAAAGTGAAGATTTAGTTGTAAAGAATACATGATTGAATGACCAGATTTAGGTTTGCGCTGCATTATCGCAAACTTTCACATATGCTTCGGCAATGAGAGGTACACAGTACACAGTACACTGGCCTAATCGCTGCGCCAGTCTTCCACTTCTTTCCTTGGTGTCACTAATGTCGCGCGAAATGACGAATGTCATACTTCATTATAGACCTAATAGCTGTGCCCGCGACTTCGTCCGCGTAAAATAGTTTTTTTGGGTACCATACCTCTTTACCTTAACTTATATAAACTTTAAATGTCATATTTATTTATATTGAATCAATGGCCTGAATAATAAGTTTCAAGTTTCTAACTAACAATAGCGATACTTCCATACAACTTTTCATCCCCCTTTTCCACCCCTTACAACTCTTATTTCGAATAAAAAAATAGCCTATGTCCTTTCTCAGGGTCTAACGATTGTCTTTGCAAAATTTCATCAAAATCGATTGGGAGGATTAAGCGGGGAAGCTTAACAGACAGACAGACAGAGTTATTTTCGCATTTATAATATTAGAAGAGATGTTGCAATAGAAGACGATAATTGAGTTTAGTTTTTAATGTTTTTTGCTGAGAGTGTATTTCAAAAACAAAAAAAACATATATTTTTCTTTCTTAAATTGTCTTTCTTAAATTAAACGATAACGACCCCTTAGGGATGTTTGAAACCTAGAGAAAGGAGTTTAGCGGCCTAGAAAAAATGAGGGGCGTTGATGTGGGTTAGTAGAGCGATATATGTATGATATAATTTCATTTACTTTAAATAGTAATTTTTGCTAGAATTAAAACCCACCTGCTACACAATAACGAATAATTAGTATATATTTCTCCCCTGTATGTTATTACAAAAACTAAAAACTTAACATAGATTTCGTAGCGTAGCCCGCACACCCTATGCAATCAAGTTTCTGCGAATAAAAGAAGATGATCAATGATAGATAAAAAATTAGAGCAATTTTTTTAAATTTAAAATAAAAACAAACTGGATGTAACTACTATAGACATTTATTGTTTACTTCGTTTAAATATAATGTGTATCATTCAAAAAGCAGTGTGCGTTATATATATTTTCATAAATATAACGTTTTACTAGAATATATAATTAAAAATACATATAGCTTTAAGCTCTCCTTCTTCAAATCAATTAGCCTAATTCAGAAATGTGGTTCATAGTTTTGTTTGGGGTATTAATATATAGATTACTACCTTCCTGTTAGTATTAAGTCTTTGTTAATTTTTAAGTCCGCAAAAAGTAGATAATATAACTCAATAAATGTCGCAGAACTACGAGTACCAATTGTAGGATCGGTTTTATATATAATTCTAATACAAAAAAAACGTTTTTTTAAACTAGATACATAATAAAATAAAATGAATAATTTCTATATAATGTAATGACAATATAGCCGTTGTATTTTTTTTATCGTACTCGACATTTTTCAGTATACAGCTCCATAGAATAAATCAAGGGCAATTGTATAAGTATTACAAAATAATACCAGGCAGCATATCAGGCTTACTGATAAATAAATTAAAAAATACTCCATGACGAATGTAGTGTTGACTATATGCAGTTTTTCCTTCTTAGTTTCTCTTTTTAGTGTCGGACCAATCCCGTAAGTCTGGGGGGTGCGAAAGTGCGTAGGCATGTAGCTCGTGACGCGAGAACTTCCAAATTTTGAGTCAACCAGCATTCAGTTAGGTTTAGCTTTGTTCAGATATGCAATAATAATTGCGTATCTGAACAAAGCTACGCTTGTGTCTCATCGGGGTAGGCAGAGACTATAGATCCTCCACTTGTTACGACCTCTCTATCTCTTATTATTATTACATAAAGAAGCGAAGTAAAACATCTTACATGCACACAAGAAAAAATTTATTGATCTTGCATTCATTTCTCTGTTGTCTTGCAATTATGGGCAAAATATTTATTTTCTTGCGGAAGCTTACTTCCAGCATTGGACATCTACTATTGCTAAGATGAAAAAATTGCGTAACATTTAATGACTTTTAGGCGGTATAAAGGTTTTCGAGTCAGGTAACTAAAACATAAAATTAATCAAAACGAATTTATAATTATTAAACTAATAACAGGTCGAAAGCAAATAAATGACGACACGGATATAAAGCTGAACTACGCTCGCTCTCTCTTTAAAAAGCGACTGCTATGGATGTTTAACAAAACTTTTAAAGTTATAATCGTAAACAAATGAAAATAGAATGTTGAGTAGCTCTTATTTACTAGTTAGTCAAGAACTATATTCTTTTTTATAATAGTTATTTTTTTTTCTTGATATAAAATATACATTTATTTTATTTATGTAATATTTAAAAAAAATGTACAGATAGATTCTTTGACATTTATTGTACAATTATACGCTTTTAAGTATAAAGTTCCTTTTGTAATAGTTTGTTTGTGGAGCTCCTAGCAAGATTATTTACACTGCAATGTTTCATATTTAATATATTTTTTTTTAAATTTATATGTTTTACTTGATATTTTTCTTGTATTTTTTTTTGTCTTGATATTTTTTTGGTCAAAAAATGTACTTAAATGTTTTTATAACCTTTTTTTGCACTCTTTATACTATGATTAAATTATTTATGGCAGTAGTTTCTCAGATCTTAATTGCATAGTCACTATAAAGTCCAAGATATATTTGGCATTAAAACTGATTATATTTTCACTGTTTATTTTTAAATTAATAATAATAATAATAATAAATACTTTATTGTAGACCAAACATAAATATACATGAAAAAAAATTGTAATTATAAAGTACAATGGTTGGTCTTATCGCAAATAGCGATTTCTGCCAGGCAACGTTTGGATGGAAAGAGTGAATGAAACAAAGAGATAGCGAGAAGTTTCAATAAGATCGATAGAAAAAAATATATTAATTATACATACTATAAATAGATTGTATTTAAGGAAATATAATTAGATATAACTATAATGGTAGAAAATGATTCTTCACCAACCGTTTAAGCACAGGCAGGGACTGCGTACATCTAATATTAAGCGGGAGTACATTCTTCAAATGAACAGCCTGGTCCGTAAAGAACATACTAAAAAACGTTGTGGAATGCACAGGCGTTTTCAGTAAAGGTTCTCTGATAACCTGCAAAATTTCTCGTGGTTATCACCTAGGAACACGAAACAATTTTTAAGATATGAAGGGTTAGAAGGGTCTAACAGACTCTTGTATAATAAAGACAGGTTGTGAGCATGCCTGTGAAGTCGAATGGAAGGCCATTTGATCTTAATTTGAAATTCGGACCCGTGATAAAATTTGCGATCAAATGATTCTTGTACAAAAATTTTGTAGTCACTCAAACTTTTTAAATTGATTTTCGTTAAGGTCAAGAGAACTGACATCCACATAGTCCAAAATAGGAAGAAGAAGTGACTAGAGCAAATCTCATGTCAAATGGAAGAAAGTTACGCAATCGCTTTAATGACGTAGCCAAAGTAAACAATTTTCGACTTAGCTAAGCAGCCCAGGAACCTAAGTTCTTGACTACGTTACTGTAAGGTATTAAGGCACCGTCAATATAAACCTGGGGAAGCGCAGACCAATTGATCCTAGTAATCATTCTAGAGCTGCCCAACACAACGACCTGAGTCTTTCCTGGGTTTACTCCAGTCGATTATATGAACCAGATCTAAATTAATTATATCAATTGCCAAACTAAGTTCAGGGATCGATGCCTGGTGATAAATTAGCAAATCATCTGTATAGAGGTGATAGGATGAAGAAAGATTTTGATATATAGAGATAGAGTTAATAAATACTGCCAAGAGTAAAGGAAGAAATCGCCACCCTGTGGCACACCTACAGACGTAGTACACCAAGTAGATGATACATTCTCAATACATATACGCTGCCGGCGACCAAACAGGTAACTGTGAATACAGTCGTTAACTGATGGAGATATGTTAATATTGCGCAGAATGCCAAGCAAAATGTCAAAATCAACAGTGTTAAAGGCGTTGCTAAAATCTAGCAAAATTAAATTAATTTTTGTACTAAAAAGAACAGTCCGTTTTAGTTATATTTATTGTTGAGAGGTGATTTTGGAATCTGTTTTGTAACATATTCAGATAATTCTATACTTCTAAAATAATACGATCTATAGTTGCGCAAAAAATAATTTAGCTTGTATTATCAACATATAAGGAGATATTCTCTTTTGGCTTAATGTCTTATGTCAATATATAAAATAGGAACGATAGGGGGCTCAGTATTTATCCCTGCACAACAAAATCTTCTTCTTCCAAAATAACCTCTCTAAAACTTGGTTGGCAAGAAATTTATGAATTCTAACAATCAAACAGTGACTTTATATAATTTGAACATGTAACTGCTATACCAGTGATGTCTATCCTTTTTTACTTTTTAAGATATAGGTCGTAGCTAATATTATCAAATGCGATTGAGGTCTAAATATACCACTTATTGGTTTTCTCTACCAAGTCAATTATAACTTTGGTATATAGTAGCAGATAATGATAATTTACTTGCATCTGAAACCATATTGTTTGTCGATTATAAGATTTTCGAATCAAGAAATAGTTTGTTTTGCTTGTACACTTTCCTTTCAAACGCCCTTGATATAACCAGAAAAACAAATATTGGTCGATAATTTTTGGGGTCTGATTAGCATTTGAATTTTAAGTTAGGATATTTTAGCTGCTTTGAGTGTATTCAGGCCCAGCTTGAAACACCTATTAGTCGTGGGTTTGATCCCCATCTAGGACACATATTTATATGATGATATTTGTGTTTTTCTTATGTCTGGTTGTTAAAAATATATATTAAAGTATAATAATTGTGAGTTCTTTATTGTCTGATGTCCGTAAGATAAGTGCTTTAAGCGACTTACTAAAAAGTCAGGTCCATGTATGAGATCTTTTTTGAATAGTTTTATTTTCATTATACTATACTCTTAATAAAACTATAAATTGCTAATTAAGTAAGTTAGTGTCAAAAATTCCCCTCAATAATTATGCTTGGACTAACCGAATCACTTCGTAGCAAGCTAAAAGTTAATTTAATATCATTTGAATGACAGAATTGGAAATAAAAGCATGATTAAAACTGAAATATATAAAATGATGAATAAGTAACAAAAACACATACACAATAAGTAACGATTAATGAACATTAATATGTTTATATTAGTAACTTGTTGAACCAGAGATATTTCTAGTACCAACATAATATTTGTGACAAATGTGATAAAAACCTAAACATTATTATCATCACCATTCCACTGCTGAACGCAGACCTCTTTAATCATTTCCGCTCTTGGAAAGTTTGTTGCCAATCGCAGAGCGTGGAATGCTGCAACCCATCTTCACCCTGTTGTTTTTGAGATACACTGTTCCGGGTAGATATACCGCCTTCTATCGGTTCCTCTTTCGCCTCGTACTACATCTGGTACAGGGGGGGGGGGGCACTAATCTACTCTGCTGGTACCACACTGGATATATAAAATACTAATTGCTGTAATCATTTTATATATTTATTTTCATATCCATAACATACCTTTACACAAATATAACTATTTTATATTCTAACAAAACAGATCGTTTGGATTTCATGGACTTTTTTCGGCTGATATGACGGCACATAATACGAGATATTATTATCCAGGCGGTATACCTATTTAATTTATAAATAACACTACTTGTGCTGTGATATACTAAAGCGGTGCCTTAATCGGAGTAAATGCGGGTAAACGGGATGCACCCAATCTAGCGTGAGAGCGTTTAGGCATTCCAGGGTCGTTCGCAAACTGGCTCCCTGAATAGCTTACTGTTGAACGTTAAGGCGTAATACTACATGAAAAAGCAGTTTCACTTTTATAGGGAGCTTCATAAGTTTCAAAGTTGTACCTTCGTATTGTTATATGTGAACTATTCTACTAATTCTTCTGTTTTTTGTGTTCATAAACATTTGTCCATTCCATGTCTAATAGTGTACATTAAACAGTGCATTTGGTTTTGGAATTTCATTCTTAAGGATCGGAATACATTTGTGTTTTTAAATCTATACTAATATTGTAAAGTCGAAAAGTTTGTTGGTTTAGATGCGCTAATCTCAGTCCAATTATCGCGGAAGACTATAGGTTATATAACACTACGCTAAGACCAATAACAGCGTAAATGACCCTAAGTTTGTTCTACAACTTAATGCGGGTGAAAACACGGCCTCTGCTAGTTATCAGATGAGATAGAAATAACTTAATAATAATTTCAAAACTAGAATAGATGGTATATATTTCAAAATAGTAATGTTATATTAGATTTCCAGAAATTCCACAAGAATTTATCGGTCTATGTCGGTATCTTTAGTTTGTTTACAGATCTCCTCATTCCCGATTCTGCAAACTGACCGCAACCTAAATATAATGTTGGCGTCTAGCCCGGCTAAGGTACCAAGAGCTATACCGCAGTTTTAGCACCTTACAACTATTGGATATAAAATATCCAATACGACGATCGGATTACCGAAAATATCAGAAAATAATTGCACTAGCTCATAACGACAAAAGCTTTTTTTTATTTTTGACGAGACTAATACCGGTCTATTCAAACGTCAATTCCAGTGCAACCGTTAGCGCCAGGGATGGGCGAGGCCGCCAATTAATGAACGACCCTACGCCCGTATGTGCCCGCTCGCACCGCGGAAGAGGTATACCCCGCAATGGATTGGGGAGGAAATACAAACGTTATCAAAAGCAATGATGGACAAATAATATTACTTGATATTAAATTTAGACATGTGCATGTTTGTGCTATTTTTTTATTTGCACAATCATCATTCCAGCCATTGGGAGTCCACTGCTGCACATAGACCTTTCCAAGAAAGGGGGAATTTTACCCATAACTACCGCGCTGGGCAAGCGAGTTGGCAATGGCAGAGCGCAGCTTTCACTACGGGGATGCTGCTGCCCACTCCGCCTTATGCATTTGAGCTGGGCTGTTCTAGATGGACATACCTCCATCTGTCGGTTCTGATACCTTAGTCACCTCTTACAACACCTGGTACAGAGGGAGGTACTATTCTACTTTGCCAGTACGTCACGGCTATTAGGTCAGCTGATTAGATCACCCATTTGATTTATTAGCATAGAGTATAAAATTATAGCAAGTTATGAAAAGCTAATATATAATTATAATTTTAATAACTTTGAGAGGTAGTATGCATAGAAAATTGTAAATAAAATTTAAGATGATAATTACAAGATAAAAATTAACTTGTCTCAGGTGTCAGGCGGAAATCAAACCTGCATCTTCCCCATGCCATTGTAATACTGTTGGACTGCAATACATTTGTGGAATTCTAGGAATAATTCGACATGTCCGCGAAGGTAACACATTGGTATTATAGTCCTCCTATATTATAGTCCTGATTTTAAAACTATTTTACTATTAATAAAGTGTTCGAATTAGATTCATCAGCTTAATTATCATAACAGCTAGACATAAGCCTCCTCAAGAAAATATTCAAGGCATGGTGGCAGAGCGTAGCTATGATAGGAATTCTGCTGTACCCATTTCTACCTTTCATTCCTTGATTCATTTAAGCTATAGTGTTTCGGGTGGATATACCGCCATCACTCAATTACGGCACCCCGGATATCACGTATCCTACCGCGGCTTGTGAGAATATTTAGAATCAAATACATATAATCCACACGTAATCTAGTTTTTATGGCGAGGAACGTCTATTATGGGCTAAAATGACAACGGAACTTGCGTTGATCTTGCATTGCTATTTTGAAATTTAAACTGATAATTTGAGGAAAATCAAAAGCCACTTGTCATTTTGTTTTTAATTTATGATTTCTTCCGATAATTTTTCCTTGCCGTAAGGTACTGGCAAAGTAAAATAGTTCCACTGTACCAGGTGTCTTAAGAGGCAACTAAGGTACCAGAACCGATAGATAGCGGTATATTTATTAGAAACAGTGCTGCTCAAATAGACAGGGCAGGGATGGGCAGCACCATCCCTGTCACGAAAGCTGCGCTCTGCGATTGCATACACGCTTGCCCAGTGCTGCAATTGGGCAAAAAATCTCCCCTCGTGGTCTTCTAATGGGTGGTATGATGATACTTTTTCAACGTGTAAACGGAGAAAAAATGTTGGCCATGTTCTTTGTTATGTCATCAATAGAATACTTATATGGAGTATTGGTACGCCAGATTATATTATTTTTAACCACACCATGAATATTTAAATAGAATTATATTAATACAATAATTAATTATTATGCAACCCTTCTTATTATTTTCATCGAGATAAATCTTATTATTAGATATATTTTTGAAGAGTAGCGTGATCTTTACTTTTTGCTACTGGTCTTCGTACTTCGCTTAAAATGTGATGGTTTCTTATAAATTGTATAACTACAAACAATTATACTACTTCAATACATGCATCTAAGTTAAAAATTAGTTACAAAGTAAAAAAATAAATTCTTCAGATTAAAATGATCTTGTGTTTAGTGTGACTGTATAAGTCTTGTTATTTATTTTTTGTAAATGTATTGTTTATTGAATGTTCATTGGCGCTATTTATTCTTAGCTTTTGGTGGATCTGTTCAATCGCTCCGCGGTTATCATGTTTGTATCATGCTTCAGTCTTGCGCATTTTAAATTAAACTATAATGATTTTAGGATATTCTTTGGTTTAGTTTTGATGGAAGTGCCATTTAATAAGGCAGCTTTTATATATTATGGGATCACAAAAAAAATTCTCTCGTTTTTCTCGTTTTGGCTCCTGATATTTTTCTTAATAAGTTTATTATTCTTAATAAATGCTCCATTTCCTTTCTCTCTACCTTGTTTACTTGATTTTGCAAACTTTTACGCAATTCAAGCGTTTCTTTTGAAAAGTTTTCGATAAGAAAAGTTCAATGTGGCGTATTTGCTTCATTTACTTCTGTTTCCTTTTGACAAGTTGTAAAGGAAATAAATATGTGCTTAAGTCAATTTTCCGTTGGTTTTCTTATCTATAATAATTTTATTTTTCAATTTATTCCATTTTTCATACATTTATTATAGAATAAACATTACAATGTTTAACCATACTAAATATTATTATCCATTTCTTTTCCACCGTGTAGCATTATATATTTTTTTCTTACGAGACTCTTTTAAGTATTTAACTCTTCTGTTAAATTTTTTGCTTCAGTCTACTGGTGTTAAAATTGCCTATGACAATGAAATGACTATAAAAAGAAAGGAGAACTTCTAAAATATAATCCGAACTGGAAAATAAGTTAACGCTAAGAAAGGGACAATCGTAAACACCGAAAAAAATTATTTTCTTTTAATATTTCGTATGATGGTCAAATAGTTTATAGGAACAGATACATAAAAATAAATATTTCTGTTTTTCTGAAGAAAGATACAAACATATTTTGGTATTATATTTGTGATACTTCTGCGGTCTAATGTCCGTAACACAAGTGCTTTAAACGGCTACCCTCGGAGCAAGGTCAATGTAAAAGATATTGGATGAATAAAAAATAAATATCTTCTTTTTACCTTGCTTGCGATTTTATTATTATTAAAAGCAAAATCATTTCTTTTAAATCCGTGCCCTGATCTACTGAAACTAGTTCAAAAACACCTGACCAATTTGCACACCACAAACTCACTCACGACACACATCCCGACTCATTGCAGTCATAGTCATCAATAAATCAATTATCAAAATTATTATTAAATTTATTGTTGGTAGGAAATTTGATAATTAATTGAGTATAAACGTAATTCGTTAGAACACATAGTAAAATTAAACTTCTATTGATATCATATTTGGAAAATCTCTTTGTTATCAGAAAATGTATAAATCAGTTTCTTCTTACAATTTTTGACTATATAACCCTGTATGTAAATGTTGTCCTATCTCAAGTATATATATTAATAAATATATATACATTGCATCTTTTATTATTTATCTACATTAGGACATACAGTATTATATCTCTTAAGTTAGTTTAAATTGTACACAGTAAGTTAATATTGATTGAAATCTGTTTAGTAGTTTAAAAGTAAATTCCGAACTAATACCGTAATACGAAATGTTTGCACTTATTATTTATTTTATTACGCTAGGTCAACAAGCAAGCATGCAGCCCGCGTTATAGTCCGTGTCATACCAGCCTATAGATACTTGCAATATCTCAAAAATATCACTAGCGTATTACCAACCTAGTAAATTGATATTAAGACACATTACCCAGTAATTTCACTGCCTCTCGTCACAATTCAAACTGGAACACAGCAATGCGTATGCGACTATTTAGTAGAAAATAGTGAGTGAGGTACCAATGCAGACGGCTTTTTGTATGAGGTTTACCTCATAATATTGTATATTAAAATTTAACAAACGCTGTTTGTTTTTGTTTACGCTTCCTTTTCATGCGTTAGAATTTGAAATAATCCTAGCATTGTTATAAATAGTTTGCTTAGCTTCGTAGTTATGTGCAGATTTGTACGCTGTATTGGTAATCAGCCATGCATATGATCTGGCTTCCAGCCTCACACATTAACGGAGACTTAATACGATGGGATTAAGCTATCGTATCGGTAAATACATAATATATTCACTGGCAGTTAAGTAGTTACATAACGACGCGAGATTAAAGGCAGTCGTATATTTATCTTTGTATATAAAAACTAGCAGTGCCCCAACAGTTTCATCGCATTAAGCTACAAATTTTCATACTTACTTTGCAACAGCCTTTACCAATTAAGAGGTGACTTTCGCTAAAAAAAATACCCGTATTACACATATTTTAATGAAAAACCTTCATACTGAATTTCATTTGACTCTGCACCCTTTACCATTTTGGTAAGTACATTTTCAAAAATCCTTACTTCCACTTCATCTTTACATTGTGAAAGGAACCCTTGTTCAAATTTTCAAGCCTTATAGTTTAGGCCTTGCGTTGATATGTGAGTGCAGTCTGTCGGCTTCCTTTTTCATGTATAAATTGCGTACCACAGCGTTTGTCTGGATAGAAGTTCAACACTACCGAATCTATATTAAATAGTATTTGCTTATCGTGTACAGTTCGTTTCACTTTATGAGATATAATAGTTTATGTCTCGATTTCTGGTGGCAAAATTATTTTGATAATAAACATATATACTTAAATAAAGTATCATATCTCTCAAGTCGGATCAAATTGTACACAGTAAGCTAAAATGTATTGAAATCGATTCAGTAATTTAAAAGTTTATTGCGAACTAACATAGTAAAACGAAAATTTTATGCATATTGTTTGTTTTTTTATTAGACTAGGTCAACAAGCAAGCGTGTAGTCTGCGTGATAGGTAGCGTTATAGCAGCCTATAGAAATAATAAGCGCTTGTAATATCTCAAAAACATCACTAGCGCATTGCCAAATTTGTGACTCGAAGATATTATGATACATTACCAAGTAATTTTACTGCCTCTCTCATACTTCAAACCAGGGCACATAAATGCGTACACTGCTATTTGGTAGAAACAGGTAAGAGTGAGACACTAATGCTACTACATCTATCGGGCTGGCTAATTTATTATATATATCTCACGTGTTAAATTATTGTAGAAAGTTACGCTACCATGGTTAGGCCTAAGTGCGACTACAAAATAAAAAAGCTTTTTTATTATAAGGCTTAATTAATATATAGAAACAGCCGAACAGGATTAGTCGTGGGGTACCAGCAGAGTCAGTTAGCACCTTCTCTGGAGTATAAAAAGTTAGCGGTAATTTAATAATGCAAATTCGAATAATCGACATATTGTCATCAGTCCGATGCACATTTTATTAAAAATTGCCATTATAAGTCTTTTTTTTATTATACCAGCTCGACAAACAAGCGTACAGACCGCTTGATAGTAAGCTTTATCGTGGCTTACATACACTCGTGATATCATTAGCGTGTCGCCAAACTTGTGAATTAATATTATGTAACATTACCTAGTAATTTCACTGTCACTCTCGCCCTTCAAACCGGAACACAGTTTGCGGTCACAACGAACTGCGAACACTGCTAATTGGCGGTAAAAATAAGTGAGAGTGAGGTACCAATGTAGACGACTTCTTAGTCGTCTGCATTGGTTCGATCAGTGCTATTTAGCGATAGAAATTAGTTTGTACCAATAATCTGTTTATTTATTATATATTGCATGTACTCTCGTGACTTAAACCGCAAGATAATACGTCAGATGAAACGTCTGCATTAATACGCGTATTGTTTAATGGTAACCTCTTGAATTTAGCTGGGTGTGCTGTACTGAATTTGATACGATCGTTTAAATCATGCTAATCTACATAAATACGAGGATTAACGGGTGAAGGCTGAAAGTGCATTGACTTCATACAGAACACTGGTGCAGAGAAGTTACTAACTTCGGTAATTAAATCCTAAAATATATGTTCATACGAGAAAAATAATTGAAGCTAAATTTTGGTCACATATTAACTTACTTCGGAAAAAAGTTGTTAAACTTGCAGCATAAACATACCGCATAAGACATTTGAATGTACTTTCACCGATGATCCTGATGACTTGATAGAGCATTTGAATACACTGGAGGTAGGAGGTAGTTTGAGAGGTATTCTAAAATCTAGTCTGTGTATTAAACAAAACACACGCAATATCTCATGCGTTACATATGTACTCATTGTGTAACGGATAATAAACAAATAAGCAATTACGGAATATTTGTATACACAGATATGCACTTGTTATTTTGTCATTTTTTTTATAAGACCAGGTCGACAAACAAGCGTACAGTCCGTGTGATATTAAGTCAGCAGCCTATAGAAGCTTGTGATATCATAAGCATATCAATAGCACGTTGCCTCCGTTGTGACTCGATCTTCGATCGTCGATCTTTAGTGATTTCGATACAATGTTCGACAGATAACAAGTAACGATGGATTTTATACGTCACGTATTCTGACATAAAATCTGTCACTCTTGAGCACGATCGCCATAAGGTAATTGAGATGTCAAATTAAAATGTAAATACAAAATATAAAGCATTTAAAAGCCGTAGAAAATTTAGTTTTATTGCATAAATATATAATAAATGCATAGACACAGAACAAACATAAATATTCGTCTTGCAAATCTTTACTAGTTGAGAATCAAACCCTTGGTTCACAATGTAGGAACACTACAAAATGCGCCATCGGACGTGTTGTCTTAAATATTATGGCTAAATATTTATATATATAGTTTAATTTGCTTACTTCCCCATAATACTGATTTGCTGTCCCTCAATACTGATTACATAGATTTATGTGTATATACGCACATGTTAGGGTTAATTATGGTACTCTTGACTGTTCGGCTGGAACCACTCCTTTGGGACCAGACCCATTTGTCACAACCCGGCGCATAAATAGGGTCTACAAAGGACGTTAAAATTTTATTGCGCTGATAAATGCAATAAAATGATTTTGTTTGTGGAACTCGAGTGCTGTCACTGTTGGCGCCGGTTGTTGTAATTGATCGTTTCTTATCAGTTTTTGATTGGATCGTTAAATCGGATATTATTTAGATATTGCATCCGGAAATGATTCTTCAAGCAATACCTTTAAATGAGGTGCACCTCTTACAAAAGTCGTCTGTATTAGTACCTCTCACTCGCCCATTTCTACCGCCAAATAGCAGTGTTTGTATTGAAGGGTGAGAGAAGTAGTGAAATTATTGGAGTAATTGTGATATAGTATTTTCAATACAGGGTTGTCGACACGCTAATGATATCCTTGTGATGATACTAGCGTTAGATTATATCATGTCTATAAATGATCATATATATATTTTTAAACCCTATTTTAAGTGTCTATTCGCATAGAAAGAAGAAGTATCGTATCACCTATTCTTACCTCCTTTTCCATAAAATTTGAGCGTCATAAATTGAATTAGTTCATATTTTCTATCTCACCAACATCATCATTTTATAAGCAGGGACTCCAGAACAAAGATTTCCCAAAAAAGGAGTTCTTGCGTCAGTGTGATAGTAATTGCACAGAGTAGCTCTGCGACGAAGATGCTGTTCCTAATCCAAACACTGATAAATTTGAGCTGCGTTATTTCCGTTGACCTTAGTTCTGGTTTAGTGGTTGCTTACGACACCTGGTACAGAAAGAAATACTATTTTACTCCAGCCCTATCACAAGACACAACCTATTTTAGGTTAACAGTAGGTACTTTATATGCTGATCGAACTCTGTACCTTGACTCTACAAGAGATTTTACAAACAATATTGATTAAAAGATTAAAAAAGCCGTGGGGTACAAGCAGAGTAGAATAATACCGTAACAAGCGTCTAAGGTACCAGAACCGACAGATGGCGTCATATCCATCTGAGACAGTGTAGCTCAAGTGCATAGGGTGGGGATGGGCAGCAGCATCTCTGTTGCGAAAACTACGCTCTGCCATTACCAACACGCTTGCCCAGCACGGCAATTATGGGCAAAAGTCCCTTTTCTTGAGAAAGCCTATGTCTAGCAGTGGACTTCTAATGGCTGGTATGATCATGATGATGTCCCAATCGTGTTACCCAATTGCTACATTTCAAAAGCTCATTTTTAGTATATTCCAATCAATTAGTTTATGAATATTTATGATAATAAAAAATATGTAACATAAATTATATCATGAATACGTTATGGAGCTCTGAAATAACTATATACAATATGAGGTATATTTACCTATAATGTTTATGATAATACTGATTATTCAATTGTATATATTTAGGGAACATAATAATTGAACAATTAAGAAATATCTGTCTTTATTTTTATAATGGACTAGTTTGATACAAAGGCTTTATTATAATCAATTACGATTCTTTTAAAGGACAGGAAGACAATAGAAAGCCGAGTGGGTGTTACGTCACGCGCAATGTGCGGTTTGTCATTTCCAATCACAATGTTAATAAGGAAAAGCTTGCACAACCACTTTATTGAACTGTTTCATAGAACTGTTAGAGAAAGTTATAGAGTTGACAATAGAGTTTGTTCTTTTTCAAGTCATTTTATAAGTTAATCGACTTTTAAAAGCCTACTCTACTCAAACAATGTTACTTCTATCATAGTTAAAGTAGCAGGAGTATGTTAGAACTTTTTTTTTTTTATATTTCTATATCTTTTTTCATATTTATTATAAAATAAAGTGTCTTTCCGCTGTCGATCATTATATATGCTTAGATCTTTAAAACTACGCAAAGGATTCTAATGCAAATTTTATTTTTAATGAGTAGTGATTCAAAAGAAAGGTTTATGGTTAATATGTCATCATCATCATCATTACAGCCTTTGGAAGTCCACTGCTGGGCATAAGCCTCCCCAAGAAAAGAGGAATTTTTCCCATAATTGACGAGGATGCTATTGCCTATCCATCATTGTTTACGATTACATTGCAAACGCTGGCTCTACCGTATTTTATACACCATGAAAGAGTCTAAAAAAAATTCTGCGTTGGCATAATATATGTCTACCCCTTAGAGATAAATCACAATAACCATATTTTATTCTAATTGCAGCCATGCAAATCCGAGGCGGGTCGCTAGTATATTTATAAATAATGGTCTATAATTAATGGTCCGATAAGCGTTTTTCCCGTAAAATAATAACAAACGTTTATTTACAAAAAAAAATAACGATTATAAGAATGTGCTCTTTCCTATATTTGCATAAAAATATTTAAAACATACAGCAATATGTGTGTATATATGTCTTATGTATCAAGGGGCGTGAATTCAATTCCCAGGATAAACATTTATATAATTATCTGTATTCGTTGGGTTGCTTTTATATCTGGAATAAAATTTAATTAAATTTATGTATAATTTTAGATTTGGAATACCTATTTGGTTTTATTTCCGTAATAGAAGTAAAACCTATTTTAAGCTAATTACGTATCTCGGAGTTAAGTTGAATGAGTGAATTATTCTGAATGTAATTATCTTCTCATATTGAAACAATTAAGTACTTTAATTACAACATTTAAAATTAACTTTGCTTGTTAGCTATTTTCATAAAACTTATTCTGAATATAAATAATATCTAGCTAATTCGGCCAACGTGGTGAAATATGAATAATTTGCATCAAAAGATTATTGTGGCTATAATTTAAGAAATAATTATATTAATATTTGTCATGGGTGGGGATCAAACCTTTGGTGCACGAGATATAATCTCTAATATCTGCGCCATCTGGTCCATTAAAGATAAAAATAATAAATTGATAAGCTATATTCAACGCTACAAACATAAAATTAAACATGAATATTGCATAGCAATCCAATCGCCCAGCTCATCGCAACCGGCACACCTTAAACAGGCAATAGAATCGGTAATTTAATTCCATTTCTTTCTTATCAATACTTAATGCTCACCACAAATTACACATAAATGAAATAGGGTATTTCACAGACTAGCGGTGAACGATCCTACAGGGTGTTGTAAAACAACAGTTACGAGACCCTCAAATCCGACCCTGGCTTCATAATGCTGGTGTAAATTAAATATGAAACCCTGAATTAGGTTACTCTGACGAAATAAACACCAAAATTTGTGTTGCAGGTTAGGATTTGGTAACAAAGGGGAGATCTGTTGGATTATTACAACTGTATATTGCTTGGCTTAAGTCCGCTGCGCCGTTATTAGTTGTGGTGGCACATAAATTAGAGAGTTTAAGGTCTTACGTATCAAGGTCTGCAGACGCCTGTACTGCATGTTAATTGTCAGTCTTGAAACATTCGAAGGATTATTTCCAGATGTTATGGACGTCTTCATAGGTTAAATGAGGTATAACTGAATAATAGTGAAGCTTTCTCTAATAGGACGATTGCGTTCTGCTTTTCTAGACGAAAACACCAGATTCTAATATTTTTTTACATTCATACATTAACTACTTCTTCTTTCTCGGCTTTTTCTCTTCTGCATTTCTATACACGACTTTAAACGCGGCTTTTTTCTACCTTTCTCATTTTTTGTCCGTTTCTTGGGTTTCCTCGCACCAACCTTTCAAGATTCAAGGTTGAACCTCAAAACACGAACATGGTTGTCACACAATTTAAAAAACACCATGTTCTATTTCTAATTATGAGTTAGTAAATAGGTTGGCATGTGAACTGTTCTAAGTTATATCTTACTTTTTATGTATTAGGAATATTTTCATTTGTTTTATATTAAATAAATTGCTGATATGAAATAAAATAATATATTTTATTTCATATCAGCAAACAAGTCCGCTTGCTTGTAAGCGTGACCTCAGCCTATCGCCAACCTTAAAAACTGAAGATATTATATCCCATTTACCCAATAATTTCTCGCTCTCCCTTTAAACCGGATGCGAACACTGCTATTTAGCGGTAGAAATTGTTGAGAGTGAGGTAACAATGCAAACAAACTTTAAAAAGGTACCTTGTTTGCCAAAAACCTGAGTGTGGCCAATTGGCAAAAACATAAATGTGATTAAATTTAAGTTTTACCATGTGGACACAAGTAAAAAACTTGGCGTTTCCAGATAACGAAATCATCATTACAGCCATTGGTAAGTCTACTGCTGGTCAGAGGCCTGCCCAAGAAAGGGGGAATTGTGCCAATAATTGCCGCGCTGGGCAAGCGTATTGGCAATCGCAGAGCTCAACTTTTGCGACGAATGCTACTGCAATCCCCACCCTAAGCATTTGAGCTACACTGTCTCTGATGGATAAACCGCCATCTGTGTTTCGTATTTTAGTCGCCTCTTACGACACCTGGTACAGAGCCTCTCTCTGTCCCTCTACTATTCTACTCTGACAGTACGTTTCACCAACTATACAAAGGTATGTCCAGTCTTTAGTGTCGAATTGATGAATAACCCTATACAAAAATAATAAGTTTAATATAGTAAAAGTCATATATTATTAAAAAATACTTACGTTTATAGACAATAAGTTCTACTTGAAACATTAAACAAGCTCAAGTCATTTAAGGACTTGAACAAACCTTCTCTGTGCTCTTTTACACGGTTTTCCACCAGTCTTCATGACAGAAGACAGGCAAAAGACATAGTTAAATTATTATTTCACATAAACTTTCCACGATTGGCGGCCGGAATCAATTTCTTCACACAAAAACTTGCACACTTTATCTTAGAACTCATAAAAGTCGTGTACGGCCCAAACAACACCATAACGTCTTGCCAAATGAATAGTCAGGAGAGCCATAAATAAGCCGACCAGGAACAGATAAGCGAGGATGTATTGGGCTTATAAAGCACTTGGGCTGAGCTATGGACTGGTGCCCCAATGTCCAAGATTTATCGTACACCTGTGGAAACAATGGCGGGTGGACCTTAGGTGAAATTGCTTAGACTTAGTCCTGAAGACGTGGCCTGAAATAATTAAAATATAAAAGCAATGTGGAGCGCGTATTCATAGAGGATAAATTTAAAATATCGTTATATATTTTTTTAGTTATTTAATTAGTTGATGTTTAAGTATATCAATATATATTATGTATATCTTGTAGTATCGTCTATACTCTCGTCAGTATATCAATTCAGGAAACAGTAAAATGATACTTTCAATGCCTTCAACTCTTTCTTAGTTTTCTCTCTTAGTCTCAACATTTGCAGGAAAGTTGACTATATAGTTACAAATTGATATTAGCAGAATCCATCGCAAGTTATAAAAGAATTATTCTACTCTGGTAAGCGAGTGAGTGAAATAACTTCTTATAAAGCGCATATTGCTCGCTCTAGAGGTACCGCACGCTTTGCAGTCGCCCCAACCGACGTCCACTCAGCCAAGAGCCGTGCCTAGAGGTGGTCTTAAGCGAGTGCTTTCGATTTTATTTGGATATTGTGACTCCTGGATCCTCGAAGGTGTACAGATACCTAATTAGGCGATTGAGAAGTGCGATAGCATAAGGTCGCTTTTTCAATGGCGGCTTGACCTCTTTCTCCCGGTGATGGTAAAACTGACGTCCGAGTTTAGAAAAAAAATAATTCACATGTCGATATTCGTCATTTCTTATAACTAGTAAGAGTACTACAATATTCATTAGATGCTAAAATATAATAAATACCTTAATTCCAATCGTGTTGTATATTTTAAAATACTGCTGCTGAAGACTGCGACGTGTGGGAGACTCTCAGCTCTGAAGTAAAGCTTATTATTATTCCGTATTAAGCCTCCCTAGATGTATCCTCTGTCTATAGCGAGACGTAATTTAACAAGATATCTTTCCTTATCTACCTGGACACCACTAAAACGTCCGTGCGATCGTAATGTGACGTAATTAGATTGATGTGATTGCGTTGCAAGCATTTTTGTGGTTTGAGTGCTAATTTACTATGCATACTTTACATTTGTATCCTGCAGAGAACCCTTTAAGATTGTCAGTGAACACACAGTTTTTAATAATCCATACCCAACAACGAACAGCCCATTATCCTGACCAAAGCTACTAATGGGATATGTAGATCAGAACCCACTTAAATCCTAAAGTGCTCAACTTATTAACCACATTGCAGGCATAAGAAGGATAAGGAAAGTTACTTCTAAACCTTGTATAGTTAATAATGGTCTACTTCAAATTACGCGCTCCTGTGCATCAAGCAGAACACTTGGTTAGTCACTTTTTAAATATATAACTTAAGCAGACAAAAAAGCTTCTGATACACTAAATGTCAAGAGTCACTGTAGCCTATAGACGCTCTTATTATGGCTAAGATATTGCTATCGCGTAAGCAAAGATGTAATGTCATATTACTCAGGTATTTTGCTGCCTCTTTCACCCTTAAAACCGGAAGACACCAATGCAAACACTGTTTTTTTACGGTGATGAAAGCCACCAACGCAGACGTTCTTTGAATAAGACCTAATTCTAGTTTACCTTTAATTCTAGTATACCTTTAAAACCCACCTTTCAAAAACCTACTTTTTTCAAAATGTATGTTATGATAAACCTAATTACATTTGTTATAAAAAGGTTAGTATTTACATACAGTATCTACTTACGTGTCCTTTCTCAATAGAGTTTCAACTTCTCTGCCTGGATCAACCACTTTTCTTATTTTAGGACCATCATGGATATACTCTCCCGTTCAGATATCGTTTATTAAAATATTCCCAAAAATATTTAAAACACAAATTAATTCTGAAACAATTTCCATGAAAGCCCGTTAAATCCTTATACTGAAATTATAACTGTGCGCAGTCCGACGCGTGGCAAAAATGTAATTCAATTAATTGGACATTTCAAAGTTGAGAGCTTTCAACGTTTTTCAATATTAATCAATAACTTGACATTCAATAGAATCTATTTTGACACGTTTACAGAAATATAACAATTTAAAACAAAAAATATAATATTTAAGGTAATATTTACTAGACAAATACACTCGATTAACTCTCACTACTGTAATGATACTTAGAGCAGTAGATTTTTCTATAGTAAATATAATTTATACATATATTTTTTTATAATAGATTCTCACAACATTAAATTCTACACATAAAACCTCTCAAAATAAAAAAAAAACATCAATAGTATGTAATGTAGTATTATTTTTGTAAAATGTGTTATGTGTATCCAATAATGTAATACAATCCAATGCTTAAATAAAGATTTTCTTGTACAGCAAGAATGCTTCGCATAGAAATTTTTATTTCGCTTGAAACTTGAAATCCCGTTTAGTAGCAATTTTGTCATAACCATAAGTGGTTGGTTATTTTACGATGTTCTGTAAACAATTTTTTGTTACTATTTGAAAGTTCTTGGTCTAGAGAAAAGTAAAAGGAAACAGGATGTTTTTTTGAGAGTATAAGATCGTTATTTTATCTTAATTGCTCGAAAGGTATTAAAAACTATCATTTCATCAATATGTACATACATGTAAATAAAATTGGACGGTTTGTTTATAATAATACTACAAAATGCAAACTACGCGACACATATAACAAAAAAAATTGTTAGTCTTTCTGTTTGTTTGAGGTAATCTCTGAAATGGCTAAACCCATTTTGATGGGACTTTCATTGACAAATATCAACAATAAAAAGAAGTAACTAAGGCTATATAAGATTATGTTAAAACTAGTTGCAGTAGAGCATTAATCAAAAATGTGGCAATAACAAAAATATACGTTTTGAGAGCTATTGTTGCGTAAACGATTAAAGTTACGCACAAATGTAACAACGCGGACGAAGTGATAGGCACTAGCACAGTCATTATAATATAAATGACGAGTTTTCGACTTTTTAATTTAATATTCGAATTTGGACTGCGATGGATGTATTGATGTTTGTTACTCTTTCCTATTCCGGCGTGATCTGAGTGAAATTGGGCTTAGAGATTATTGATAGTCTGAAATACCACACAAACCACCTTTATATTTATTAATTTCTATACATACAGGCAACCTTTGCATGAAAAATGTGTGGAAAACATATTTAAAACCATTAAGTAGTATGAAGTGTATTTAATAAAAAAAAAACGTAAAACATGACACACCCTTTTTAAAATTAAAAAAAAGTAACTGTAATACATTCTTAAAATCGTAATTCAATTGGCCAGTAAGAACGTTCTAAAATAGAAGTAATCATAGCAATAAAGATTATTATTTTCTCATTCACTCTTTTCTTAAATATATTGGTAAAGACCGTGCGCATCTTATTATTAGGAGGAGTGCACACATAACAGCATAAACCATAAAAGGTTTACTCGAGTATGCTGTGGAATGCACAGGCATACTAAGCGTTAAACTCTCTGATGACCTAAGAGATCTCTCATGGCTGTCGACTCAAAAGACAATATGATTAGTAAGATAGAAAAGAGAGGAGGCATAAAAAAGTACCTTATAGAGTAAAGAAAGTCTAGCATGAGCATTTCCAAGAAAGCTGAGCATTCCTACGAAAGCAATTAGAACACCTTTTGAGCTTATTATAAAATTTGGATACTTAAACATATTAACGTAAGCCAAATATATATCTAATGCAGAAATTTTGAAGACGCTCAAGCTTGTCAAGTTCGGACTCTATCAAATCAAGTTAATCGGCATCTGCATAATGAAGAACAGGAAAAATAATAAATTTCGCAAGAGGAATTTTAGTGGTATGAACCTTCTTAAAAAAAACCTCTTTAACGGAGTTTCCAACTCCTATGAACCTAAAAAGTTTTCAAGTTCTGGCAGGGTCGCCATTTTGAACAGAACTATGAATATATTGGTGTAACGTATTCCTACACACCTTATTGTGTAGGTATTTATCACGATTACTAATCGTGGGTCGGCACCGGAATCTAGTTTTAGCAGCTGCTTTATTATTAATCAGCAACTTTAGATTATCATCAAGCCACGGAGCCGGTAGATTCTTGACTTTTACTGGTTGGACAGGAGCATACTTATCATAAAGTTGTTTGATGTTAGTATCAAATATGTGCACCTGCTCGTCAACTGAAGCGAAATTATGTAACGGACTCCAATCAATACGTATTACATTGTCAAGAAGCTTGTTTATATCCTTACCACCAAAATTACGCTGCGTAAGAATATAATAACGGGCAGACACAATATTGCCCCACCTCTACAGCTGATCACAAATAAGCAACTGCATATCCAAACCTCAGTTTCAGAGACACCGCATGACAAAACTCTGTCAAGAACTGCCACGTGGTCAGGCTAATCTTTGAGCCCGCAGTACCCAATAAAACCCTAGATGGGTTCAAGTAATTTAATTGAAACAATTTTAGACTTGCTGTTTTCAGTCTAAGATATGAGAATCCGGACTTTTGATAAAATTTCCATTACGTGTCTCATAAATATCTGCAGAGAACAGTTAAACGATACAGCCAGAAGGTTTCTCCAAAAATTATGCATATTAACTAGCTTCTTTAGCAAGAATAACATGACCACTGAGATTAATTTAAAAAGAACAAAGGACAGCTCGGAGCGTTCTATTATGTGTTGTTAAATATAACTTATTTTTGTATATAATTTATTTTTAATGCTATACTAAGGCTATAAAAAGTTTTACCGTAAATTAAACACTGCTAACAAAAACTTTACAAAGCTGTAAGGATAAAACTAAATGAGTCCTAGAAATAATTTTAACACGAAGGAATAACATTATTTTAAGCAATATTACTTGGAATATATCGCTCGTTTACAATAACGAGACAACTTTAAACAAGCCAAAGTATAAATAGGTATATTAATTAAATATAAATATATTGTATTTTTGGAAATTAATTAAATATTTGTGTCTTTATAGTTTTTAAAAACGATTCCGACGATTATATATAAAATAATGAAACCAAACGGTCTATTAAATATTCAATAACCTTTTTTCTAAACCTCATTTACTCATGGTTAATGTTAGTCAATCTCCAGCAACTCGCGTGTCGCTTACTTTCTGGCTTGAGAAAACTATATTTACTATTTATCATTTTTTCAATCAAAACACTGCAATGCACCACTAGACGGACAATAAAAAGAAAATAAACAACAATCCATTTTTTAATAATAACTTTCACATAATATTGCATACATTGACCTGACTTCGAAAAAAACGCTTAAAGAACTTGTGTTATAGACAACAAAGAACAGAGGAATCATACACATAATATATATTGTTATTGACAATTATGTTATAACCGCTTAAACAACATTTAATTTCGAACTGCCTGTTGGTAATCAAATATTCAGGTTTTATTAACAAATTGCTCATAATATTGTTTAAACAGAACCTTATGTCATGAAATTCATAAAAGCGTGTCCAACTTTATTTAATAATAATAATAATAATAAATTCCCACAACATCTCATACATTGACCTGACGCCGTGGTAAGTCGCTTAAAACACTTGTGTTACGAATGCCAGACAACAGAGGAATCACAAATATACTACTTAAATATATATATTTTACACCCATACACAGAGCAAACACAAATATCATCAATTAAATATTTGCTCTGGGTGGAAATCGAACCCACGACCCCTGGTGCACAAGACAGGATCACTACCATCTGCGCTATAAAGAACCTTATAAAAGTTAATAAATAAATTATCATAATATCAGCCATTGGTAATCTACTGCTGGACATAGGGCTACCCAAAAAAGAGGGAATTGCCCCCATAATTGCCACACTGGGCAAGCGTGTGGGTAATTGCAGTGCGCGGCTGTCTCGACAGAGATGCTGCTGCCCATTCCCGTCCTGTAAACTTAAGCAACACTGTTCGTCTAGATGAGCTGTATGGAGGAACTATGTCGGATTGACATACCGCCATCTGTCAGTTTTAGTATCTTAGTAGCCTCTTACGAAATCTGGCACAGAGTAAGGTACTATTCTACTCTGCCATTACTATTCTACTCTGCCAGTACCCCACAGCGAAAATAAAAATAATGTATGTATACCTAGATTTAATAATTACATAAATTATAAGTGTACTTAATTTAATATTTAAACATTTAACTATATTATATTGAATTCATAGTGTTACTTTGACTTAAAACTAAACTTAAACGGTGGCCGATGAATGTTTTCCATTGTTTGAATTGATATTTTCATCAAACATTATAATGGTTCTTGTTATGTTCTAAAATGATTATAAATATTGTATCCCAGATATGAGTATACTATTAATATTTAAAAAAGCAAAGACTTCTGCAGAAATAATGTGACTATAAATTGAGAAATAATCTATCTTTTAAGTTAGCCCAAACTGTAAATTAAAAATTAAAATTATATTCCAAATAATTAAAATACTTAAGAAAGTTGACTAGATCTAATTTTGAAATTGAAATATCAACAAAACTAACTTTCCCAACTCCCTCGGCTAGTACACAATATATGTATAAAAGTTTACGTCCAATTCATCAAGTCGAAGACAAAATGTACGTAGTTAGAATAATACCATCGTGAAGCATGATGTAGTGCTAGCCGCAACCGCAAGAGGGCGTGATCTACTGTTATTGCACTCCGGCCCTCCGGACACCTCTATAAACCTACCGAGATCTTAACAATTCAATATTACACGATAGCAGGGCTGATACATAAGAACGTTTTACTATACGGGGATTTGGCAGGGCCGATGGCGCAAATAGTAGTGATCTTGTACACAAATAGTCGTGAAATCGATCACATCCGGGACAAATATTTATATGACAAAACTATTTTTTCTGTCTCTGAGTGTTAAATATCTGTTTCAGTATTATATATGTCTGTACGTAGCACTAGACCTTTAGCGTCTTACTCGTAGTATCTCAGTCAAGTAACACTGACTTGACTGCGTAATGATACTATATTTATATAATTACCATGATTTTTTATTAATCTTTGTTGCACAAACAGAACATGTTATGTAAGAATAGCAGACTCAAAGTCCGCTGACATTATCACTCAGTCAACAATCAAATGTAACATTTTTGTGTTTCTTCTGTGGCTGGGTATTAAACATGTTATTAAATATTATATTTGTAGTTCTCCTGTTGCCCTATATCTGTAAAATGAGTGCTTAAAGTAACTTCTCTCAAAGTCAAGTCAATATATGAGATGTTGTGTTAATTTATTATCTTCAAACTAATTTGCTATAGGCTTACAAAATCATAAGAAAGCGTTCAAAAAAGCCTTGGTTGGATCGACGAGATCTTCATCAGCTAAGCTTAATAAATATACGGAAAAATTTATAATGAAAGACGGGCATTTGTTTGTATGTTCATTTAAACACATCTCTCATATGAACACTTCATACGCCGTGTTTTTCATATTGAATATAATATTTTCATAATACATTAATAATCTAAACAGAAAACGATGTATTTAAAATTTTTCTATATCTACATAAAAATTAAAATACAACGTATGTTGCTGTATATTAAAAGATTATTGACACCGTATGCAACATAAAAGATAGACGCTATCCGTAAGAATTTTCAAATTCGCTTGCCCTAACAGGTTTGCCGCCTTATGAACAAAACTTAAAAGTTAATAGTCCAAATATGCAATTGAAAAATGTATATCCTTCCAATATGTAACGGCACCACAGCAAAAAATATGAAAATGAAAAAACAGTTAAAACTTATAAAGTGTAACAATATTTCATGTAGCAAACGATGAAACGGTTATGACTTGTTTCACCAGCGTTTATTTTAACTGTGACAAAATTATGTCTATTAACTTAACAAGAACTACTCTTTACTGTATGGGGTAATTACCCAATATAAATGAATTGACAGAGTAGTTAGTAGTTACCGTATCAATTAGTTAGGTAAGTACAACCATCTTTCTCGAAGAAGATATTTCTTTCTGTAAAATTTTCGATTCTGGGTTCGATCATGGATACAAGATTTTAAAGACTATGATCAGTTTTAGCCAACACATTATCATTACAACTGTTGGTTGATGTTGCACAGTCCCGCCCTGTTGTATTTAAACTACTCTGTTACGGGTATTATACCGCCACCCGGTACCTCAGGTGCTTCTTAGTAAAGCACCTGAGGTACCGGAACCGGTATGGTAAGGAACTATTCTACTCTGCCGGTATCTCATGGCACAAGGTAATATTATGGATTGAAAAACATATTTGCAAGTAATCTGCTTAATCCATTGTACTCGTATGTATCGGTGAAAATTATGCGATAATAAAATACTTCTTATTATATGTTCAAGTATATACAATAGTAAGTATATTATGAGGTTTTTCATTGACAGTGCAAGCATTACTAATTAATTTATCTAAGCTCTTTAAGACTAATAATAATGAGTTATCGATATTAGCTAATAACATTTTTGACTAGGATGATTGTAAATTCTGTAGTGACCCTGACTAGTATAAACGAGGGTTCGATCCCCTCCGAATACAAATATTTACGTGATAAGTACGTGTGAAAATATGAATATAAGTATTAAATTTCACATAAGACATCTTTCTAAGACCTCTAACAAAGGTTGTTTACATTGGTACCACACACTCACCTATGTCTACCGCCAATTAGCAGTGTTCATATTGCTGTATTCTGGTTTGAACCATGAGAGAGATAATTAAATTGCTGGGGGTAAATGTGGTATTGTATCTTCAGTTTATAGGGTTGGTGACATGTTATTGACACGAATTAAGGATCATAATTATTTGTTATTTTAATTAATTTTACTTTTTCATAATTTGTTAATCCATTAAAAATACATTTGTTTGTTTGTTGTTTTGAGTTGAAAACTACATATACACTAGAGGAGACCTATACTCAAGAGGGGCCATGATGTATGTTCTTCAGAACAAAGATCATTATATAAATTTGTCCTGATCGAACCCATGTCCTTTGACGAACAAGATATGATCAGCTGTCAGATCAATTATAATAATTATTTTGATTGGCTTAGCATAAAAATAAATACAAACTTTTTTATAGTGAGCAACTAGATTGGTTGATGTAGCTTTCTGCTATATAAACGTCATTCTATTCAATATGCCGCAATACACAGACAGTACTAAACCAACCATGAAGCCTATTATTCATAGGCCAGGTCCAACTTCCATTACAGGGGTAATAACACTACGTCACCCCTCCCCGGCCCCGCATTCCATCACCGAGAGGTACTAGAGTAGAGGTAGTGGACTGGATGTAAATTAGTTATTACAGCTATCTTCTCTGAATGTATCGAATGTACGCGTTCTGGACATTTTATCATTGTTGTTAAAAATTGACGTAATTGAGAAGATAGCAATGTGGGTTTTTTTGTTTAGTGACTACATAAGGGTACTACATTCATTGTCATTTTCAAGAAAAACTTCATTGTAAATACACAAAAAAAATAACAGTACATATTTAGATGAACGCCTATTTAGGCTTCACCAAAAAAGGAGGAATTTGGTCATAATTACCGCGCTGCACAAGCATGGCGGCTTTTGTATTTAAACTACACTGCTTTGGATGGGTATACCGCCACCTGTCAATTTTGGTACCTCAGTCTTGAAAGTCAACATTTCTGTAGAACTACTACTGATCATAATAATGGCCAGATTTGGTGTCTTCATAAACACTAAATGAAATTACTGAAAATTTGTTTGTGGATGACTGTTATTTCTAATATATTATTACTGTTACGGATGGACAATTGTTTTAAAAAATTGGGTTATGTGTTAGCTTAGCCTTGAGGTACCGACAGAGTAGAATAGTTCCTCCAACTGCACCAGGTGTCGTAAGAGCCGACTAAAGTACCAGAACCGACAGACGGCGGTATATCAATGTGCGAAACAGTGCAGTTCAAATACACGGGCGGGAATGGGCAAAAAGTCACGAAATATATGCTCTGCGATTGCCAGCACGCTTACCCAGTATGGCAACTATGGGCAAAAAATGGCTGCAATACACAAGCAATGGACTTCTAATGGCTGGTATAATGAAATGTTTGTCCTGGGTAGGGATCGAACCCACAACCCTTGGCGCATAAGATAGGATCATTACCATATGCGCCATCGGGCCTGTTTATATATACTTACTCAGAATAAAAAACTTTGAAATGATAAAGATAGAGTTTAGTGTGTTTGTTGTAAATCAGTTGTTTAGCGGTAGAGATCACAATTATTAAACACTTAACTATAAGTACAAAACTGCTAAAGGTCGTGGGTTTGATACCTACCCAGAGCAAAAATTTATATGATAATATTTGTGTTTGTTCAGTGTCTGGGTGTTAATATATGTATTAAAGTAACATATTTGTGAGTCCTCTATTGTTCGTGGTCCGTAACACAAGTGATTTACATCCGTAACACAATTGCATTCTACAGCATAGTTGTTACTTCGTCGCTATATATTTTTTATTCTTAAATTCTCTCAACATCTCATACATTGACCTGACTCCGTGGTAAGTCACTTAAAGCACTTGTATTACAGAGGAATCACAAATATACTACTTAAATATATTATACTTATAATCTTACATAATACCCACGCGGTTGGTAGGACTGCTTATAAAAAAATTCCAACTATCTAATGCGTACCAATAATTATACCATAATACACCTTTAAAAGTAAGAAATGGAACAAAAGCATGATATTCTGATATCCAAGAAACGTCAAAAGAAAACGCAGAGGACAAAAACAAATGTGGCAATACAAAACAAAGGCAACAGCCGAAAGCATAGACAAGGACAGCGCTTAACAGAAAAAAAAGTGGATCCTTCCGCAAGAGAGTTGGATGAGGCCTTTGTCAAATTAGGGCAAACGGAAGATGTTGTCGATATCGTTGTCTTCTTTGATTCAAAAGCAATTTTAAACAAATTAAAACCTTTGTATTATCCGAAAAAAGGCTCATATAAAAATGTCTTCAAAAACAGTGTGGTGTCCGGCCTTCATCGGCGCTCGGGTAAGAAGAAATCATTGTTTGTGAAAAAAGAATGTTATACTCCAACGATGGAGGATGTTTGAGTATATTTTAGTTATTTATAAGATGAAACCTTTTGCTTTCAAATAATCACTACATAGTATAAAACAAAGTGGCTTGCTTAGGTCTTTAAAACTACGTAACGGGTTTCATTATTATTAAAGTAGTAATTTATCCGTCCTATGTACCAGGTGTCGTATCCATCCGAGAGAACCGCTCGGGTGCATAGGGTAGGGAAAGGCAGCAGCGTCTCCGTTACGAATGCTGCAGCCAATTATGGGCAATAATCCCTTTTTCTTGGGGAAGCGTATGTCCAGTATTGGTCTTCCAAAGGCTGTAATTATCATTTTTTTGCTGAAGCTATCCCTTTATAAACAAATGGTATAAAAGGAACATTAATAATGCTGGTATAAAACTGGAAAACAATGAGTAGTCACAATAAATAAGTCTCGTATAGCCGGCCGGGGCCCGAGATAATGGAACTAACGCGGCGTAAGGTTGCACTAAAATGATTCACTTGTAACTGGCACATTCGCTAATGTGGCCATTCCGTTATATCTGCAATGGACAGCGCATAATCATCGAATTCAATTATTATATAGCAGGCTAAAGGTATATTTTAGTTAGATTTTGAATTAAAAAGGATTCCTTGCAGGCTTTATATAATAATAACTAACTAACTTGTAGTTTTAAATGCCTTACTAACTAAAATGTACTTTTTTCAAGCATTAGCGATTGCCCGATAGCGCAGATGGTAGTTATCCTTTTGCGCCAAGGGTCGTCGTCGCCAAAGGTCGCCAAGTGGGTTTGATTCCCCAAGGCTAATATTTATATGATGATATTTGTTTTTGTTCTTTGTCTGGGTGTTCAATATATGTATTTAAGTAATATATTTGTGATTCCAGTGTTTTTTGGCGTCCGTAACACAAGCGACATACCACGTAGTTATTACTAACATACAGTACATTATTTTGATCTATCTCTTTGGATACAGTATTTTTATACAATAATATGCATGTATTATACATATAAACTTTTCTTTTAAATCACTATTTTTTTATATTTCATTTATATTTTTTTTAATAACCGCATCAAATTCTGTAGCGTTGTTCTAAAAACCTGCGTAGGTTTACAGTTTACACAGAGACAGGTACACAACGGGAAGTGAACTTGTTTTATACTATGTAGTAAATAAAACCTAAAAATCATCTAAATGCAAATATAGTATTTACATACAAACAAAAAAAATTGGCAATGATTTTGGAAAAAATATTTTACACGTATTTCATGACTTTCAATAAAGAACCTTTAAACTGAAAATTATTAACCCCCATTTTACTATTTTTTTGGATTATATCAAATATCCTTTCTTTGTGTTTTTCAACTTTATACAAATAACCCCGGTGCAATATTTCAAGTTTCTAACCCTTATAGTTTAGACCGTGCGTTGATATGTCAATCAGTTAGTGAGATTCTCCTTTTATATACACAGATTTATATTATTATTTGTGCATTATTTGAGAATTCAAAAGTGTTTGCAACAGATAAATGAATAAAGTATATTCAAATTTTAGAACAGTAACAAAACAAAATTAGAGGACACACGTCGTCCAAAAATAGTATATCCAGCTACACCAACTATCAAAAATATAAACGCAAAATCAAAGAACGTGTTTTCAATTCTTGTACCTTCACACACGTTATAAAATTCCACGTATATAGCACTAGCTATGCCCGCGACTTCGCCCGGGTGGAATAGTTTTTTTTGGGTACCATACCTCTTTACCTTAATTTATATAAACTTTGAATGTCATGTTTATTTATATCGAATCAATGGCTTGAAAAATTACTTTCTAGTTTCTAGCTCCAAAAATAGCAATACTTCCATTAAACTTTTCATCCCCTTTTCGATCCCTCACAACCCTTTTTTTGAATTAAAAATTAGCCTATGGCCTTTCTCAGGGTCTAAAGATTGTCTGAGCCAAATTTCATCAAAATTGGTTTAGAGGTTTAAGTGGGAAAGCTTAACAGACAGACAGACAGAGTTACTTTCGCATTTATAATATTAGTAGGGATAATTACAGATCCAGGGAAATCTGAAATAACGGTGGACCGAATCATAGACGAGGCAGTCGTAAAACCCGAGCGTATTTAAAGATACGCATTATCCCAAGACAATACTCCCGCGACGGTTAATTAGTTTTAAAACCTACTTCCTACTTTGTAGTTTATAGCTGGATTGGCTAGCAATGGAATTGTGCAAATAATCCTTTAGAAGAAATCATTATTGTAGCAAGGCATACAGCGGTACTGAAATTCAATGAGGACTTAAAGTTTACAAATGGTGACCTCGCAACCGGAGGCTCAGTAAGCAAACATAAGGTAGATAGATCTAACTTGAACCATAATAAAGGCAGACCGCTCACAATTGGCGCCATCGTAAGGTATGATGATGACAAGTATTGTATTTTATATAATAAGAAGTTATTTCGAAAAAACTTAATGTGGTCCTCCACATTAGGTTTAACTTCTTAGGGGTCAACTCCCACCAGAGAAGGAAGCGAGTTCGCTCATTAATGAGCATTGCTCACTCGCTCTGTAAGAATTCCAAATGAGTTGTGTAAGTGTTCATGGGGTTCACGTGATATGTGTTGCTAATTACAATTTTACACAAATGACCGATGACCCTAAAAACCTTATGGTGTTCTAAGAGCCATTAATAAAAATAGGTCATGATGTTTCCTATTTTAATACTAGTGTGCCGGCAACAGACGGATCTTATAATAAAGTTTAAAACTGGTTTACGCGAGGCTTACGAGGTTTATTACGAGCCATCAGAAAAGAACCTGAAACAAAATTGATAGTGATATGGGATCCAATAACACCTAATGGTAGTTATTATTGAAACCCATACAGGCATTGGCGTTTGTCTTAATCGTTCCTGTAACGTCTTTTAGAGCAATTTAATTGAATCCCAAGCAGTTTTATCATAAATATAATCTTTCAAACAGCAATTAGCCTTAGCAACAAATTTATTTTTTACTCAAGTAAAGGCATATTTGTAATTCTACTTGGGATCTTAAAAATTCCTGCAGAGTCATTATATAAAGCACTTTTCCGTAAAACAAAAAAGCATTTATGTTAGCAGCGTTACCCCACTATACAAGACCATGTGAAATAACACTGTGAAACTAGCCGAAATAAACTAGCTGCATAGTTTCGTTGTCTGTTAATAGTCAGACTTTGCGTACTGCAAAAGCCGCAGAACTAAGTTTACTCGACAGATTCACTATATGAAGTCCCCATTTCAATTTATACATATATACATACATCACGCTTGTGTCCTATCGAGGTAGGCATAAGTATGGATCTTCAATTGTTACGATCTTGACATACCTCTCTCACTTACCTGATCCGCATTAGTCTTTTCATACACGCTCGTTTATTCTTGGTACTGCTGATCTGGTCCTTCTTTAACACCTCTTCTACCTGGTTAAGATATGTTCGCCTAGGAATTCCTATACCAACTCTCCCATTAACTTCCGTTTCATTTTCAAAGGTTACAGTCATAAATTAAAATGTTTCCATCGTCCTGTCCGCAATCGCAATCATTACTTAAGTTGATTAAAGGTTTTAATTGATACGAAAAAAAAATTAGGTCAAACACGTAGTAGAAGCCGTATGCCGCTGAGAAGTTCCCTTAGCCCTCTGAGATTATCATTAGACTGGCTCTTAATCTTAATTATTTGGAAGTAACCTGAGAGATACAGGTGTAAGATATAAATGAACTCTTTACGCTACTCGTGTCTACAATCTTCGAAGATTGCTTTCGATTTTTTGTGGCCTTGAAACATGTATACTTCTCTGATGACCTATAATAAGACGTATGCTTGTAGATGGCCTCAAATCATTCCTGCTTAAATAATATTCCTAAAACAATTCCGCCTCCAGACTATTATTGACAATTCCAACAAAACACAAACAGCAAAGCTGACAAACATACGCTACCTGCTCTCGTTTCGCGTGAAACTTTCCGAGCATTCGCTCAGGAATTCCGTGAGCTCGGGCTAAGTGAGATGTAACTTCGGGGCTCGCTTCATCAACCGGGCGACAGGTGTTAAGCATCTACTTAGTCCACACTTGAAGTATCACTCGTTAGCTGCAGCAAGAGTTACTTTGTACCTTTGTTTTGATGTTTAAAATAACACAAATATAAAATATTTAACGAGATAACCTTTATTAACGCATTTATCTTAAATGAATACTCATTCTTCTTAGAAGTTGCCTTTCATTTTTATAAACTTCCACTATATATATGTTTTATTAACTCTTTACTTAATACTCGACTGATATGTTTATTAATAAAGCTAATAAAGTATTTTCACAACACCTCATACATTGACCTGACTCTATGGCAAGACGCTTAAATCCCTTGTACAAATGTCTGATGTCTTTACATCAGACAACAGAGGAATCACAGATGTTATATATAAATACATATTTTTTACTCCCAGGACAAACATAATTATCATCATAAAAATATTTGTCCTGGGTGGGGATCAAACTCATGACCCCTGGCCCATAAAAGAGGATCATTACCATCTGCGCTATCAGGCCCATTATACATGTTTATTATAAAAAAAATATAGAGTTTATAAATGAGGATATGTAGTAACCTACTCGAATCAAATTTGATGAAACTAAGAACAGTAAAAATTTATTAAAATCTGTTCAGCTGTCTTGAAATTCATCTCACCAAAAACATGATACGATTTTTTTATGTTTACCTATATATAAATTTAATATGTATAATATTTTCTTATGTTTTTGCGTTCACTATTTATAAACCAATTTTTATCAACCCCATGTAAAAACCGAAAAATTTAACTAAAATCTATCATAAATATAAATATTGTAAATATGAGAAACAAAGCTTTTGAAAGTTGGACGTAGGCCTGGCAAATACTGTTGGACGTAGGCCTCCCTAGGATAGGGGGATTTTTGCCTATAATTGCCGCGCTGGGTAGGCGTAGTGGCGTTTGCAGAACGCAGCTGCGCGACTAGGATGCTGCTGCCCATCCCCACCCTGTAGTATTTAAGCTAATCTAAAATGTATGTCCATCTGAAACAGCACAGCTGCCATTTATCAGTTCCGGTGCCTTAGTCACCTCTTACGATATCTGATAAAGGGGGAGTTACTATTCTACTCCTCTGGTATATTTTACATATAATTATTTTTATTTTTTTTTACTATTATACTTCTAGATTTTCTTAGATTTAATTTAGCGATATGACATTTAAATAAATGAAAGTGAGTTTTTTAATTACAAACTTATGACTAAAGCAACTTACCTGATCTTCATGTAATCACACATTGTCAACCTGATGATACATAGGGTTACAAAAAAGATCACAGAGTTCAGTCCAGTCAAGACTAAGTGTTCTAGAAGGATTAAACAAAAGCAAGAACAAGTTGACTTTAAAGACATTACTACCTACATTTTAAATTGTCGAGAAGTATACGAAAGTTTGAAATTCATGTAATTTGACCAACATCACTTTTTTTAAGAAAGGACAACGCTTATATTAGTTTATACTTTGTTCACAAAATGAGTTCATGAATTTCACATTCATAAACGTTAATGCGTAAGTCCATAGAAAATATTAATGTTTATATTTTTAACTCTATTTCAAGAAATGTTCATCTCGTTTAAACAAATACACGTTCTCCTTAGAAGTTGCTCTTCATTATCATTATCTTCCATTTTTAATGTCTTATTAGAATAAAATACATAGTAAATATGTTCCTAAGTTTATATTTTAGTTTTTAATTTATCCCTCATTATTTCTTTATGTCCGTATCTCATTTTTTATTTATATACGGAGTGGGCACCTTTGAACACTTTTTAAGTAAAATATGATTTGTCACTCGGTACTATCTACCAAGATATTTTATTTATTCTTAAATAGATATGCTTTTTGTGCGACGTAATAGAAATAATATTTTTAGTTATTATTACTTGTTAAAGGAATATATATATATTTAAAACTCAATGATTTCAAATACCAGTATTGAAATTTTCATGGTAACAATAAAACAAGCTGAGAAAAGAATTAACACTGTATTTTAGATCTTAATCTCTTATCTGAATCTTATATCATCATTGCACATTGTCACTGATACTCTAATTATTAAATAAATATCTATTGAAATATTACAATTAAAATATTTACATTATCTTTAAACTATACCATTTAAAATAGTCTTAGAAACGTCTTTGGGACGTTTCATTATCGTGACAGTCACTGGAAGTCAATTGCTGGACATACGCCTCCCCAGGACAGGGGGAATACTGTTTATAATTGCCGCGCTGGGCAAGCGTGTTGGCAATCGAAGAGCGTAACTTTCGCGACAGGACTGCCGCTGCCCATCTCCACCCAGTGCGTTCTGGTACCTTAGTCGCCTTTTAAGATACCATGTACAGAGCGAGATAAGTACAGGATGATGGAACTACGAAATGCTATAAGAAGACGATTCCTGTCTATACACCAATGTTACACAACTTATTATTCTTTGACTTCTGCTTGCATATTTTATAAATAAAAATAAAGGTTTCTTTTATTTCTTGGGTTATACTATATTATGTTACTACAAAAGTTATTAAAAAATAACAATATTGCAAACATGTAATCTGTGGATGTTGCAGTACGTTAAACGTTTATTGTTTTACTGGATGATGTATTGTAAATTATGAAAAACCCACCATATAACTCTTCTAAAATGTATCACCATAAATAAAAAAATAATAAAAATATATAAGTATATAAAATATGTAATACAAATATAATTTTATACTGAAGAATACCCAAAAAGCAGCCCATGCAAATATGGAATATTTCTTTCGAGAACAATGCAAATAGAATTAATTAACTAAAAAAATTGCTAACAAATAGGCATACTACAAACGTAACAA
>JACJUM010003237.1:17968714-18106369 GCA_020976665.1 Heortia vitessoides
CTTACTATTAAGATGCGACAACATCCTGAGTATGGCTATGCGTTTAACGTGAATATGTTTTACACTGACTGATAATATATTTTTTTAAGAATGATTTTGTGATCCTTCTCCTAACACCGAATTATACATCGCATATTTTTAATTGTCTCTTACAACGGAAAAAATTGTATTTATGTCAAAATGTAAACAAATCAAAAACTAATAATTTATTGTATTATAGCTATAAGAATACGTGTTTAAAGAATGATTACTGGCGTATTTCTATTCTGTTGGACTTCTAGTCAGATCGTCTGTCCACATTGCGAACTTCAGTGCGCTTGCCACTGCGTCTCCTTTATATATACTTCGGTTACCATCCGTCTTGGTTCTATGTGTTACGACTTGTTTCTTCAACACGCTAAATGTCTCACGGATTGTCTCATTCCTGATTGGGTCGTTAAGAAGACCCGCACTAACACAAAAATGTTATTTGTTTATGTATTAAATCTGGCATCTTCATTTCGTGGGTTATTAACCGACTCGACACAATAGACTGTCCAGTCTCTAGTGTATCCAGTTGGCGAAAATATAAAAACAATTTAAACTAAGTATCGCTACGTAGACACATGTAAAAATTTTAGCATTTCCAAGAATAAACGAGCGTAAATGAAAGAATTAATGCGAGTAAGGAAGCAAGAGAGGTGTGCCAACATCGTAAACAGTGGAGATTCATACTCTCTGCTTACCCTGATAGGAAACAGGCGTAATTTATGTATGTTTGTATGAAGTTTTGTCAGCTAGACATAAATGTATCAAGTTGTTGTGCCATCATTATGGTGCCATCGATTTGGTGCTATCGGTATGGTACCATCGATATGGTGTCTTCGATGTAGTGCACTATCGAGTAGTATCTTAGTATTGTTATATTATAAATGTAGAGGTTATTTGATTGCACTCTTGTCTTTTCAATCTCTTATTCTCATTATACTTTAAAGGCTTAATCGGAAAGCTTGCTTTCGTGAAATTTGTATGTGCACAAAGCTTGAACTCAAGCAATCAAGCAATCCCTTGGGAAACACATTCGCTACTTTTGACCCCGAGAGAGTTCCCACAGAATGCCATCTAAAGTTTACGCTAACGAAATCACGAGTGAAAATCTAGTTCATCAAGGACTAATGCAGCATACAGCAAATGTGACCTCTCATGTATATTAGGTGTAATGCACTTAGCGCTGTCGCATAAATCCGACGATTTTTATTAGATAGACGACATATCATACAACATTTGTTCTGAATGGATACCTCACTCTCAACAGCGTTTGCATTGCTATATTGCTGCAAGTTGCTGAAAAAGAGGCCATTATATTAGTAAGTGATATAATATAATCACTTCAACTCACGTCAGCAACTAGTGACGCTATTTATATCATTATGCAACCAACGCCTACAGCCTAATATCACTCGTATGGTATTTTTATTTGCGGACTTGGTCTAAAAGCTTTCTATAGGGCAAATGAAAAATGACAATGATGACAATAATTATGACGATAATGATGACGATAACTATGACGATAATTATGACGATAATAATAATGACATAAAAGAAATCAATTACAGTTTTCAAAATTTCAGATACAAATAGCATGGAGTACGAGAAAAATTATGGCACATTACGATAAAATATATTAAAAATGAAATGCCATGCATGAATGCTGTTTATAAAATATAACTAAGGACAATGAATTAATTAAAAGCATTTACGCCATTCAGAGTTGTATTCAGTCCCATAAGCGTGGCACTAAAGCCAAGTATTCCCATAACTCAGTTTAAATGACATCACAGCAGTACTGAAGCGGTCGTAATCTTTATTAAGAGAAACTTTTCACTGCATATTAGTCCCTGGTAGCTCGTTCACCCCACAAATTGTCTCTAACCAAACAAAGTAAGAAGGCAAACTGAGCCGAAAAAATAGGCTTCTTTAAATTACGAATGTGTTTGTGTTGCCGACTTTATTAGGCAAGACCCTAAGTATTTTTCGTAACGTAGTAAGCAAGTAACTCTTTTTACAGTGACGTACCAGCAGAGAAGAGTAGTACCTCCCATTGCACCAGATGTCGTAAGAGGCGATTGAGGTACCAGAACCGACAGATGGCCGTATATTTATCCAAAACAGTGCAATTGACATGCACGGGGCGTAGATGGGCAGCAGCATCCCTGTCGCGAAATCAGCGCTCTGCGATTGCCAACACGCTTGCTCAGCGCGGCAACTATGGGTAAAAAAACCTCTTTTCTTTGAGAGGCCTATGTCCAGCAGCAGACTTCTAATGGCTGGTATGATGATGATGATGAAATAACTCATTAGTCGATGTCATACTATAGCCGTTTCTTGCTAACTACATAAAAACTAGTCTTTTAACCGCTGTAAAATACTTTTTTTATTAAAACGGTTTATTGAATTTTTTTATTTAACATTTCGGTTACATTGCGGCAACCGTTCTCAAAATCAATAAAAGACAGTGCAATTTATTTAATTTTTTAAATAAAATGTAAATATTTATATATTGTTAATTGTTATTATATTTGTATCTATTCTGTTGTTTGATATCTGGAACAGAAGTGCTTTAACCGACTTATTTCAGAGTTCGATCAATAAGATAATTTGTGCATTTGTTATAATAATAACAATGAAAGAAAAGAAAAAAGAAAATTAAGTTTAAAATCGACAAAAAAATATGCAAAATAATAATTTGAAAAATTAAAAAAAACATAATTTGAAAGATAATATACTTTTCATAATGTGAAAAATAATACATTTTGCATAATTTGAAAAATAATACATTTTTCATAATTTGAAAAATAATACATTTTTCAAATAATTATATTGTTAGCAAAAAGCAAAAAGTTAGTAAATAAAGGCTTCTGATAAAATATAAAATAAACCGTACAACAAAATAAGACAGAATACCACTATTAATCAAATCCTTACTAAGAGTATTGACCCCGAAGACAAATATCGTGCAGATGTGAAAGTTTCATTTCGCCATGTCACCAAAACCAACTAATATACAATACACCGATATATAGAATAAGGTCCAAATTGGCTGAGCAATCCTTACAAACAGGACAATACTCCATACTTGGATGGATACTGAAACGATTCTCCGTTCTGTATTCAATTCCGCCCCCATTGATATTTGTTTATAGAACAGAAATGTCCTGGACTGTATGTTTGTGGAGCTGTTGTCTGATTTACATACAGGAGAGCAATATCCTGCGCCAATCGGAACAATGTTGATATTTGATATAACTAGGAATACTGAGCTCGCAACATTTAGTCAACAAACAGACTCTAGACTGTGTATACATCAATATCTAGATAGGGGAACAATTAAAGTTTCTAAAAGATAATACCGTAGCATTTGACGGGCCCGATGGCGTAGGTGATAGTCACCATCATCATTATTATCATAGTAGTCATAAAGAGTCTACTGTTGGATATAAGCCTCCCCAAGGTGGGGGTATTTTTGTGCATAATTGCCGTGCTGGGCAGGCGTGGTGGCAATTGCAAAGCGACGAGGATGCTGCTACCCATGCCCACCTTGTAGTATTTCAACTGCGCCATTTCGTATAGATATACCGCCATCGGTTTTGGTACCTCAGTCGCCTCTTAATAGTAGATGGTAGTGATCCTGTACCAGATTATATATTTATGCATCCAATGTCGTGGGTTCGATTTCCACGCAAATCAATTATTTATATGATGATATTAATGTTTGTTCTACGTCTTGGTATTAAATATATGTATTTAAGTAGTATATTTGTGTTTCCTCTGTTGGGTGATATTCATGACATAAGCGTTTTAAGCGATAATTACGGGATCAGGTCAATGTATGAGATGTTGTGGGAATTTATTTATTTTTTGTGTTCCAATCAAAGTTTTGACGTTTTCGCTCTTTATAATAACATTACTTTTATACGGCTTTAATGGTAGATATATCATATGTTACTTTCTTTAAATTGGGACACTATATGCATGTGAGTTCGATATATATTACAGGCTGAAAGATGTTCACTTCTGACCAAGAGGTTTCTAATTATACCAGTTAAGTTAGCTTGTTTTGCTTTTGGAGATTTTTTCCCATAGCAAGTGTTATGGCAGACAAAAATGCCTTGCACTAAGGCCATTTATATCTTGATCTACACTATTTTGGATGATAATAGAGAGGTATACCTCATACAATGGTCTACTTACCCATAATTCTCTTAGAGACTCTATTGGAAAGTGGTCTGTGATATATACAAGCTATAGGTTAACAGTTTTATGAATTTGTAATCTGTGATTGATGAATTATTGTTTAACTGATATATGTATTAAATTAATTTATATTAAATAACTGTTGTTTAACCCAAATAGAATAGTGTGTAAATTAAAAAGAAATAATACCTCGCTCTCTTTTTACGCTTTCTGGTACAGAGAAGTACTGATCTACAACTTACAAAATTTTAGGCACACATTGCAATAAAATAATTATAGATTTAAGTTGGTTTAATATGGTTTAACTTTGTGAACATTACAATGAACAAACTTCATAGTACAAAAAGTGAAGATACCATATTTTCTAAAATAAATTGGCAGCCCTATTTCTTATAATAATTTCTTCTAATCTACCTTTAAATTAATAAAATTAAATAAAGATATGATTGCGCAGGTCGCTGTTTCTATCTGTATCTATTTTTAAACTGTTTTTACCTAACTATACCAAAAATTTTCTGATGTTGAAAGATCAAAAACCTATGAGGGCATTAAATAGATTCTTGATGACAGGACAATTTTAAATGTATATATTACCAAAAAAAAAAAATACAAATTCCTCTTAAACATTATGTCAGCCTAGTTAGATAACAGTTAGCCCGCATAAGGTATTTTCTATTCACGCGATTTTTTTAAGCTTCATCTGTATGTTTTTATGTTTGTTTGTAACCGACATTTTGGACTCTATTTTAGACAAGATCAAACTGAATGAGATCATTTTTACTTTATACATTTATCTTAAACCAGTGACAATACAATACACAGAAATAAATAATTTCGTCATGCTTTTTCAGCATATAACTAAGAAGTTATATTTGTAATAAATAATATAATATTCATTCTTATATACTGTATACCTAACTTCGTGGTAGGTCGCTTAAAGTGTAAACGTTACGTAGATCAGACAATAAAAGAATTACAAGAATTACTTTAATTATATATGATTATTAATGAACTTAATACTTAAATACAAACATTCAACACCAAGACACAGAACAAACAAAAATATCGTCATTTAAATATTTCTCTTGGTAGGGATCGAAACCACGACTTTTGGCGCAAAATAGGATCACTACCATTTGCAAAACGAATAAAACCTAAAAAATGAGTACTGAACTTTATACATTAAAGCCAATAATAAAATAGAGATAAAAAGATATCCCACAAATTTAGTCAAGCAGAATTAATGATAAACATGTTTGCAGTTAGAATTAGAATCAGTACAAAACCTCGAGACTCCGTGAATCCTTTAGTGGTCTAAACGTAAACTCATGTACGAGGAAGGCTTATTTGGTAATTAGCGAGCTCATTGAAAATTTAGTAAGCGCGTGTGAGGGCCCCACCGCGCACGCCGCAGCGCAACGCGGAAATGTACTCGGAAGCTAGCGATTTTGTTTCATAAAATATTTGAAGGGAGCGCCTGTCCGGATACAGAGTATGTCAGCTTTGACTGTACGCGGTATCACGAGTATAGCCGACCGTCTGGCGCAAATATGTTTGTGACAATTTCATTTCCGACAAAAATTAATATTTACCAGTTTCACTTCTGCATCGCCAATCTTTCATTGACTGACAGCTGACATTTTAGTGTGTAACTTGACGTTTTTATTTTAAAATGACATTAGGGAGATAAAGTATTATATATTCAGTTACGTTCTAGCTACATATATATATTTGTATTTTATAGGCAATCATCAAAAAGCCGGATCAAAAAAGAGGTAAAAGCAAACGCCACGCTTAACGTGGCGTTTGCTTCCATAGAACGTGGCATACTTTTCGTGAGCCGTGAGCTATCGATCGAGTACAAAAGTACGTCCCCTGTACCAGGTGTCGTAGAACGCGACTAAGGTATCAGAACTGAGAGATGGCGGTATATCCATCCAAAACAGTGTAGCTGAAATGCACAAGGGCGCGGATAGGCAGCAGCATACCCTTCGCGAAAGCTGTGCTCAGCGTTTTCCAATACGCTTGCCCAGCGTAGTAATTATGGGTCAAATTTCACCAGTCTCTAGGATGCCTATGTGCATCAGTGAACTTCCAATGTCTGATGATGATACGTATCTTATTTGCATCGTCTGTTATTTACAAATAATATCGCTAAAATAAAAGTTAAACAATTCTCGTTCGTTTCGTCATCATCTTCAAAGCAGTCATAGAGAGTGCACTGCTAAATGTCTTCCAAGAGAGGATTTTTTGTCATAATTCAAGAGCAGCCGAGGCAATCACAGAGTGAAACTTCATGGTTCGGGTACTCTAGTATTCTTCTCCTATAACGGAAAGGTACTAATTTTCTCTGGTATCCCACGGCAATTAACTTAATTTTAGTGTATTCAACCTCAATCCGCATGTTGGCTTAATCTGCAACAAATCAACTTGCGTCGAATTAACTCTCGTCTCGCCTAATGCCGCGTACGCACGCTGGGATTTAACATAATCCCAATGATACAAGGATATCTTAGTATTCAAAATACGTGCATAGATACAAATATTCTTTGTAGTTGGTATAATACTTGTTCTGAATATTTCCCAATATCTTAATAGATCTTCTTAATATCTATCCAAGACAAATAAAAAAAAAATCATATCAACTCAAGACATAGGTCTCCGTGTGGATTTACGTGTGGTGACAATCCCCGCTACTGTCCAACCCTGCTCTATTGAATTTTCGCTACGCTATTTCACGTGGATAAACCGACATATTAGTTCTGTTACCTCAGTCACCTCTGGTCCTGGTGGTGTGGTTAAATGTGGTGCTATAAAAGTGTTTTATTTCTTGTATGTCTCTAACACTCACTTATTCATAGAGACAGTATATTTGAATGTCAAATATATGTATTATTAATATGGACGAACGCGTAAATTCTTTACACCGTTGGTTTGACAAATTATTATCTACAAATTTTCCCGATTTGGTCGCACTAATCATTTTAAAAAAATGTTTGACCTTCTTAACATTTGTTGCTGGGATGCAATCCACGAAGTCTAGGCCTGGACATAAGCTTTCTCAATAAACAGGAATTTATCGCCTATAGTTATCGCACTGAGCAGGCATGTCAAAAACAAAAGACGAGCGAATATTTATGCTCTCAAATATATGAATGCAATGAAACAAAATAAGGAACAAGAACCATTATATCAGGCGATAGCTAGCACATTATAATTATGTAAACAGCGTCTGTCCACGATTCCGCGAGATAAAGGCGAATACACACTCAGCATGGCCCGATCGCGAAGAAATGCGGGTGGCTGCGGCAATAAAAGTAAATATGCCACGGATTACAGTAACAGTGCTCGTAAAACGCAACCGTATACGAAAACAGGACACTATTCGGTAATCGGTAGAGATTTTAATATAATGATAATAATAAATTAACAGAACAGCTCATACATTGACCTGACTCCGTGGTAAGTCGCTTAAAATACTATACAATACATATATTTAACACCCAGACACAGAACAAACATAAACATCATCATATAAATATTTGCTCTGGGTGGGAATCGAACCCACGACCCTTGGTGCATAAGATAGGATCACTACCATCTACGCCATCGGGCCCGTCATATTTTTAGCACATCCTAATTGCCTAGTCATTAGACATATCTGTGAGCCGGCAGGATTAAATAGCACATCTTACTTGGACCAGGTATCTCGAGCAAAATAGTCTTAGAAGAGAGGCTTATCTCATATTCAAGGGGGAATTCAATGAATTCACGCTACGGTAGAACATTCCAAAATATATAGACAACATTTTTTCAGACCAGAGAGATAATCAAAACGCTTATTAAAAAGCAACTCGGCTGATGTGATAACACTATGTAAGTTCATTGGCTTAATTGGATCTCAGAACAGACATACTGTTCAAAAGAACATTATCACGAAACTGTTGACTTATCGAGCGATACAGTGAAGTCGAAAGGTTCATAATACAGACCCACAATATAGTTCGCCGCATTGTTTTGTGGTATCCCCGTGCGTATGAAACAATACGAAATATTTTATTGCAAATACGTGGGGGAATCTCTGATGAAGCTTTTAAATAACTGCGCCCTCCATGGACAATGGATTTTCTATGTTTTATGGACACTACTAAATGTATTATTTACTGGCAACATTCATATTTTGCTAAGACATGGGGTAGGAGATGTTTCCGTGTCGCTAGCAAATGTATATTTGGTTTCAATTTGTATTATAATTGATTAGATTTAAGGTGCAGGGACTTCTCGGGCTGGCATTCCTGCACCAGCAGAAAAAGGAATTGTATTCGAGTGTTTGATCGGAAATCCTTACCTTTTCATTATCAATACTTATTAGAAGTCAAAGATGTCGTCTTTATATTTTAATTGCGAAAGAAAATATTTTTTATTTAACAATTTTACATTCGCGTATATTTCAATACATATGCGTATTACTTATTCGTAATAAAATATCAGGCAATTCGTTAGAGAAGTAGTTACAGGAAATAGACGAAGGAAAATGACATGGGCTGCTTTATGCTGTATGAAACTTCACGAGTGTTTAAGTAAGAAACTATTAATTACATTTTCCATTATTACAAAACTACACATATATGTGTGTATGTATTATTTTTTATTTTTTTAAAAATTACACATATATTATCCATAAATACGGAATAAATGGAGAAATAGAATAGCTACATAAGCGAACAAATCTTTACCAGGAAGATTAATAAGGGAAGCGAGCGAGGTATGTCAAGATCTTAGCAAATGGATATACATTTTTTCTGCCTACCCCAAAGTGTTTTTGGGTGTATTAGTACTTTATTTTCATTGTATTTGTTATCTGGCGGCCGTAATACATGTGCTTTAAGTGACTTACCACGGAGTCAGGTCAATGTATGAGATGTTGTCGAAATTTATTTTTAAATTAATTTTATTTAAAATTGCACTAGATTTATATCACATACAAACTATCTAATGAAAATCGCCTGGGAAATATTAGTACTTTTAAAGTGGGTCAAAGTTACCCCTCGACAAATAAATCCTTATTAAAAAGAAAACTAAGCTTCTCGTGAAATCGAGCGGGCGTTCTCTCCGCTTTATTCGTGCGAACCCTCTATAACGTTCAGTACTCGCATGCCCGTAACGAAGTATTTTTTACTAGCGTTCCTGCTCCAGCCGTTATCAGTCACTTGTCACTTATTAAATCTTACGCAAGACCGTACCAGGGGGTGTCACGCACCCCGCAGCAGGCGTTAGGGTTTTATGACTGCCTTGTTATGGTCATATTTTGAATGAATTAGGTTAGGTCAAGTGTCTGTTAAACAACATTGATGTAAAGTATAGCGCGAATTATCTATAGCTTATAAAAAGCATACTAGTAAATCCTAAATTTATAATAATATTGTTTTTATTTTGACGTGACAACGTCTTATAAATTGGTTTGCCGGGTGACACTTCAAGAAACTGCGTTACGCTCCGCTCACGTTATGCGCTCACAATGAGAGCGAGTGAGAGGCACGCGTCCCTTCCACTCGGGCATGGTTAGCCCGCCTAAGAGCGAGAGAGACAGAGCGAGAGAGATAGGCATACACACCGGTTCATATCTTGCGCTTCTATTTCGCTTTTTTATTTCAGAAAACCCAATACAACAAACGATATAATATAAAAATAGGAACACTTATTGTATTTATGAAACATAATTATTATCATGATATGCCCCCACAACATTATTAAATTTAGGTTATTTAAAACCGAAAGAAGTTAACTAAGTTGTTTAAAATAACTACTTTAAACAAATGAAATTCTGTATTATCAAGTGTATATCATCATACCAGCCAAGTCTACAGCTAGATATAGGTCTCCCAAAAATGTGAGGATTTGCCCATAATTGCAATACTGGGCAAGCGTGTTGGCAATTGCAGAGCATGGCTTTAACGATGGGGATGCTGCTGCCCATCCCCACCCTGTACATTTGAGCTACACTATTGCGGATGTATAAAGCACCATCTGTCGATTCCAGTACCTCAGTCGCCTCTTTCGACACCTGGTTTAGGAGAGGTATTTTTCTACTATGCCGGTACCGCATGGTAATCATATACCTAATATAGCTAGACGATATACAAGAAAATATAGCTCAAACCATATGTAGAGCTACGTAAATAGATGTGGAGTCTTATGTTTGTTATAAAATACGTCGTATTAATAGTCGCGTGCCCTTTAGACATTCAAATGCACTAAAACTGACGAGCGCACTTGTTCCCAATTGGATTCCTTAAATAAATTTATGAGGTTAAAGGGTATTGCCATGTCAAGACTTCATTTCTAGTAAACATAAAACTATAGGTTATATAAAAGTACACAACTTGGAATACTCGCTTCTGTTTGCCTTTTATTCTCTGTTAGTTATCCCAGAGAATACATAGGCAATGGCCATGATGCTTATGTAGTGAAATATGAATACTTTGAACATACCTATACGGTTCAATTGTAATCTATGTGCTTATAGATTCCCATTCCCTTTTGAATGATTAATAAGAAAATTAACCTAATTTACATCTTCTAACATCAGCAATAGGTCAGTTAAAGTCCGAATAAAGTTGATCCGACGATTTTAGATAAAGCAGAAGAAAACAGACAGATAATAATTTTAAAATTAGATTTCTTATGTAAAGACTATATACTAGCATATGTTTTAAATGCACAGCTGTTAATCTAAAATTATAAGCAGGCAGAAGCAAGAACACCTCCAAAAATGCTATTGGGCCCGTCAATAAGAATATCTTTTTATTATTAATACATTTGATGTAAATAATTGTAATTGTTAATTATAAAGTGCATGAATTACAAGTTTAAGATGTAAATTGTCCGTATGGTACCGACAGAGTCAAATAGTATCTCATTCTGTAACGGGTATCGTAAAAGGTGACGAATGTACCAGAACCGACAGATGGCGGTATATCTATCCGACACAGTGTAGCTCAAATGCACAGGGTAGGGATGAGCAACATCTCCATCGCAAAATCGGCGCTCTGCGATTATAGCAATTATAGGCAAATTTCCCCCTTTTTTGGGGAGGCCAGTGTCCAACTGTGTGTGGACTTTCTATGGCTGATAATGATATCAACAGATAATTATTTAACATCAATAAATATACTTGCACTAAATACGTTTGTATGTATACGATTTTGTTTTTCCACTATCCCATAATTCAATTAAAGTCAGTAAAAAATAACATACAAAAACAAGTATCATTTATTCGTCCACATGTCTGTATTACTAACGGATTAACGCGTCATTTGGTCAGTTGAGCTGACTGACAGGGGATACAGAGGAGACCTCGGATTAGTGTGTCAGTTCGACTCCCACACGTGGACGGAATTATATCGGCACAAGCTGTGCTAACATTATATAGCTAGGGATAGCGCTAATATTAAGAGCGCAAGTGTTTTAAGGGAATATTTGTTTTAATATTACACACTTGTCGTGAGATATATTTTCCTCCATGTTAATAAATATTTTATAATTTCTAAACATTTAAGCAATATTACATAAATCATCATTATTACAGCATTGGAAGTCATACACATAGGCCTCCCCTAGAATAGCGGAATTTACCCATATTTGGCGCGGTTGGCCAGCTTATTTTCAATCGCAGAGTGGAGCTCCTCTGTGGCTCTTCTGCTGCCCATTTCCACCCTGTTGCATTTGAGATACACTGCTTCCGCCGCTTGTCAGCTCTGGTATCTCAGTTGCGTCTTACGACATCTGGTACAGAAGGAGGTAATATTTTCTACTCTGTCAGGACCACCACAGTAGTTCAGCAATATATATATACATACCTGATAGACGTTATCCTGTTTCAACTGTATATGTTAAATAGTGAACTGCTTCATCATTGCTTGGGTCCAATGAGGATAAATAATGGACGCACGAATCGCAGACGACGTCGCAGGTTCTAGCTGATGAAAAACAAAGTTTTACATATAAATATCATCATCATTAACAACATATCAGCCATCTAATTTCACTGCTGGTTAAAGGCCTCGCCAAGAAATGGGAAATTTAAACCGCCCTGGGCCGGCGAGGTGGCAATCGCTAAACCCTAGCTTCGTGACGGGAATGCTGCTGCCAATACCAGCCGTATTGCATTTGAGCTACACTTTTCCGAGTGGATATACCGCCATTTGTCGATTCCAGTATCTCAGTCGTCTTTTACACCTCGAGCAGGAGGAGGTCCTATTCTACTATATATCGGTATAACACGGTAAATAAATATATAAATAAAAATTCAGAAACATGAAACAAATCTAATAAATCCTTTTGAGGAAATGTCAGTCAATAATATTCACAAATAAATTAATAACGAATTCAGGCACATCATTTGGCCTGATTCCATAAAAAATAGGTAGAGCATTATTACAGATATAAAACGACAGAGAAACTCGTATTAATAATGTAATACTTAATAACATATTTAACATCAGAATGTGCCTCCCATAAATGTTTGTCTTCGTTCTAGAATGAACTATACAAAAAACAATGTACGTCTTGTGTACTTTGAAAACTATACTAATATTACAAAACTGACGTGATTGTTTGTTTAAACGCGCTAATATTAGCAACTGCTGGTCCGATTTTAAAATTGTTTCAGTGTTGGATATACCCTCTAAATTCGACGCGGAAGAAGTCGCGGGCACAGCTGGTATATTATATTACTTGAGAACCCGACATACATTGTCTTGATAAATAACCAACTGCAGTGCCATCTTCAGGCATTTGTGAATCTAAACCATCCAGGGACCACCCAAACACATACAAAAAAACATGCAAATCGGCCAGTCGTTTAAAAGAAAGTGACATACACACGTACAGTATTATCTGTATATAAAAACATATTCTAACATTAAAGTGTTCTCGTCTGATAACAATTTTTAACGGCTTTAAAACGCCATTTATTTTTTTTATGTTCGATGTTAACGTTAACATAACACCTGTGACATTATTTAAAATGGAACATTCAATAGATTTCGTTTTAGACATTCAAAAGTTATTTTAGACATTCAAAAGTACTACATTATATATTTATATAAAATTATCGTAAGCGTCTTATTACTATTTTGCATGAAGTAGAACTCAAAGGTCTCAAAGGTCCCAAAGGTCAACTCAACCAAATGTCATCTGCATTGTCAACTATTTCTACCGCCAAATAGCAGTGTCCGCTTGGCTGTGTTTCGGTTTAAAAGAGGCAGTGAAATTACTGGGTCATTTTCATAATATCTTTATGTTACAAGGTTGGCAATGCGCTAGTAATATCCTTGTGACATTACAATCTATGGGCTCAGAGTCTCAGAGACTTTGTCGAGGAATGTGTATTTTTTCATTTCTTTTTATTTATCACATCTTAAACATAAACCTGACTCCGTGGTAAGTCGCTTCAAGCACTTGTATAACGGACACCAGACAATAAAGTATCATCATATAAATGTTTGCTCTGGGTGGGAATCGAAACCACGACCATTGGCGCACAAAATAGGATGTGCGCCATCGGGCCCGTCAATAATAATCTATTGAATATTTTATATAAACATATACTTAATATGTTTGAATTTGTCCACAAACTTACCAAAAACTCTATCGAACCTTCGTGAAAACATCCGCAATCTCAGTACCTGTCCCCGTATTAAGAATTTTAATTCCGGCATCTCCTGCAGTGTTTTCAATTTTCGTAACAGAATTGTTCTCCGCAGGGTTTCTGTCACACGCAATAGTTTATGCATGAGCAAGGTGAGATAGCCTCGAATAAAAAATAACTGTTAGACACGGAATAATGCCTCTGTCCCCTACCTCTTTGGGAGACGAGTTTTTTCGAAGTGGTAACTTGTTTGAATTAAGAGTAGCTACAGTGTGTTCAAAACTTTGTACGTATTTGTATGGGAGTATCTTTTTTGTATTCAGAAGTATGTGCAATGGGTTTTAGACATAACGTTGTATTATATATAGTTGTGATCCTGTCTTGTGCGCTAAAGGCCGTGGGTTCAATCCCCATCCAGAACAAATATTTATGTTTGTTCGGTGCCTGGGTGTTAAATATACATATTAAAGTAGAACATTTGTGATTCCTTTGTGGTCTGATATCAATAGCACAAGTGCTTGAGATGTACGAGATGTTGTGGAAGTATATAACTGTTATTATATGTTTTTTTAATTGAAAATCTCAGTGAGTTCTGTATGACTATGTACTAAAAATACACTAGTATATTTGTATATAGTGTATTTTTATATTTATAAACAATCCAGCTGATAAAAGCTGAAGCTTTAAATATAAACGATTAAAGCATTGTTTAGTATTTCATATCCTATTCCCCATTCCTACCTTTTTTTCCACAGATTTATTTCCATTGCTATTAAACAGTATTTGCTTCAGTGAGCAGCCTTAATTGGAATGTATGATGGGGCCTACATGGCGCAGAGACACGGCCAATTGTGGCAGTGTAACTCGGCAACAACGAAATGCTATTATAGCAGATTTAATCGTCTCTGTTTGTTTACTTGCCAATGTTTATTTACACATCGTCTGTCAATCAATCTACGAATAGTAAATTATTCGTTAGAATGAAATGAAAAGCGCAGTTTAATAACAACAATACAACAGGATGGGGATGACGACGGAGACATCACCATTGCGTGGCAATTATGAGAAAGTTCCCCCTTTTTTGGGTAGGCCTATGCCCAGCATTGGACTTTCTACAGCTACTATGGTGATAATCGTACTTCAGAATCATGTATAGACTAAAATCATATGTATATATATATATATGTAGGCTCACTGCTGGTTTAACGCTTCCCCAAGTTATTTCATATAGGATCGGTTGTAAGCATCTTGTATAAAGCGCGATCTTGCAGTTCTTCAGATATTAATTCTAGAACTCCATTGCTCTATTGGTATGGCGTATGTACCCTGGTCAATGGCAAAGGGATTTGCCATTTCAACTTTCTTATGAGCTGGGGTATGTTGGTGATCTTTCCATTTACGGATATTTATGACTACATTAAGTCAAAGTCCTATAAAATGCAATAGCCTATAATTTCTAACATTTTAACGATAATGACGAACTATTCAAAGTAATACCCGATAAATATAAATATGGTCAGGAATCTTTGATTTTAAATGTATACTTTTAATTTGGAATTTTTAACATAATTATTAAGAGGAACAATATTATATAGATCATTATTTGGTGACGTTCACTTAATGCATTATTTTTTATTTGTAGCTGGTTCCGTATTGAAACAGAAATTCTAAATAAAAATCTTTTATATTGTCTTTTCGTTAAAATCTTTTATATGGAAGCCCGCGATTTGTTTGACTTTGAAAATAAATACATTTCCCAAGAATTGAGTTAGCGCCGAATTAAATAGGTGAAAACAAAAAGCTATTATAAAATAAATCGAGATCCTCGTACGTGCAAAGTAAGCTGCATCTGCTGGAAACAGCGGACGATAAATAAACGCACCTCCGCCCGATTGTGCTCGCCGGAATGCTTGTCTCTTGCATGCACTTCCCCTGTTGAATCCGAGATTTGTTTGATGACAATGCGATAGGAATGTCCCGGCTTACTCATGATTTAAATTAAATATACGCTAAATTTATTTGTAATGGCTTGCTTTTCTACTGTTATTCAACTGTGATATGTTATATATATACTGTATATACTCTATAGACATGTGGTACCGGCAGAGTAGATTAATACGTCCTCTTATAGCAGGTGTGGTCAGGTAATTGGCGCTTTAGGTACCAGAACCGAAAAATGGTGGGATATCCATCCAATGTATTGTAGATCAAATGCAACAGGGCGGAACTGGGCAGCAGCATACCCTGAAACTACACTCTAAGATTGCCGCTTCGTTCGTCTAGCGCAGCAATTATGGGCAAAGCCCTCCTGTCTAGGGAAGGCCTATGTCCAGCACCACTTTTTGCGGTTTCTTTTATGATGATAAACTATGCTTCCACGAATGGACTTTTTATTAACTTAAACCAGATTTAATAGACTAGTTTGTATGAATTCACATTGCATTTATATGTATTTTACAGTATATATCGTGAGTTATAACCCAAAATGTTTAATAAACTGCCTGCAGCTAAGTTTCTTCACTCCTATCGCTCCTATTCTATCCTCACCACCATCACCGCCGATTTTAGCACTATTTTCTTCCTTGAACCATTAATCTTTGGAGCAAATTGGCGTTACGACTTAAGTGCCTTCAAGATCAGAGGTTATTCTATTCTCAAAGGCCAGCAACCTGTCATTGATCTGGTTTTGTATGTGTCTATAAGCGATGCTTATCATTTACCATCAGGTAACCTGTTTGCTCATTTGTCCACAAAGAATACTTCTATCAACACTAAATTTTTCTGCAGGATTTCTGGTGGATTGCATTACAACCCGCATTAAACTAAAATAAGAATCAAGCGGCAATTATAATTTTGTTTTTGATTATTTAAAAGAGTAAGTTTAAATAAGGAATATTTCTAGATTTCATATGTACTGTTTGTTTTTTTACTCTTTAAAAGCTTAACAATAAACCAATTCTGACGATATTTGTCATGTGGGCAGGTAGCACCAAACGAAACATTTAAAAATATACGTTAAACGATTATATATGAATAAAAATATTGTTTTTCAACTATTATTATAAATGGCTCACTCAACTACCTGTTAACTCTACTATCAGCCGTGAGGTACTGGCAGAGTAGAAAAGTACCTCCCCCTATACCGAGTGTCGTAAGAGGCAACTAAGGTACCGGAACCGATAGATGGCGGTATATCCATCTTAAACTGTGCAGCTCAAATGCATAGGCCGGGGATGGGCAGCAGCTTTCCTGTCGCGAGATCTGCGCTCTACGATTGCCAGCTCGCTTGCCCAGCGGGGCAATTATGGACGACATGCCCCCTTTCTTGGGGAAGCCTATACCCAGCAGTAGATTTTCAATGGCTGGTATAATGATTATGACTCAACTATTATCTACTCAACTAACTTTCTTCAAATATTATAGTATATATTAATAGTCGGTACCATGAAGTCCCGGCGGAATAGAATAATAAATACTACATAATAGTAAAAGGCGACTGTAGTACCGGAACCGATAGATGGCAGTATATTTAACCAAAAATGTGCAGTTCAAATACAACAGCGAGGCGATGGGCAGCAGCATCCCCGTTGTAAAACTTCGCCCTGCGATTGCTATCACGCGGCAATTATAAGCAAAAATGCTCCATTCTCAAAGCAGCCTTTGTTAAACAGTGGACTTTCTTAGGCTGATATGATGATGATGATCAATTGATCGATATCACTACAAAAAATCGATTTTAAAACGCGCTATCTGGTAAAAACCAATCTAATCAGAAGATCCAAATTGATTTAAAATGTTTAGTTCTTAACTAACTAATTTTATAAATCAAAGTGAGATTATCAAAGTGATAAGTATTAAAGTGAGTTCATTTATTACCTGTTTATGGTGTATCTACTGAACCTATCTTCACAATTTTACAAGGTAGGATATATAGCTTTATTAGCCTTTCATTCTTAAACGTTACTTTTTACTGTTTTTGTAGAAATGTACGCCGGCAAAGCCGCGTGTACAAGCTAGTCAGCTATAAAGTAAAATCCACTTTGACAAAGTTTCAGGCGAAAATATAATCTAATACGAATGCACCTGTTAAGTAGGCCGCGTCTGCCTGAGACAGCATGTTGGTAAGCAAATGCATATCGGTGCTTTTGTCCTCGAGGATCGCCGGATTTCTTGTCTCTTTCATGCGCACCCAATGCCAGTTTGAATAATGTTGGATGATATTAATGATATTTTCCAAATATAAATAAATACATAATATACACGCAACATCTCTAACATTAACCTGACTCAGAGATTAGTCGTTTCAATCACTTGTGTTAATGACATCAGACAGATAAATCAAAAATATAATATTTAAATACATATAACTAATACCTAGAACAAACACAAATCATTATAAAAATGTTTGTCCTGGATGTGGATTTAATTTAAATACCGTTTATCAGGAAAACATACTAATTATATTCATATTCTGTGTTATCATTATCACAGTGGATTTTATCATTGATTTCTCATTCGTCATTGCTTTTTATCATTGATAAAATGCAATTACTTAATATTGCCGATAAGGTTAACCTTAATAATATTGGCCGTGTTTTACAACCTTTCAAGTGCAGATTTGCTATATGTCATGCTAACTTGGCTAAAAATATAGACGTGGACTTAGGCTGATTGTATGACAATCTCAATTTTGACAGGCAAATAACAGAAATTTCAATAAATAAAAATGAAATTAACCACAATGTAGCAGTATAAAAGCTTTGAGAAAAGTTTTAAATCTCTTATAAAGGAACAGTTGATGTTAAAATTTCATAATTTTCATTTACAAAAAGTTGCCTCGCTTACCACTTTTATAATTTAATTTTGTCAAATCCATCTTTGTCAATTAGAGACGGGCCACAGGGTATCAATAACGACTTGTTTACTACAGTCATCCGCAATAATGGAATTTATACCACCTAAAATTTTCCCTTACACCAAAAGTTGTCAGAAATGTATCGTGAACTGTCAAATTAGTGGATTTGCCAAATTTGACGATTTCGCCGATACATCCAGTTATGGATCTTACCTGCGATACAATAAGGTGGTTTGTGGGTTTGTCAGTTGAATTAGATTAGTTGGCGGGAGGAAATCAGTTGCGGAAGAAAGTTGAAACAATGGCATCAAGTTTCAAAGCAACAGATGTTGGCAGAAGGCTTAATGAAATAAGGAACAGACCAGCCGCGACTAAACATCACTGTAAGTTTAGAACAAGCGGCGATAAATTAAATTTAAGGGCACTAGTAATTTAAACATAGAAAACTGTATATAAACATTTTGTTTTGAAATTCAATCTCATGAGATTTTTGGGAGAATATGTTCTGAAAGTCGAGTTGGAAATTTAGGTCATTAAATTTTGAGATCTGTTATGTCTAAATAAGAAGGAAACTCAAATCTTCAATTGAGTTTTTATGAGATGTTTATAAAAAATATTTTGTAAGATTGCTCATTTTATCAAAATCATGGATTGGGCTGTGTTGGCTGAGTTTCATTATATAATTCAATTATAAATAGAACATTTTTATTTTTTTTTAAAAAAGGCTGAATGCAAACCTACCATTTTCACTTTCCGAAAGTACCTACTACCAATAATCGTACAATCAGAAAAATTGTCTTAGTAATCCTGCGCATCATGGCCGGTTCGCAGCTAACATCAATGCAGCCAACTTCACTCCGTGCGCTATGCCATAGCTCGAGCGACAGACAGGTATTGGAAGTATGTATATTCGTGATCCCTCTGTTGTCTGATGACACAAGTGCTCTAAGAGACTTACTACGAAATATATATTATATCATATTATTATTTCCACGGGAACTGTTAACGCTACAGTCAGTATTTATTAATTGCGTGAATTTACCCGTCAACGATAATTTCAGTTGCCTCACTTCCTCCGCATTTCATTATACACTCATACGCTATGTATAAAGACGACGGAAATCCGGATCCGACAAATACATTTATTTGTTTATAGTTTTTGTCACTTTTTTGTTTTTTTTATATAATTTAAGAATGAAATTCGGAAGTAGAGGCGTGAGGATGACCTTGTGAGTATTAAAAGTCAATTTCAAAAGCCAGAACAAATGTATATTGTTCAAAATTTTTAGTTATTATTATTATTTGGTTCCGCATAATTAGGTTACTTACACCCTGAACTTTGACATACGTATACATAAAGATTGTATTGAATATGTATTCATTAAATTAAAGGACAAGTAGTGCTGCAGAATACTATAATACTAAAATATTGTGTAGCCAAAGTTAGCCATTAGGGTAAAGTAGCCCACGTGTATGGTATTGATAATATGAATGAAGGTCTAAGAGAACAGTATACTTAAACCCGGCTCTCTATCAGAATATTAACGGTGAATATTCAAATTAGTAAGCCGTTACAAAATGTCTCGCACTATCATAAACAGGCGTAAACACATTCAACGCCCCACGAAAAAAGACAATTTTCCCCCGAAACCAACAGAAAGATTCTATCTTCGAAAGCGTAAAGTTGCACAGTTGTGCCAACCGCTTGTAAATTCGGCGCTTGTTGTCATACCAACGTACTCAGTTGCAAAATATACAAATATCGCTCTTATACCTGCATCGTAAGGTTGTAATAGACTGAATGTATTGCCGTGGTAGTTTTGTAAGTAAACATTGAGTTTGTCTCCAAATTGTTGCGGTCGCGTCGTATGTATGTTTGTTTGTTTACAGCGACAACACACGATTGTCGGCTACATGTTTGGCGTATAGGCGTGATTGTCTCGCTTGACGTTGGTTCATAATTTTAAATGTTTACCCGACCCGACCTGACCTTGCTTTGTTGACATTTAAATTGGGATCGCGGTCGGCTGAATTTTTAAAAGGACATTTGGAATAAGGGAATACAATAATATCAAAATGCGTATTTAGAATTGTTGGTAAGTATTATAGATTACGTGTAAAAAAATTAGTGTTATGATACTTTTAGTGGAATAATAAGTTTAATGTCACTTTTTTGATACTATGTGTTGTTTGAAAAAAATATGTTCTGTAAATTAAAACAGTCGAATGCCATCCAAATTTTTTTTTTTAAATTTATGTATGTACTGTATATACTTTTAATTGAATTTAGTGAATAGCTGTTAATACAGAATGGAAAACCAACAAATCTATTCTATTTATATGTGTACTGCCAAAAAGATAATTTTCTGTGCAGGTTACCAATATCAAGAGCAGAAAATAGAGCCGTGTTTCCAGCAACGTTACACAATGCGTAACAAGGGCGGGTGACCGCAAACCGCCCCCACAATGTAGGCACGCTCTGCTCCACACTGTATTACTTTTGACAAGTAATATCCGTATAATTTTGTTCATTTCATAAGTCATGTTATGTATATATACCATTCATTCAATTTAGCACCTCATTCTAATAAACACTAAAGAAAATATCAATTCGTCTCAGGTGACTAGAACATGCATCTTTACCTTACCGGGATACTGAACTCAGTTCCGCATGACACCTGAGACGAGTTAAATATTTTTTAGTAAATATTATCAAAGTCAAAGTAAATATACTTTATTTAAGTAGTCTTCTTTTAAATATTAATATTTCCAATAAGGATGTGATTATATGTATACATATTATATATAATACACTTACCTTAAACTAGTCTGCCGACACCAGACGAGATTTAAAACTAATTTTATTGCAGGTTTATTTCCCGACCCACCAGAAAGGAACCTTTTTATAAAGGAATTGGCGGGATCCAGTTAATAAGGTCCCCATTGCTACTTATGGTCTGGTGTTATACCTAGAAATGCAGTAGAAAAAAATGAGGGACTAGATATGGTTAATAATATCTAGTCCCTCATTTTTTATAATTATAGTAAAATCGGTTTGTATGATATTAGTTGTTACAAACTTTATACATTTAGTCTTATTTTGATTTAAAAGTATTGTTATTTTATTATATTTAAGTAAGGTTATTTGCGTTAATTCAATTTTCTCCTTTTGATATGGCATTGTTTACATCTTCATAGGAAATTAATCATCTTCTTACTTTGAATAAAAGTGAGGTATATATATATAGGTACAATAGAGGTATATATAATTAGGACTATTCAGGTCCTAATATTGTACCTTGTGGTACACTCATTGTAACCATAAACCTAGGAGAACGTTGGCCATTTACTCCACTTTTTGTATTCTATCATTAAAATAAGATTCTAGCAAACTTAAGCTGGATCTTTCTAGCCCATTACGGTGTCATTTTCTGATCAATGTTTCACGTTTGCACGCTATCAAATGCCTTAGACAAATCGCAAAAATATTCAAAGTATCATACGAATCCTCCCAGACATCAAAAATATTTTTAATCGGTTCATCGGTTTTTATCTGTTGTACCTAAACCTCTTGTAAAACCAAACGTTGTTATAAGTGTTTTTGTAGTTGTTGCAGATTGAGTTTTTCAAAAATTTTACTAATTGTCGATCGTTTAGAAATTGGTCTAAATTCGTAGGTTCCGATGTACTACCAGACTTAAGAAGAGAAGTTATTTTACTTCGCTGTTTTTATTCAGGAAACACACCACTGTTTACGCAGTTATTAAATATCACTGTTAAATCTGGCGTTAAAACCTGCACCAGGGATTTTAGAACATGAATAGAAACCTTCCATGGATTAACATTAGCTTAGCTTTCTTTGTTAACTTTCTTAACATTAGCTGTTTTTACTTCAATCTACTTCAATCTATATTGAGATACGTTATTAACTTCTATACCGTTTCTATTTAGCATATTATATTCTTGTTCACAAGTTTTCTCGATTAGAGTATGTATTAAAAAGTAAAATATGTTTGCATTCAATTTTATTAATAACAATTGAATAAAAAAATATCATAATAAAATTATTATTTTTCATGAACTTTGTTATCACGCGATCCCGAGATGAGTTGCTTAAACTTCCTGTGTTACAGACATCAGAAAATAGTGAAATCACAAATATAATACTAAAAAACTATTTTGACACACACACAAAATAAATACAAATTTTGGAGGGATCTGCCAATGACGCACAAGATAGATCACTACCATCTGCGCCATCGGGCCCCACCAACCGAAACCGTAACAATGAAATAACATAACAATTAAAAAGTAAAAAAAACGTTGAAAAATAGTTGAAAGCCCATTTATTTAAAGTAACATTGAAATTACGTTTCAAAATAGTTCTACCTTTTAGGTAAAAAAAAATTAAAAATTCCTTTGATAAATTTATTAATTAATTTTAAAATGAGTTAAATAATAGTTAAAATTTTCATGTAAATTATAAAATTCTCTCATTACTCGTTCGAACCGCACGCATGAAACATGTCATGTTCGATGGTCGACAAACCGCAAATAGTAGGTAGATTTTTTTAAAAATAATCTTTATAAATAAGGATGTTGATGTTTGTTTGTTTGTTTTGAGCTTGAACTATACTTCTAAACTAATATTATAAAAGCGGAAAGATTTGTATGTCAGTTAGGTTAGGACTCTAGTTCAAAAACTCCTTGATATATTTTAAAATTTCTTTCTTTATTTAAAAGCTACATCTGCACTGAGTAATATAGGCTATATTATATTTGAAATTTGTTGACTTTTTGTTTGGTATGTTGGTAAAAAACAAACTCAAACTTAGTAGTTTGAGTTTATTTAAACAATTTCAAAGACTCTTTCAATAAAAGAAAGGTACGTTATCAGGAAGTAATACAAGCTATATTTTATCCCTATATTGTCACGAGAAAACTGCAGGGGTAAACCGCAGAACGCTGTTAGTGTGTGAAAATGGAGCATTTAAAGACTGCAAATGCAGCCGAAGTTCGGGGAAGCTCCATGTAAACAGTTTTAGGTCAACTATAAAAACCGTTGCAAAAGTTGTTACACTTCAACGAAAAGAGTCTTGATGCATTTGGCTTTCATCCAATTTTTATTCTTGACTTTTTTTTTGACAAAACTTCGAATTATTGTTTTATTTTGTTCATGTCCTAATTTCACAATATATAATCAAATTACACCGATCTGTAGAGTACTCATAAATTTGAACAGCTGGTATACCTTATTTAGCAGAAGGAAACCTACTTTTCGCTATCTAAGTTTCGCAACTGACGATTGAGATTTCGACACTGACAGGTGGCGGTATTCATCTAAAACTGCGTAGCTCTAATTTATCAGGACGAGGATTGGCAGCAGAATTCCCGTCGCGAAGCTACATTCCACAATGGGCAGACGCCTAGCGTGACAATTCTAGGCTAAATATTTCCTTCTTTAAGGATGTATAAGTCCAGCTGTAGACGTTCTATTTTGATAATGATGACGATAACAATTTAAGCATGGTGTTCACCATTCGTATCATAGAATGACCCCTACAAAGGTCCGCGAAATGGCGCTAGTTGCAAGTCTTATTGGAAATCACTTCAGGAAACCAATGTCCAGTAAAGTATATTTGCTTATTACGCTTTCACGAATTAACAAACAATGTGATCTTTATGGGAAAATAAAAAGGTTAATGATTGATTTCAGGACAGTTTTGACGGGATGCTTCATATAGTTTCACTATACGTAGTAATAAATTTGTTCGAATCAATTCATTCATTATCCTATGGTACCGGCAAAGAATTATTGTACTTCACTCTGTATCAGGCGTCGTAAAAGGCTACTAAGGTATCGTATACTACAGATGGTAATATACCCATCCGAAACAAAGTAGCTTATATGCAATAGGGTGGGAATGAGCAGCAGTATTTCCGTTGCGAAGCTTCGCTCATTGATTGTCACCAAACATGCCCAGCACGGCAAATATGGGCCAAATTCCCCCTTTACTGGGTAGGCCTATGTCTAGCAGTAGACGTTTTACGGCTGCTATTATGAAATAATTCATCCATATTTGTGCAATTTCTAACATAGCTGTACTCCTATACAGTTACAGTGTTCTAACACAAGTTTCACGTGTCTCAACTGAATCTATTTTTATTTATATTATACGAATACAAACTAAGTCCTAACACTATTTCATATTATCATTATCATGATTCCGTAAGACACAATATTTTACAATTCAATATATAGGCTAAAAAAAATTATAAGCTCTATACAGCCTTTAGGAAAGTTATTTTTTTATATAACTAAGTCGACAAACATGCATTAAAGTCCACCAGCCTGTAGATGCTCCTAATGTCACAAGAACATTACTAGCACATTGCCACTGAACTGATTGGTGACTTGAACATAACATGCCACATTACCCCTTAAAATCAATGCCTCTCTCATCCTTCAAACCGGAACATCGCAATGCACAATGCTCTTTAGCGGTAGAAATTGGTGGGAGTAAGATACTAATGCAGACGGCCTTTATAAGAGATCTACCTCTAGTTACACACGAAAGGTAGTACGATATACTCACGTTAATTATTTAATTGATCACAAACAGTCAGTTGATTATAAAATAATCGTATTTACACGAGCAAATGATAAAATAAAACTGTTCATTACCGGCACAAACCGCAGGTGTACAGTAAACAGGTGTCGACCACAAAAGTGCGCAAGCTCTGGAACATCCATATTTTACCACCGGCATCCACAGTTTATAAATAAAATGTTATTTATTCAAATGATATTTAAAAAAAAAAAGAACAACTTGCCTTAGGTTTCAGGCGGAACTCTCAACCTTACATCTTTGTTGTAATATTATATGCATAGACATAGACAATGCTGAATGGTAATCCAGATGATATTGAGGATTCATCTCAAAGTAATTAAGTAAATATTTCAACTTTATCGATTACTTCATACGTTTTAAAGTTAAGTGACTGTAGGTAAAACCTACAAAATTAAAGATTGCACTGAAAGAAAAAGAGAGCGCTAATTTCTCGGCTATATGTGCTAAACACTAGGAGAAGGCAGTTTTGAGTCCTGCCTAACACCTGAGATAAGATGTTATCTCAATCATCATCATCATTATCATACCAGCCATTGAAAGTCCACTGCTGGACATAGGCCTCCCCAGTAAAGGGGGAATGTTGGCCATAATTGACGCGCTGGGCAAGTGTTTTAGGAATCGTAGAGCGCAGATTTCGTGACGGGGATACTGCTGCTCAATCCAGCCTTGTGCGTTTGAGCTGCAATAATTTGGATGGATATCCTCGGCCTATGGACGCTTCTTACAACACCTGGTACTAAGGAAGGTACTATTCTACTCTGCCGGTACCTCATGGCTAATAATAATAATCTTTAAATATAGTTCAGCATTATTTATTTTTCATAGTCCTATTAAGAAATATCTAAAGATATATCATCAACATCATCATTAAAGCCATTATAGTCCACTGCTGGGTATAGGCCACCCCAAGAAAGGGGGAATATCGCCGTTAATGTCGAGGCAATTGCAGATCGAACCATCGCGACGGGTATGCTGCTGTCCATCCCTACCCTGTTATATGTATACATACCGCTATCTTTTGTCTTTAGTATCTCAATCGTTTCTTACGACACCTAGTGGTATTATCTTGCTCTGCCAGCTCTCCACCACTACGACTAATAAATATCTAATAAAATTATTCATGACGTAATAACTCACTAACGAAAGCAAAAATAACTAAGATAATAACAATAAAACAAAACACTAACGATCCTTCAGCATTATTTAAAAAACGAACGATAAATCAAATAAAACTAGTGAAACTTTATGGTACCGGGTGGCAAAAGGTGACAAAGATATATGGGACAAAGAGAAATCATTATGCAAGAACTCCGGTATAGGAAGTACGAGAGGTAGTAGGAGTAGAGAATTATTCGAGGCATAGTATAAATGCAAGATAGTAATAATATAATAAGTAATCTTGCATTCACACCGTTCAATTAAGAGCAATGTAAGTGCCTTTATAAGCAAAGTTGAAAGCTAGTATGACTTGTAAAACAAATATAGCTTAGACTCTTGGTTTTTATAGACGTCATTCGTTAGATCTGCGCCACAGACAGATCACAGATTTATTTAATTTTTATTACCCGATCATGATTTTTTATATAATACAAATTGATTTTCTGCAAATACTATTTAGAAAGTAAAGTTAGAGCAGCCGTTTAAATTAGACTTCGTATTTTTAAATGAATTGACCGTATTTATATATACTCCTTTTATTTAACCAATCATAAATATTGTTTGTAGTAAATAGAAAAAAAAGTCTAACTATCGCACTAAGCCAGTCAATAATAATCACATGGAACAATGTGTATCATCTCACAATAAATCAAGCAGTTCTTGATTTGAGCAGTAAGAATTAGAGAACTAATCGTGTAATGTGACCTCTATATATGCCCTCAGATAATAAGGTTAGCAAATTGATAGTGCCTTGACCATATGGACTCTTTTCATCATATAGACGACTTTGAAGAAGCAGGATTTTTTGCGCCAGTGCAGCCTATATAACATGGATGATGTTATATAGGCTGCAGTAGCGCTTGTCAACCTTGTTCAATAAAAAAATCCTGGTAAAAAAAAGAAAATAGAATGTTCAGTAAGAAAATTAACTCATTGATTCAATGTGTGGCTTTTTCCTAAACATTATATTTATGGCTTGTAAAAAAAAACGAATATTTATAAATAAGGTCAATTCATTTAAAATACGAAGTCTAATTAAAAACATTATAAAAATCTTGATCGGGTTATTAGAATTATGAAATAACTTGCAAAGAAAAGTTTAATAAATCTGTTAATTGCCTATTGTAAAGATCTAACGAATTACGTCTATAACAACCAAAAGCCTAAGCTATATTTGCTTTACAAATCAATCTAGCTTTCCAACTTCGCTTATAAAGGCACTAAACAGGCATCATTTCGCATTTGCAATATTTATACGAAATCAGAAAGTACTATCTACTAAAAACAGTAAGAAGCTGCCGATCTCCTTGTATAATAATACTGGTTGAAAAAAATACATCGTAAATTTATTTAATAATAATATTACTGAAATGACTTTGATGATCATACAGGATTAAAAGGGTCACACGAAAAAAAATACTATTTAACTTCCATACATTCCAGCACTAAATACAGACTCACCACGTTTTGACAGCAAGGTATCGTCATTCAATTCAAATAGTCGCAACTTGCTTTTGCAACTTGCAAATACGAACTACAACGCCATCTAGGCTTACTAATTACATCAATGGCCTAACACAAAAGGACACATCATTACCATACCTTTCTCCCGCGTTTAATTAGTCTCCTAGCATTTGCCTGCGCACGGCTTCGAAAGCCGGGCTAATAATAGACTAATTATCGCTCCTGTACAGTAGACGGGAAAATGCAGACGGTAAAACATACCAACAGATAGCTACACGAACACCAGCAAGATCTCCCATTGGACGAGTGTATTATACCTACGCGTCAGCAATTAACCTCGCTTCCTATGCCTGGGGCTACCGGCAAATCACTTTTCAGCCGACCCCCGTAATTTAAACTCAATCAGCACAGTCTAGCGCACCAGCCAATTTTTTTTTTAAATGTTACCAGTTTACCAACACTAAGGTTCGCTTTTTGCCTATACTGTGTGGTCCAGAGTATGATGACCGAAATTGGCACGCAGACGCCCCCGACGGATAACAACCATAAAATTACAAGTAGGGGGCCGCGATGGCCAGTTATTGAATCAATTCGGAATGCATAGGATATTTTGCGCTCGCATGGATTTCGTACTGAATCAATTTTCTGGTAATTGCTCGGGATAGAAAAATGAAAATGTATATAGGTGTTCTTTTGAAGGGCAAGTGAGCTGTTGCTTTGTGGGTTAAGCTACTTTAGAGTATCCTCAGATTTGCTTTATAAAATGTTTGATATATTAATATTATAGAAGTGTAATAGTTAGTCTAGGTAATTCTTAAGATAGATACATTGTCACTTATTAAGTTGAGCTAAAACATGTTCTTTTTAATTTTTGTTTCAAAAATCATCTTATTCCGTCTTTATGTGGGGACTGAAAATTTCCGCTGCGCTACCTTAGCAGGCTCATTGAATTTTATTTTTTTTTTTGTAATATTCTTTTTGTGCTGACATTAAAATATAAATATTGATATGAAAAAGGGCATCACGTCGCATCTCCATTATGCTCTAACTTAATGTATTTATATTGTAGCTATAATTTTATTTATCTTTGTGAACATTGCAGATTATACAAAAGGTCTATACGAAATATCTAATATCTGGCAAATCTTTTAAAAGGTGCCGAAGTATTAAAATCCTTAGAGGCTTGTCTGGTGTATTTTAACTATTTCTATTTCAGAGTGTAAGCAGAGATTGCTCATTTTTCTAAGTGATGGTATCCTCACATTCTTGTTTTGCTTCCTAAAATATATTACTCTCTTGCCTATCAAATAAAATAGAAAAACATGGATCGCCACAAATCTTTACTAAGAAAGTGCTCAGTCACTAAATAAATGGTCAGCGTATGGTTTTCTAAACCTACTTCTAATAAACGCTTCAGTTTCTTTCAGCTTTAAAGTTTTTTTTTTATTTTTCTTCTTGCATCTTTCCATAAAGTTTATTATTAATATTATTTATAAATTTATTGGTTTATTTACTTTATTAAATATAAAGAATATTACATCCCGCCTTAACGATTTTCACTCGGTCTTTTAAAACTGCTTATATTATTTTGTACTCTATCAATTATTTTCCTGCTCTCATTGAATGATTTCAAGTTTGTTACTGCAACCCATAAGAATACCTAAACTTGTTTAACTACTAGTGGAGAATAATAACATTTTAGTATTATTTTCTACTAGCATGAAACTCAAAATTTTATCGAATCAATTTTTCACACATTCGTAATATTTCACTCTAGAGTCACACGAGAGAAACGGATTATGCAGCTCCATTCTCAATCCTGCCATATAGCTTTCAATATAACTAGAAAGCTATACCTGTTAAAAGTTATTTGATTCTCCCGAGGGAGCACCGTAACGGAGAGCAATTCTATTGCGTGGAATATAGTATGTATTTCAATAACAGAAATAAAAAAAAATAAGATGATACACTTTTTGGTACTTATGACAGCATTATACATTATGACATATATATAAATATATATATTTGAGTTAAGTGAACTGCCTGTAAGTATAAATTATGGTTAAAATAATAAATACACTTTATATATTGCAAGTGAGAAATTGGACAGAACACTTATGTGAGGTAAACCTCATTCAAAGGTCGTATGCATTGGTACCTCACTCTCACTTATTTCTACCGCCAAATCAAAGTGTTTGTGCTGCGTTCCAGTTCGAAGGGAGAAAGGCAGTGAAATTACTGGATAATGTAAAATCAAATCTTCTAGTCACAAGTCTGGAAACACGCCAGTGATATCCTTGTGGTATTACGAGCCTATAGGCTGCGTTGACACTTATCAAGCGGCTTTTTTACGTGATTGATTATATGAAAGTAGAAACAAATGAAAGAGCTTGTGTGTCTGGAAAGTGAATTTACGAGCGACGGGAAGTATGAAAAAAAATAGCGGGGTGTGAAAGCTGGAATTAGTCTCAATGCAGCCTTACATGCTTTTTTGGGCCGCCAAAATGTGTCCAAAGGAGCTGGCTATCCATTAAAGTGTGTTGGTTCCAACACTGACATGTAGAATAAATGTTGTTCGAATTAGAGCACTTCGAAATATTTATGATGTGAGTTTGAGAGATAGAATAATTAATAGTGTGATGAGAGATCGATGTGGTGTAAAAGGTGATACAGTCAATATGTGATAAGACAATAGAGACAGGAATGTTGAAATGGTTTGGACATGTAGATGCGAGGGATGAAAGTAGACTGACTGCAGAAATATATAAAGCGGAAGTGAAAGGAAGAGTTGGTATAGGACAACATACCGTAACCAGGTAGAAGAGGTGTTAAAGAAGGGCAAGGTTGAAAGTACCAACAATTTATATATGATCATTGTATATATGAAAGGACTAATGCAAGTAGGGGAAGCGAGAGAGGTATGCCAATATCGTAGCAAGTGGAGATCCTTAGTCTCTGCCTACCCTTGCCTGTATGTATATATGCTTGTTTGTCAACATTATTATCATCATACCAGCCATTAAAAGTCCACTGTTGGACATAGCCGTCCCCAAGAAAGGGGATACCCCCTTACCCCCCTTGCTGCCTCTAATTGCCGCGCTGGGGAAGCGTGTGCGCAGCCTTCGAGACAGGAAAGCTGCTACATAGCATGGGCCTACTCGAATAAAGAATATATTAATTATTTTTGACGGGCCCGATGGTCGTAATCCTATCTTTTGTGCTAAAGCTATTGGGTTCGATCCCCACCCAAAACAAATATTTATATGATGATATTTGCGTTTGTTCTGTATCTAGTCGATAAATATATGTATTTAAATATATGTATTACTTGTTTTTTCTCGGTAATCTAACATCCGTAATACAAGTGATTTAACCAACTTATTTCGGAGTCAGGTTATTGTGTGAGATTATTGCATTAATTAATCTTTACACGTTTATATTTGTAACATTAGCAAGATGTTTTTGTGAAATTTTTGTTTTTAATATTGGCTGTCAATCGGCCACTGCTGTACATATGGGTTCATAAGCCGGTTATATAACGCCTATTCATGCCGATAATAACAACGATTTTCAAGAAAATGTAATTAATAAAGTAAAACAATAAAAAAGTGTCACCAAAAAGTTAATTTTTTGCACAAATCGGTCACTTTTTTAAAAAAATCTGCATTAAAAAACCATGTGAAATGTATTTTCACTGGAAAGTGTAGATGTGAAATCGGCTATGAGGCCGGGATACCGCATAAAGCCGGCGTGGAGCCATCACGCGAGATTGGATCGCCGCTATTAGAAATATTGAAGTAATATTGGCAACACGCGCCTGCGACAACACGACCAGCGCGCTGCATGATATATTCACGCGCATCCTGTATTTATTTTTTACATTGTTTTTACAAATAGACCAAATCGAAGCCAACTCTGACTGTTTCCTTACATTTCACGATAGATTGCGCGACCCGCTCTAGCTTCGCGCGGGTGCATTGAAGATACAAAACGATTATTATGGGTTATCCCTATATATATATGATTTGTGTCATTTTATCGAAGGTTGAATATCGCTTAGTTCGCGAAGAACGAAAATCTTCCGTGGAGTTACGTATCGACTTCAAGTTCACTACCCTGACAGTTATCGGATTCTTGTATATATTGTATATAGTTGGATCAATGTGAGGATTTTCTAAGCGTGATGCCGGATTATGTGATATGTGGAGTTAGCGTAAGATATTGTTAATTGCTTTGCCACTAGCGTCAGATATTTGGTGCTGCATACATAGAGTTATTTTGTGTGGTACATGCTGATGCACAATCTGTAATACGAGTAGTATAATTCAGTTCGTAAGAATCTAGTCTATAGTCGGGTATTACCAATTATTGAAAAATAAACAAAGCCACTTTCTTTTTGATAACGGGATATTATTTTCTAGACAATATCGCGTTAAGTACTGCGACGTGTTCAGAACTTTTCATTCATGCGAAAAAAGCTGAGAAAATATCGACAAAGGGCGGGATAAGATTTTTTATTTTAGATTTCTGCCCCCAACGGTTTCTATATCTATCTTAACTATTACATATAGGCTTACTCAAAAGAGCATTTAAAATTTTGGGGGCTATTCCCATAATTTGAAATCTTAACTAATATTAATAATGCAATAGTAACTCATTGCGCTTTATTTACTCAACCGATCTACTTGAAATTTTGCCTACTTATATTTGGGAGTACGGATATGCCTATGCTTTTTAAAGGTTACTTTTCATTCCGAAAAAATGTAATAATCCCGTGGTATTATCCGAATATCCTAATTTAATTCCAATTATTCAATCTCAACTAACTTATATAGTAAACTAGCTGTGCCCGCGACTTAGTCCGCGAGTTTAGTTTTTTTGGGTACCATACCTCTTTACCTTAACTTATATAAACTTTGAATGTCATGTTTATTTATATCGAATCAATGGCCTGAAAAATAAGTTTCAAGTTTCTAGTTCTAAAAATAGCGATACTTCCATACAACTTTTCTTACCCTTTTTCAACCCCTTACAACCCTTATTTTGAATTTTAAAAAAGCCTATGTCCTTTCTTAAGGTCTAAAGATTATCTATGCCAAATTTCATCAAAATCGGTTGAGAGGTTAAGCGGGAAAGCGTAACAGACAGACAGACAGAGTCACTTTCGCATTTATAATATTAGTAGGGAAGTAGGGATGTTATGTGACTTTGTATATTACCACTTAACGCTGTATCTACTGAAGTGATCATTGTGAAATTTTAACAAAGGATATAGAATACTAATTTCATTAATTCAAGGGCGATACATTGGGTATGAACTGGGAATGCTGCCGACTATTGCTCTGTCCAACGTTGTAAAGAATGGTTCTCCCAAAAACTGTGCCTCAGGTGCTATATTCCATTTTTTCAGTTCCAAGCGATACATTGTCCAGTTTATTACATTAGTGAGTTGACCACTGCTGAACACAGGCCTCCCCAAGGAGGGATTTTGGCAATAATTGCGGTTGAGCAGGTATCGTCGCTCCGCAAATGCAAGCTTAAACACTAACTCAAAATAATTATAAATAGGGCCGCTACAATAACTTTCAAATCGTAAAAAATAGGAAGTATAAGATCCTATCCTCATAATACTGATTATCCTGGTGATCTTATAGGATAGTAATATATGTCAATCATTCAATTATGTAATGTATGCAGCTGCCCAATCCCGACTAGTTGCAATTGAGCTTCACTGTTTCGGGGGGATATACAGTTATTTGCCGTGAGTTACCCGCAGAGTAGAATAGTACCAGGTGTCGTAAAAGGCGACTAAGGTACCAAAACCGACAGATGGATATACATCCAAAATAATGCAGCTCAAATGCACTGAGCGAGAGTGGGCAGCAGTATTCCTGTCACGAAAGCTGCGCTCTACGATTGTCAACACGCTTGCCCAGCGCGGCAATTATGGGCAATATTCCTCCTTTCTTGGGGAGGCCTATATCTAGCAGTGGACTTTCAATGGCTGGTATGATGATGATAATACAGTCATCTGTCGGTTCCGATACCCCAAAAGGATTGCAAGAGGATATATCCTCTTGCAATCCTTTTATGCAATAACAACGTGTTTCAACATAACCCTGTCTTCAGAATGTCATGGGAGCGTAAATCTTTAAAATATTATACACTTTTATCGAGTAAAATGAAACGACTTCAACTTCTGACCATAACTATCATATATAGAATAAAAATCTAATATGGCGCCGTTGATGCCTCTGTTTGTTTGATACCGTCAGCAAAATATGGAAACGTTTTTATTTCAATACCGCACCGTACCCGTGTTTTAGTGACTCGACTATCGCTACGTCTGACGGGAAGCAATCTCAATAAGCGAGGTTTGATTGAGGATTGCGTCTCTTTGTTTGCGGGGTACGGTCGGCAAATACGACTGATCAAAATCTTTTAATGTGCCTTTAATAGACTGAATTTTTAAATAATGGAAACTTAAATTATCATCAAATAATATAAGCTTTATATTAACTAATATTACATACATTGTATTACATAAGGTTTATTATTCTAAAAACAAAATATGCATTCCGTAAAACAGGTATATCCGACTTAAAGGTCCTCAGAATGCTTGCAGCATTTTCACACTGCACAGCAAGCGAAATCCTCTGCATCAGAAAAGCCCCGGAGCGGTGGTCCAAACCCCGATCGACTAAACGCCTTCCTAATTCTTCCTTGAGCAGTATCCTTCCTTATTCCATACTTCCTTACTTTAATAGATGATAATAATTTCTCAAAACTTTTGGTTAGAATGGAGACATGTTTATGAGTATAGGACGCTTTTTGAGATGAATTAATATTCACACATCAATAATAATTGGCAGTTTGGTACAAACAGAGTAAAATATTACGGAGGAGGTGTACGGGGTGTTATTAGAGGTGACTAAGGTACCGGAACGGACAAATGGCGGTGAATCCATCCGAAACAGCGTAGCTCAAATGAAAATGGGTGAGGATAAGCAGTTCAGTTCGGAAATTATGGGAAAATTTCACTAAAAGCACTTGTATTATCAGACAACTCCTCAGTTGTCATATCAATCACAAAGAAAATACTTAAATACATATTTTCAACACCCAGACACAGAACAACACAAATACTATCAAATAGATATTTGTCTTGAGTAGGGATAGAACCTATGACCCTTGGCGCATAGGTCAGGATCACTATCATCAGTACCATCGATGTCGTTTTGATTGTAAGTGACTTTTCCCAATATAATAATAATAATAAATACTTAATTATAAACCAAACATAAAAATATATGAAAAAAACAGTAATTATAAAGAAATATATTTTGTATAAAAATTGTAAGAAAATTTTCAACATTCTTTGTGGGTTAACAAAGAACACAGACCATGATCAACCATGTTAACCCTAGGCGGACTATTGCATTCGGACTACAAATACAGCTGGTACTAACAACTCTAAATATCTGCCGAAGCACGAATAAGTACGAAATAATCAATAATTGATGACATCACCACCGACAAGAACGAAAATTGTTTAACATCCTTTTTTTAAATTCAAACGAAGCTAATGATGTACTCAGACGTCATTCTAGCGGCACCAAACGAGACAGAGAGGTCGCTCGTTAATGAGCGATCCTGTGCACGTATTTACCAACTCGGCCCGCGTTTAGCTACGAACACCTCTGCTGGGCTCGCGGGATTTTATTTACTTCAGTGATCATGAGGCAGGATCATGTAAACTGTGGCCTGTACTCTTTAATAATAATAAAAAAAATAATCATCCCAAATACAAATATCAATTAAAACAGGCATAAAAATTCCTTTTCCTAGTATGTATTAGTAGAATTGTAAATTATAAGCAAATCATAGATGGGTTCCTAGCCATGGTATTTTACTACCAAAAATGAAAGGGTCAGTACGTAGGCTTAACACAAATATATACTTGTATTGATATGAGGATATGGCGCTACATTCACCTGAAATCGCGTGGTTCAGATATAAGGGACTTACAGCAGCTTTCCCGTCAAAAAGCTAATTTCTGTAATTACCACCACACCAGCTCAGTGCTATAATTACGGGTCAAATTCCCCTTTCTTGAGGATGGCCGTGTGTGTACTGAAATTGTAAGAGACGACTGAAGTACCGAACAGACAGATTTATAGTCAGATTCCAAAGAGCGTACCTCAAAAGGGCGGGGATGCGATTATCCCCACGACTGGTATAGGGATGGAAATGGTATAACCTTTTTTATAAACTTTGGATTCATTCGCAAACCTTCCAGCGTTGATATTAGCTACAGCTTCAGTAAGGACTCAGGTGACGTGTCATAAGACATAATATATACATGCCATCATTTTGGATATGTGATAGCACTTTTCGCAACACCGTACACCTAATATCCGGCTTAGGCAAATTGAATTCAGCCCATAGAAATAATCCCTCTAAACAGTACATACAAAATATACGCTTATGTAACTTATTTTTTTATACAAGTTGAAGTTATGTAACATTTTCACTAGCATTATTGAATTCAATAATGCTCGTTTTATCTTCATATAACTTTATTAATAGTTCTGTCATTTTTTTATATTCACTCATATTACTGTACTGATCTTAATATTTAGGTCGTAAACTCAGTTTTTATTAATGAATTCACACAACATCTCATACATAGACCGAACTCCGTGTTAAGTCGCTTAAAGCACATGTGTTATGGACGCCAGATAACAGAAAAATCACGAATAGGTAGATTACTTAAATACATTAGTTTAACACCCAGATACTGAACAAACACAAATATCATCATAATATAAATATATTCCCTGGGTGGGAATCCCACCCACAAACCTAAGTGCACAAAATAGGATCCCTAATGTCTGCTGCATCGGGCCTGTAAAATATAAAGGGAGAAGCTGACTGATATATCAAATCTTCTTCTTGTAATTTTGCGCAAGGGCTTTTTTATAACGTAGAAGAGCACTTAGAAAGAATTTTTGAAAATTAAACCTCTGGTGGTAAAACAAGGGCGCAAAGTATAAAACTTGGCGTTGATGAAGTTATTCATGAAATTCAGCATAAAAATTCTTTATTCAAAGTAAAGAAACACGTGTAACATAAGGATGCAAAAGTAGTATGAAAGTTCTATAACTTAACGTGGTTAAAACCGCAGGGCGCTATTAGTATTATATTAGACCACACACACACACACATCAACATACCGGCCTGCAATTATAAGTGCCAATAAAAACAGGCTAGACCTAATTTAGGTGCTTAAACTTCGAAATCAAGTTTTGTTGAATTAATTTATTATTAATAATATTGTACGTACAACCTAATAGCTAATCTGACAGTTTTATCTAGAATCTAGGACATACGTTTTTAAAGTATTCTTCGATGCATTTTAACATGTGGCAATTGAAGTAAACATGTGTCGTCATTTGCTAATTATTTTAAGAGTCATATAAAATTATATGGATTATAAATATATTTGCTGTACTCACACTGACTTTAGATTCGAACTGCGGGCTCGTACATTTATTTCATTTGATATATACTCGTATTGGGTTAATTTGGCCCGTAATTGCCGTGCAGGGCAAGCGTGTTGGCAATCAAAGAGCGCAGCTTTCGCGACGGGGACGTTGCTATCCGTCCCCGCCCATCTATCGGTTCTGGTCACTACAGTCGCCTCTTACGACACCTGGTATAGGAGCAGGTACTATTCTACTCTGCCGGTATCCCCCGTTTACAATTATTACAATAATTTCATATTTTTATAATTATTAATCAATATAATTTTTATATTGTTGACATGAAAGTTCGACAAGTGAAAGAATGTGTGTATCTGGGAAGTATTTTTACAAGAAATATGAAGATATTGAACGGAGAGTGAAAGCTAGAAATAGTTTCAATAGAACCTTACATGCTTTTATGGGCCGCCAAAATGTGTCAAAAAAACGACTAGCTGTCCATAGAGGTGTATTGGTTCGAACACTGAGATATGGTAGAGAATGTTGGGTACGGCAGAAATAACACGCGAGTAGAATAAATGTTGTTGAAATGAGAACACTTCGAAGTATGGTGTCAGTTTAAGAAATAAATTAAAAATGGTGTGATAATAGATCGATTTGGTGTAAAAGTACAACAATAGAGAAAGGAATGTTAAGATGGTTTGGATGCAGAACAAATGGATGAAAGTAGAATGACTGCACAAATATACAGAGCGGAAGTAAACGGAAGAGTTGGTATAGGACGACCAAGGCGAATACATCCTAACCAGCGAAATACAAGCGTGTATGAAAGGACTAATGCAAGTAAAGGAAGTAAGAGTGATATTCTAAGATAGAGTCTCTGCTATTCCTAATAAGACACAGAAGCGATATATGTATGTATGTATAATTTTCATAAAAATGGTTTATCAGCTAGCGCATGACAGCGTTACAAGTTAAAAGGTAGTACTTTTGTGTCAATAGTTATACTAGTAAAAAAATTACTAGAACTTATTGACTTAATCTTTGTAGAAAAACCATATGACAAAAATGTTTCAAAAGCCCAGGTTGAATTTGCTGACTGTACAGCTCTGATATCGGCTATAGTCCGAGAACGGACACCAGTGCGGCGTCGTAATACAGTATATGTGCCATCAAATTGGATATTTCACCCGCCAGACGACTGCCGCACCTACACCGAGTGTATTGGACTACACACCAGCTTAGGCAAACAGGATTCAGTTTAACAATGTTTCCGTTCGTATGCTATGTACAGGAAGAGATGGCGTTAAAAGTTTTAAGTCATTTTATACAATGTAATAATAGATAATAAGTTCACACGACATCCCATAGATAGACCTAACTCAGAGTCACTCGAAGCTCTTAAATATGTCGAGGATGTAAGACAGCAAAGATAAATCACAAATATACTACTTATATATATATATATATATATATAATAATCATCCATAAACAGAAAAAAAACAAATTTTCATCATAACTATAAATATTTGTGCTGGATGGGGATCAAACCCACGACCCTTGGAGCACAAGTTAGGATGATTACTATCCTAACTTATGCTCCAACGAGAAAGAGGAGTGGAGTGGAGAGAGAGGAGATCATTACCATGTTTAGGAATAACATCCAAACTACTGAACTGATATATGGTCTATATTTTGTTTTGTTGCAAATAAATAATGGTCAAACTTTTTATTACTTTTATATTTAAACGTTTTGTGTGTATATAAAATTGAACGAAATACGATATAAAGTAAAAGCACACGACGAAAAGCGGTAATATATAAATTAAATTTAACTACTCACTTGAATCGACATTGTGGGCGTTTTTATGAGTTTGTCATAAAATAACTTAAAAATAAGCGCGGCAATGAAAATTTTAAAGTGTTAATCCAGCAACAACACTGGCGTTTATAATCACTTTAACCATTAAAGAAGCTTAACAAGTCAACAATTAATAAAGGTAGAATAATAGAATAAGTGAAAGAAAAATATAACGTTAAAATACATTCTCTGTTATTTAAATGGTTCTGTAAATTTCAATTAATTTTGGAAACTCATGTTTTTACATATTTGCTACAAACTCACAAATCTTATTTAAATTGTCTTTTTTTTATATAATACAGCCTATGTTACTTACTTGATAAAGATGTTACTTTATCATTATATCATTATATCAGCCATCGGTAGTCCGCTGTTGGACATAAGCCTCCGCAAGAAAAGGAGAATTTTGCCCATAATTAGCACGCTTGGCAAGCGTAACTTCACGATGAGAATGCTGCTGCAATTTTCTACCGCAGATTTTTGGATGTATAAACCGCCATCTGTCAGTTTTAGTAACTTAGTCGCCTCTTACGACACCCGGTACAAGTGGAGGTACTATTCTACTCTGCCGGTACCACACGGCCATCCTCAAGAAATGGGGAAATTGGCCCGTAATTACCGCGCTAAGCTGATGTGGTGGTATTAACAGAACGTAGCTTCGCGACGGGAAAGCTGTTGCAAGTCGCTTACATCTGAACGACATGATTTCAAGTGGATATAGCGCTATTGTCAGTTCTGGTACCTTTGTCGCCTCTTATAAAGGGTAAAGGCTGAGACACTATTCTACTCTGCCTGCCGATTCAATTATCTTTTTGTATTTCAATAATATAATCAATCAATCAATCAATACATGACTCAATAAAATAATTCGATACATGTTTAAAATGCATTTACTAATATATAATTTATTTATTCTTTAGCTGCGTTTTCTTGTGTTTTGAGGGTGAGGTTTCTTCGGTAGGGAAATTATACACCTGGCAATTCTCAAGTTATATTGGTAAAATAATTAATACGGTGGTTGAAAAATGGTGTTATGTTACTGCGAAATATCTGATAATGTGACATCGAGAACGTGAAATATTTATTTACAAAAGTAATAGAGAATAAAATGTTGGTATTTTATATAAATGTACGGTGAACAAATAAAGTGTAAAATAAAGTGTAATAAATTCGGAGCCATTACTAACGTGTGGCTGCTTCGACCTACAATAGGCTATGTACATAGTTAACATCAAACATAACAAGTAGCATTACTCTGTTTTAAAATACCTAACGGAACAATTGAAGTAGTATAAGTATCTATTTTATAAAATTATCTCTTAATTAAAAAAATTAATTACATATCAGTAATTTTTTTTATATTTATATGGTGCAAATGCTAGTAACCACAGCGAAGCAAATCCAACCAATGATTAAACAGGTCCATCCACAATATAGTCAACGTGGTGCAAGTCTTGTAAGCAACACTGCATCCTATAGACGCTTGCTTAATCACAAAGAAAACACGTGACTAACTTTTTGACTTTAAGATATAATGTCATTTACGTTCTTAACTTAATTTCGTTTACTTACGTACGTACTTAATTTCACTGCATCTATAACCCTTCAAACTGGAACATGAACACTGCTATTTGGCGGTAGAAATAGGTGAGAGTGAGGTGACAATGCAAACGACTATAGATCTAGGTTATTGTATATCTCTTGGGAAGGTATCTGCCCAACTGTGGAGATCATGCGGCTGATATAATGAAGATGATGACTAAATTACATGTTTTCATCATCATATCAGCCATTGGAAGTCCACTGTTGGACCTTCACCTCTCCTAGAAAGAGGAAATTAAGCCTCTAATTTCCGCGCTGGGTTAGCGTGTTGGCATCGTAGACCACAGCTTTCCCAACATCCTGCCATCTGCCCATCCCCGCCCTGTGCATTTGAGCTACACTATTTCAGGTGGATATCGCCAACGGTCGGTTCTGGTACCTCAGTCGCCTCGTACATGGGAGGTACTATTCTACTCTGCCGGTACCTTACGGCTTGAAATTACATACATTTACTTGATGTGAACATACTGTTATATTTTGTCTGTGAGTTCGTAAAATAAGTAGACATCGGCATCTCGAAAATAAGTGTGACTGGGATCACACATCGGTGTTCGCGTCACGCGCGCAATATGTGTCGCGGGTCGCAACGTCGCCCCGCATTGATGGTACACTACAAGTATATTCTGTCGTTTGTTTCCATTGACATACGAAAAGGACTTCTATATAAAAGCTATTTTGAATAAAAAAACTTAAATTCACGCGGCATATCATACATTGATCTGACTCTGTTACGAGGTTTTACAGACTGTGTTACGGGCATCACACAACAGAGGAGTCATAAATATAATAATTAAATACATATTTAACACCCAGACCCAGGACAAATACATAAATTTATCATACAAATATTTTTCCTTGGTGAATCCATTGGCGCCAAGATAAGATATTACTATCTACGCCATTACGTCGATGCTTATAATTTGAATAGGGACAATGTGCAAGTTTACAGCAAAACCAAAAAAGAAAAAAATATCTGTTATAACTTTATTATTTGTTAAGCTACTCAAATTTAAAACAATTTTTAACAAATATTATTGAAATTAAATCCACTTTTACTTGAAACTATTAACAGAAGTCAGAAATAAATACACGAGCAAACATTGTTGTATTTATTTATTACGCCAATTGAATTTCTGACCATCAACATCTTATTTACTTATAATTAAGCTTAGTGGTCTAAACTAGCTAATAAAATCAGAGATAAGCCCGTTACCAATAAACAAAACAAACTATTTAGCTTTAATATGTAAACAAACATCCATTAAAGCTAGAGTTTGTTTTTTATTAGATCGTGCCTTGAGGTACTGGCAGAATATTACTCTATATCTATAATAGTACCTCCCACTTCAACAGGTGTCGTATGAGGCGATTAAGGTACCAGAACCGACAGATGGCGGTATATCTATCCGAAATGGTGCAGCTCAAATAAACAGGGCGGGGATGGGCAGCAGCGTCCTCGACACGAAAGTTGCACTCTGCGATTGCGCAATTTTGGGCAAAAAAACTCCTTTCTTGAAGAGGCTTATGTCAAGCGGTGGACTTCCAATGGCCGGTATGATGATAATGATAATAAAAGATAGATCTAGTAAACAGGCTAGGAATCTCGTCAGGATTAGGATGGAAGCTAATGAAATAATGTTGGTCATTTACCGTGGTGAAACATAAATTCTATTTAATAAATTACAAATTTGTGATGCGTTATGAAAGTAAACATTACTTTCATGCAAAACACAATTAGAAATAACAACATTGAAGGGATTTTTTTCCATAGTTGCCATGCTAGACAATGTTGTGTGTTATATGCATTTGGCCACCCACCATGTGTATGGATATACCGCCGTCGTTGTTGGCTCCGTTACCTCAATCGCCTCTCGGTACATAAGGGGTACTTTGAGTTACACCATGTTGCATGGATATACCGCCGTCGCTATCGGTTCCGTTATCTCAATCGCCTTTCGGTATAAAAGGGGTACTTTGTGATACACTGTTGAATGGATATACCGCCGTCGCTGTCGGCTCCGCAGGTTCGTCCATTATGACATCTGGGACAAAGCAAGTACTATTCTACACTGTCGGTACCTCACAGGAAAGTATCACAGGTCATGACTACATCTCACTCACAGTATCACAGGTCATGACAATATTTAGACAAATTAATTAATTTTTTTTTTTGGTATAATCTATAGAGATAAATACACTTTTAAGTGCAAGCTATTAATGTTGAGAACGGACAAAACATATTTTTATCTTACTAATACTAATATTACAAATGCAAAAGTTTGTCAGTATGAATGTATAGATGTGAGAATGTGATGTAGGGATGTAAGGATGTGTTGATGTATGGATGTATGTTTCTAACTCGTTTACGGCGGAACGACTGAACTGATCTAGATTTAATGTGCTATACACAAGGATTATTGATAGGCTGGAGTAATCTATACAGTACTTTTATCCCTGAAACATATTCCCGTGGAATAACCCTCAGAGATGCGACATCAAGTAAAAAAATTCAAATAAAGTCAAAGGAAAGCTAGTTAGGCATACTGTTTTTATTGTTAATATTCTAGAAAAAGAATTGGGTTTATGTGCATGATCTTTCATGTTATAAAAATCTGTATTTTTAACATTACAAGCTGATATATACATTTTCTAAGTACAGCGGTACCCGACGTTTCAAATGGATATCTGATAAATAACCTAGATACCGGCTGCAGCGACATCTTCTGGTCTGATTCGTGAGTCTAAACCTTTCAAGACGTCCCCCAAATGCATATAAAATCATTCAAATCGGTATATACAGTAGAATTGTATATTTAAAGACTAAAATTTTATATTAAGTTTGAGTTCTGAGTTTATGCCTTTTATATTTCTAATAATTTGGTTTTTTATGATGTTTTAAATTTAAGTATTGATATTAATAAGTTTGTGTAAGTGGTAGTATGTGTGTAAGTATAAATGTGCGATATTATATGTATGTGTGTGTAGATATATATATGTATGTGAAGTCCCCTCTACCTCCCCTAATTGTTATGTTTCGTATGTTTTTAGTTTGATTGTGTAAAATCCTGTATTGGCTGCAAATTTCTATTAAATTTTCGGTTCATATAAGAGTTGTGTATTTTAAAATGAAAATAATTTAGTTTTAAATTAATAATAAAATTTTTACAGTTTTATTATAGTCAGCTTTAAAGCTTTGTGTATTGTCTATAAAACAATATATTGTGATATTTTAACCCAAAGTCTGTTATATTCTTAATTTTTATTATTGTAAGGAGATTACTTTTAAGGAAAAATATTTTTAGTTCCTACCTCGCCCGTTGGTAGCGCGCATATCACGGCAAATTTCTCTCACATTGCGAACAATGGAAAACATCCCTCCGCATTACGCAATGTAATGTCAGCTGACATATTCACGTCATCACACAACGGAAAATAGTCATAACTTGCTCCTATCTCAAACTAAACTTAATAATGTGTACACAACAAGGCGTTAAGGTTAAAAATCGCATGTATTCGTGATGTGTTTGACCCATGGACCGTTTCATGGCTCGCCGAAGATTGAGTTGTGTCCATTTAGATAATGGGCTCTGAGGCATATGAAAGGTTCGAGTCCTCTTTTGAGGTTTTGGAAAATAAATCTTTTGTTATTCCTTTGGTTTGTTGTTATTAGAATTATGCAATACCTGTATGTTTAATTTAATTTTCCTTTTACATACCTATATAAGTCGACAAAGAAGCATAATGTAGGAAAAACCGCAGAGTATAGACGATTGTCTATAATCTGGCCGTGTGGTATCGGCTAGAGTAGTGTAGAGATGAGAAGAATAGTAGCTCTCCCAGAAGTAGAATTAAGTAGAATAGGCTCCTATACTAGGTGTCGAAAGGGGCGACTGAGGTACCAAAGCTGACATAGCGGTATATCCATTAGTATAGCTCAAAGGCAACTAAAGTTGTGAAGCTACACTACACGGCTGCCAGCACGCTTGCCCAGCGAGGGGAGGCCTACAATCTGATGTTATTAAAACATAATGTAGGTACAGAAAACACAAATCCTTAACCTTCTGTAATAGCACAAGACTGTGTTACGGCAAGGTAGCTATAATTGTCATGTGCATAAGGTACAATTTTAAACCAAGCAAAATTTAGCAGTGAACATTTTATGGCTGCTGTTATGATAGATAATTGCATTATTACAAGCGCGTCGCCAACCTTTGTGACTAGATGTCACATTAAGTAAATTCACTGTCTTTCTCACCTTTCAAACTAAGACAGCAATTCAAATGCTGTTTTGTTAAAAAATAGGTGAGAGTGAGGTACGAGTACCTATGTAGAAAATTTTTGTATAAGGTGTACCTCTACTGAAAGGTTGATATGATCTCATCATACCAGCAATTGATAGTCCACTGCTGGACATAGACCTCCCCAAGAAAGAGAGAATTTGCTCCTAATAGCCGCGCTGGGCAAGTGTGTTGGCAATCGCAGAGCGCAGCTTTTGCGACTAAGTTGCTGCTGCCCACCCCCGCCCAGTGCACTTGAACTGCACTGTTTCGGATGGATATACCGCCATCTGTCAGTTCTGGTACCTTAGTCGCCCTTTACGACACCTGTTACGCCCTGCACCAGGTGTAGGTAGCTGTAGGTACTATTCTACTCTGCCGGTACCTCACAGCAATATGATCTGGTCCAATCTAAGCCGGCAGTCCTTACTACTTTACTTGACTTTATTAGATATCGTCTTGTCTATAAAATTATATTTAAACCATGACTGAGCAACATAGTCTCCTGTACCAAGAAAGGTCAAAGGTGACTTAGCTACCGGAACCGATAGATTGCGATATACCCAACCGAAACAGCATAGCTCGAATGTATCAGATTATAGGCAAACTTTAGTTTTCTTAGTGAGGCCTATATCCAAAAGTGGACGTTTATTGGTTGTTATGACTTTGATGAGAATCGTTTCGATCAGAACCAACCAACCAACCGAGAATTCGTACAGAACCGACAGATGGCGGTATATTCCGGTATATCCGAGACAGTGTAGCTCAAATGCATAGTGTGGGGATGGGCAGCAGTATCCTCGTCCTGTAAGCTGCGCTCTGCAATTGCCAATAAGCAGTTATGAGAAAAATTCCCCATTGTTTTTGGGAAAGCCTTTGTCCAGCAGTGGGTTTCCAATGATAATGATAATAATGATACTTGACAAAATTCTAAATATAGCTTTCGTTTTATTTAGGTTAGTTGATTCGTTTTATTCGGTAAGGTTATATGTAATTCAATTATAACATTTGAACTCAATATTGTTAGTAAACATTTTATTCATCGCTTTAAATGACGTTTTTTATCGCTATAGCTAAAACACTCATCTCAAACACTTACACGAGAATACAAAATCAAGAAGCTTAAGAATCAGCATTTCCGAATACATTAAACATTTGTTTCTCATGATAGAAATGATTTATTTCATGATTCTACGAGAAATAAAGCAATTCAGCATCCCTTAACAAACTATGAGTCCAATAATAAAAGACATCAACTACCATAAAACGTCCCTTAGACATCAGCAGGCATCAGGCAATCCTCATAAAGTCAATTTGTAAGGGATTCCCCTCACGTTCCTAATATTGTTTACGGGTAATACTTTTACCTGCTCGCAAATTATATTGTGTCTCAGGGTAAATTAGCGAGCAGTTCTGATGGTTTTCAGTCGAGACACGTTGGGCGTGAGAGGTAATTAGGAGAGTTCTTTTTGTGAGTTACGTGTTTTGAAGGAATGATTATAATGATGAATGAGTTAAACAACTATACAAACTAAGATAAACATTTCTTTATTTTGATTTAGGTCGTAGGCTGTAAGTTTACATAACAAACATATTTTCGTATTATTTTTTGAAGTGCCTCTATTATGTTAGTGTTTTGTTTAATTTTTTTATCTATTTTTTAACGACTCGCGGTTTCGCCCTTTACACTACCTTTAACCACCTTGAAGGAGGAATTTCAAAAAAATATTTTACACATGATTCATGAATTTTAATTAAGAAAGTTTAAACTGAACCTTATTCGAATAACTGATAACCCCGGTTGACCCCTCTGGGGAGTTCATTTTCCAAAATCCATTCTTTATGCTCCCCTACATTACAAAAGAAACCCTTGTGCATTCTGCACATTCACGTTTCTAACTCTTACAGTTTCGACTCTGTGTGATTTTGTCAGTCAGTCAGCTTATATTATTTATATATACATATATATATAAAGAATATATTATTTATATCTTATATATATATATATATATATATATATATATATATAAATATAAATATATATATGTTATTATAATTTAAATATACATATGTATAAATTTTTTATATATATACTTTTTAATTTTTTATTTTATATATATATATATGTTTTTTTTCTTTTATATAATTATTTATAAAATTAAAATTAAGTCTTTACTATTTGTGTATATATTTCTAAAATTAAGTGCTTGCTAGTAAGGCTTGTCATTCTGTGCATACATGCTTTTAGAGTCGTTGTGAACCAAGATACCATAGATTTTTAAGAGTAAATATTGTTGTCTCTGTTTTTTGTACCTAATACAATAAATAAAGCTATATATTCTTTTAAATCTTAGTAATCCTATATAATGTGAAATAGTATTTTTAATTTTCCTTGAACTTTAAACTGATTTATTTATAGAATTTGTGGTGCATTGTTTTAACCTTAAACATAAATGCCACTATATTGTATGTATAATTAATTCGATATAGACGAAAGGAAAGCAAAGAAGACGATAAATCACAAGATTGAAAAACTATTCAAAAATATTTGATAATAACGGACATACCCTAATTGACATTATTAAGAAAAAATGTAAAATTCTATTTCAATACACTGTAAGAGTTAGTGAAACCAATATTAATGATATATAGGAGTTTAAATCATATCAACCACTATTTCTCATTATCACTCCACATGCATTCATACAACAGAGCAGTACACCGCGTTCGCCGGCGAACGCGTGCAGTCCCTGCCCCTACGAGTGATAACCGACAGCCCTAGAGCTGTCCGGCTGAATCTGCCTGACCTCTTTTGCTAAAAACTTCATTGTAAATTCAACCCCAACGATGGCAGCCGAGCCTAGGTCGAGCCTCTAGAGGTGCCCTCGGGCGCGCCGTCGGTCCCGCTCCGATCTCGCGAGCTTTGCGGGTGCGGGCACGCAGGATAAATACGGGCATCGGACCTCTCATCTATGAGAGGCGCCGCCCTCTTTTTCGGTGGCGCTGGAATTGACGTCTGAGTAGTCCAGCAATAGGAAAAGAAACCACTATTTAGAGAACATATTTATAATCCTTTTGAGACGCAATATTGAGTGTCATTCACTATATCCAATTTAGTTGGTTAGAAACGACACTCTAACTTTATCATAATATGTTTTGCATACATATACTTCACAAATTACACACGCTCCTCACATCGCTCACTTTAAACATATTTATATTTATAATTATTACATTGTATTTTTAATTTCTGATAATATATTTTCATTGTATTTGTGTTTTTTTTATATTTGAAATTTATTTATTATAATTCATCTTTAATTGTACATTAATGATAATGTTTCACAACAATGTCAAACAACATATGGTGTCAAAGTTAAACAAACAAATCGTTTATTTATGAAAAACCAAGTGAATGGCTCTGCGACCATACTATGTGCTTAGACGGCCCCTTGGGAAATTTGTCTCTTAGAACTGGCAACAAATTAATGTACAAGATAAATAACACTGGAAATTATAATTTTGTTCGGGCTCACTCAGTTTGTGCGGAGGCTAAGTCAATACGATATGGCTGGTAAACTTAATTTTGTTTGTAAAACTTAATAAAAAATTGATATAGGTATTGTTCTTTGTGAGCTTTGGGGCGCCGTAGTAACCATTTTAATTTCGCTGTGTCGTTTCGTATGTTTTTAACAAAAACTTCATACTAGAGAACTTAGCATTTAGCATCGATACATTTCTTAGACTAGATCGGCAAAGAAACATGTATCTGCGTGATAGTATGCATCAGCTACATAGACACACTTAATATCACAAGGATATCACTGGTGCATTGTCAACCTTGTGACTTGAAGATATTATGACACATTACCTAGCAATTTAACTGCCTCTCACCCTTCAAACTGGAACACAGCAATGCGAATACTGTTATTTGACGGAAGAAATAGATGAGATTAAGGTAGCAAAGCACACTTCTTCTATATGAGGTCTACCAAATGTATTTTTTATAATAATTAAGGTTTTTTATAACAACTATTTTATTACATTTTTAGGTGTTATTAAAGTTATATTTTAGGTAGTTAAACATGGACGAGTCATTTACTTTTTGGTCAAGAAATTTTAAAAGACTCATGCTTCTTGGCACGATTTTAATTTGATTATAGTTCTTGTTTTTTACTCTATGGACAAACATGAAATAAATACTAAGACTTTTGAAATTGTTTATATTATTTAAAAAAACTGATTGGAATGACCGATATCAAATTAACGTAATCTATATCTATAGTTGTAATAAATCTGTAGAGAGGTCAATTCTGTGCATTAAATATATTTCTATAATAACAATCAGGGGGTAATCAGGTATCGACACTGATGCCAAAAATGCAATCAGTAAAAGTGTTGTCTGTCTGTCTGCATAACCGCTATAGAAACAAAAACTACTTAACGGATTTTAATAAAACTTGACACAGTTTTCATATAACTAGGTTGGTTATTGTATACTTTTCATCACGCTACAATCAATAGGAGCAGAGCAGTAAAGGGAAATGCTGGGAAAACGGGAGAAGTTACTCTATTTTTTAAGCTTCCGTCGCGTGTGCTGCCTTAGTGGTTAAAAATGCACAGAAACTATGTATGACGGAAATTTTCGTCTTAAAATTATTTAAAAAATATCTCAAGACAGCATATGTCTATCTTTTATAGTTGACTCACAATAACACGTGTAACTCCCAATAGATAAGCAGTTCAAAGCTTTCTAATTATATTTGTCTACTCTCACGATTTTAGTACTGTCAGTTCAGCACGTTCGAGAAACAGCCGCCGCGCTCGACACGTGTCGCAGCCGAAGATAAAAATAGGCCGCATCCGAGCGCGAGCTTTATACAATTTTTGCCTGTTGATACGAATAGACGTTCAGAGCGTTCAACCTTATTGACAGACAATACTTAATTGATATTAACAAACCGTGCTAATGAGCGCGATTTTAAGTATTTTATAATAATATTTTTAAATTTCTTCTATTGTTATTTTATAAAATAGGTATTAGTTACTTTGGTAGTGTTTAAATATTCGTTGAAATTACAAATTATTATTAATATTTTACGTTGTATTTCTTATAAGTGAAGTAGTAGTAGGTACGCATAGATTTTTAGACACCGATAGATCGGTTTTGGGTAATTCACATTCACTTTTTTATATTCGTTTCATTTTCATTTACGTTTTACCTTACTTTCATTTGCCTGCATCAGGGCCACCAAAAAACTATTATCTTTATTTTGAAATTTGAGAGAAGGTAAGAGAATGAGAAACATGGTTTCTCTAGAATCGGCAGAATAAAGAGCACATTAGTTCAACTCTATGAAAGTTAGTGCCTCAACTTCTCGAGCCAATGAAAGCTCTATCTCGAGAAAGATGCGATCAGCAGCTGACAGAGCGAGACGAATGACATCACGGGCTTTTCAAAGCTCTCCTCAACGAGAGCTAAGGCTTACCATTGGCCGATAACAACATGTGTTTTCCCGAGAAACTGAAACTGCTTCACAACGAGAATTGCGGCTCACAACTGACCGCGAACGGCATACATTATCTCACAAGTCTGAAACCTACACTGAGAGAGAATTACGTCTCACAGTTGATTGCAAACGGCATGTACTATCCCGGCATTTAAGTCCGAAAACCATACTGAGAGTGAATTAAAGCTTACAGGCATATAGGCATATAACGAGCTACATATTTTATCTGGAGAATCTGAAACTTTTACTCAATATGAAGACTGTTCAATAAATAATAGGGTGCACAATAATATTATTCGATCTCTTGAATGAGGAAGAACATTGGCTACATTTTTTCACGAATATCAACGGAAACACGGATGAAGTCGCGGGCAACAACTAGTAAATAATATAAAACAATATTGACAATGACAGATTATGATGCTAAAAACTATAATGCCAATTTAAATAACAAATGGGACTCTACTACTTTAACATCTGTCATTCCTATCAAGTTATATTTAAAAGAGTGTTGTCACACAGTCTTGGCAGCTTTCCTATGGACTTTTTATCAACAAAAAGTTTTTTTCATTCATGTTACGGATACATATAAACCAAAGACTACACAATGCTAAAGCAGAGCAGTAGGATTTCAATATCAAAATTTTACAGAAGCAGGTAATTTATAAGACTGGTCTTATAATAAGTTTTTTTTTTACCTGGACATAGCACGAATATACTGTTTACATATTCGTGTTATTTTATACAAATACAGTGTTTGTTGGCTTTTATAAATAAATATCAGTGCCGGTTTGAATAGCGTGGGAATCAGTAAAATTACCGGGTAATGTAACATAGTACCGTCTACTAATAAAATTGGCTTTGCTAATGGTATCCTTGTGATATGACGACCGTCTTTAAGCTGCTGTGACACTTATTTTCACGCGGACTTTACGCTTGTTGTCGAGCTAGTCTAATAAAAAACATTTACATTACTTAACATTTCAATATAAATTGCCGTTTATTTTAAAATGAATCTTCAAAAATGTTTTAAAAAGGCAACCAGCAATACCCCACGGTTTCACTCACGTAATTCGTGTGACAATACTGAAAGCGTGTTTGTCAACCTGGTCCAATAAAAAATCAAATTACTAAACGTCACAAGTCACCAAACAGATCTTATGCAATTGCTCATAAACTATAATACAAAATTATTGTAATGTAAATGTATTTTGCTGATAAATACATAAGAGAAACGTGGGACAAATAAAAAAAAGTTCATATCATGCGTTCTAAGCAATTTTATTAACAAAAATCTTCCTCTGATGCTTGTACAGAGTTACTACTACAAGTCAATTTATGAATTCTTGATTAGGTATTTATTTTTAATCTGCTCCTAACAAAGATTTTGTGCACTATTACGGATAACTATCAGAAGTGCGAATTTCATTTACTCGAAAACTTCTTGTTTATTCATTTGTTTTACTTGTTACGTTTCATACTGGATCAGTATACGTATTATCTGTATATATTATATGTTCTTATTTATGCCATGTTTCGTCCATTTTTTTAACAGAAAATAATTTTAAGCGCATTGTCACAAATTTGGCCTAATCTTTACTACCATATTTGCCTAGCTTTTAGACAACGGTTAGTTAGCTCCTTGATTGATGTAACCTTTATCTTCACCAGTTTTTTTCTCAGGTTCCTTTCAACAGATCGGTAAAATGTCATTTTTGTCGAATGATTTTTCATTTTTCTAAAACTACGGCGAACAATATACATACCAATTAAAAAGTCGGCTAATCGTTTTCAGTCAAATTGAATTCGGTCTAGTTAATTTTGTACGAGCAATCTGTTTTCTGTTCCATTACTAGTATATTTCTAAAAAATTTGTAATTTTATTTTACATTTTAAGCTACCGTCAAAGTCGTTAACAATAGTTTTTTAATACAATAATATTATAAAGAGGAATCATTTTATTTGTTACAGTTTAACTTAAAAACTAATAGACTGGTTTTAAAAATTATTTTATCACTGGAAAGCTACTTCTTTACCGAGTAACACAAGCTATATTATATTTTAGAAAATATACCTAAAATAGAACTATCTATGGACAATATGTAATTGTGTGGGGTGTTTCACAAATAATCTCAACAATTACTGAACTCATTTCGGAGATTCTTTCATAAATTTACAAATCAACATATCACAAAAAAGTCCTTTGCATGAGGTACATAACTCATGTAATATTGTGTACGTTCGAAACGTTTTTTTTATTCTTTTTAAATAACTTCTCACATACATATCATACATCGACCTGATTCCATGATAAGTCTCTTAGAGCAATTGTGTTATGGATGTCAGACAACAGAGGAATCACAATTATACAACTAAAATACACATATATTTAACACCTAGACACAGGACAAATAAATATCATCACATATTTTTTGTCTTGGGCGAGGATCGATCCAACGACCTTTAGCGCAAGACAGAATCACTATCATCTGCGCTAATTTATAAAAATGTGTAAAACAGAAGTAAAAACATAACATTGAAAATTACGTTTATTAATTTTTTAACAGGGTGAGCCGCCATATTGTAAAATTGTCTCCATATTTTGTATCTGAGATAAACCTATCAACATAATGCAAAGACAAAGGCAGCGACGGACGAACAAAAACAATGGCGGACCGACGACACGATACCGATCCGCACGAACTGCGCCAGCCGACGCGATACGATGCGTTCTGATGCGCTCAGCTTAGACACTATTGTTTTATTTAAGATACCAACAAACACGACCATACGTGTCCAAGCTTAGAGCTTCTCATAGCTACTATAATTGACGGATCCCATGGCTCAAGCTCATCAAAATAAATAAATATACTCCCACAACATCGCATACATTGACCTGAAGCCGTGTTAAGTCGCTTACAGCACTTGTGTTACGGACATCAGACAACAGAGGAATCACAAAATACATATATTTAACACCCACAGGTACATATATGTACCTGTGGGTTGTACATATACATGTGAATATATATTCTGGTTGGTGATCGAACCCACGACCCTTGGCGCATAAGACGGCCCGATGACCCAATTAATTAAACCTCGTTTCAAGGCCGACCAAAAACTAAAACATAACCAAAACGTGAAACTAGCTTATTCTGATTACAGACTTAAAATATACACGATATAAAGTATCAACAGTTTTTTAGCTTCAGTGTAACGTTTGCGTTATTGTTCTCTCTTGGATTATTACGCGAGTAAGACCGTGCGTCGTCTACCGTACTCTCCCGTATTATATTTCAAAGGGCGCACATCGGATCTATGAATAAGAATTCATATAAATCGCCTGCGTACAGTGCAAAGGGCGCCTTTGATCCCTCCAACGCATCTCAGCTAAATATTGAATACGTGATTGCAATATTGTAGGATTGCTTTTCACGGATATTGGATGTATTTTCCTGTGTCGGAGATGGGAAGACGTTTCCTATAAGTGTCCACTATCAGTATTTTTAAAAGGGTTACTGTCGGTTTGAGCTGAGCTTGCGCCTGACACATAATAAAAACTTAAATATTTTTTAACTAAATAAAAACTAAAAAGAAATAAAATTTACTTTCATTCAATTAAATAGAAATCAATAAATAACTGCTTTATAATTTTGAAGATCATGCCAAGTAAACCTATATCAGCATTTGAAGTCCACTGCTGGAATTAGGCCTTCCCAAAATGAATTTTGACATAATTGCCGCGCTGGGCAAGCATGGTGACAATCGCTGTGCATTTGAGCCACACTGTTTTGGATGGATATATCCATCTATCCATCCATCGGTTCTGGTACTTTAGTCGACACCTTTAGATACCCTGAAAAGGAGGTACTATTCTACTCTGCTGGTACCTCACGGCAACTCATATTACTTATAATATTTCGTTATTGTTTTAAAAAGGCTATGATATGCTAACTCCTAATTTTTTAAGGTTAAATATCCCATTTCTTTCTCATATCTTGAGTATCAATCAATCGAAATATTCAATAGCAAGGCAATATCAAATGCAAGGCTTACTGACACACCTCCCGCGCCCTTCAGATCGTTGTGTTTACGCAGTCTGTTACACAAATGTGTACTGTCCCATGAAACACCTTCTAAACGTAATTAAGTATTATATTTTCGATTTCTTTGTCGTCTGACATCCGTAACACAACTGTTTAAGCTATTTATCGAAATCAGGTAAATTTATGAAATATTGTATGATTTTTTTAATTTAATATTCAAAGTTTGGTAGCTTGTTTAGCCAAGTGTACACAAAACACTTTTTTCACTGCCTCTATCACACCTCAAACCAGAATACATCAATGCGTACACTGCTATTTGGCTATAGAAATAAGTGGGAGTCAGGTCCCAAAACAGACGAGCTTTGTTTAAGGTATATTTTATTTTAAGGTATATTTTTATTTTATGACCACATGGGGATATTAGATTCATTAGTTATTTAATTTTATCCGTTGACACAGAAGTGCTTGATTAATACTGAAAAAAATTCTTAGTAAAAGTGTCTCCAACATGTTATTGCATGACATGAGGTAGACCTCTACAAGATCGTTTGCATTGGTACCGCACTTTCACCTATTTCTACCGCCAAATAGCTTTTTAGCAAAAATTTTAAGTGGCAGTGGAATTTCTGGGTAAATGAGATATAGTATCTTCAGTTAACAGGATTATCTACACTCGTGACATCTTTAGGATAATACTAGATACTAGCGTCGTCTACGTCTACCATCAAAATATAAAAATAATAATGCAAATTAATATTTAAATAATATAGTACCCAGAGTTACGAAAGGATATTTTAAACCCTAAGACATGCTTTAATATTATTTAAAGTGAACTCGAACAGAAATATAATTCATCAGCAAGTATGTGTATTTAGAAGAATTACCATACAATTATCTTAGAACTTCTAGCGCAAAATTGATGAGCGAAATGTAATGTTTCTTACAACTAATATAATAACCGAAATAAGAATTTGAATGGATATCTAATTCACAACAGTCCGAATGTATACAGTATACTTCAGTCTCCATTCATTTCCTTGAGTAATTACAAGGTCTAGCAAAGGAACCGCAGGCTGTAACTTGTGACCTATTATTCCGTTTTGGTCGAGTGCTTGTCGCTTCTCAGGCTCTGAGAAACCATAGTGCTGAACACTTGAAATGGAACAATGAACTATTTACTTGATTTTACTTACAAATGAAAGAGTAGAGATTATAATGTAGCAATTGGTATCATCATCGTTACTGCCATTGGAAGTTCACTGCTGGACATAGGCCTCCCCAAGAAAAGGAGAATTTTGCCCATAATTGCCGCGCTGGGCTAGCGTGTTGGCAATCGCAGAGCGCAGCTTTCGCGACGGGGATGCTGCTGCCCATCCCCACCCTCGGCAGTTGAGCTACACTGTTTCGGATGGATATACTGCCATCTGACGGTTCTGGTATCTTAGTGGCCTCTTACGACACCTGATACAATGGGAGGTACTATTCTACTCTGCCGGTACCTCTCGGCTGATGGCATAGATTTTTAGAGTTTAAATGTATCGTATTTTCATGTTTCTTGGTTGATGTTTGCATTTTTCTTAGGGATAGCTAAGTGACAACAAAATAGCTTAGTTTATGACTTATCAACCCGTCGAAGGAAAGTCGTTTTAAAACCAATAAATACTTTAATGTTTGGATACTGACATTTGCGACACATTGACAGATTTAATACAAATGGTTTGTATTTTATAAATTTATTGGTTTTAAGTGATTTTTGTGTAAATTTGTCCAAGTTTTTCTAGTCTGGGGTATTAGTTTCTTTAAGGCAATGTCATTATCATATCAGCCCTAAAACATCTATTGCTGAGTGGAATCGAACCCACGAACTTTGGTGCACAAGATAATATCGCAAGATAAAATAAATTGAGACACAAACCTAATGCGCTATACTGTGTTTGACACCTAAAAGCAAGCATCCAGATTCCCCTTGGTTACGTTATATTTAGCAGTATTGCTATATCTCTCAGCTGCTTACGTTTCGCCGTTTTCGAGACGTTTGTTGAAATACACTCCGCGTGGGAAATTCGCTTCCATCTCTGGCTTGGTGGTGGTGAAATATAGCCGGCTGCGAGAAAGCAGGATGGATTTATCGACCGTTGGAAAATAATTCGGACGGGAATTATTCCCGATCTGTATAAAACATACGTACTTTGTGAAGGATCATAAATTCTAAATTTTATTTTCAGGGCTTCTTGGATATTTCGTATTTATTAACATTATAAAGGTCCTGATGGCGCAGATCCATTCGTGTGTGATCCGGTCGTGGGTTTGATCCTCACCCACAATTACCTTCATCTGACTGAGCATATCGCTTCACTGTACAGATGTTTCTTTTATAATTCGTTTTTTTTATATTTAACCTGCCGATTTCTAAGAGAACGGTGAAGGATTACTTACGTATTTATAATTATATTGTTTCCACTATTTTCACGAATTGTTTGTGTGTATGTGTCTTGATAGTTATATTCGTTAATATATATTTTTATTTTTTGTAATTATACATCACTTAAATTATATTAGATGTGCACATCTACCTCATTAATCATTATATATATATATCTTCTTCACCTAGAAGTTGTCTAGAAGTGATTGCTCTATGCGATATGGTTATTGTACTGTAATATTTGATTTAGCCCATTATTTTAATTGTTTAATTTTAATTTTGGTGTATGTACAATTATATTATTAACGAGGTTCATCAAGTCAAGGATCCTCTCAAGGTCCATCTGTACTTCAGTCGCCTCTTGTGGCACCTGATACAGGGGAAGTACTATTATACTCTTCCGGTACCCTTCAGCTAATTGGTGTTGGACATAGACCTCATAGTTCCACAGGATGGATTAGCTTTTTGGCCAAAACTGTCACGCCAAGCAGGCGTGGTAGCACCCGCAATATGTATCTCCGCAACGATAATGCTGCTGCCCATCTTAAATCTGTTGAAACGGAGTTGTTGAAATTTAAAATGTTATTTTTAGTCACCTCTTACCACGCAAGGTTTAGAAGGAGGTAAACCTCATACAAAAGGTCGTCTGTATTGGTATCTCATTCTTACCTATTTCTGCCGCCAGATATTAGTTTTTGTGTAACTGTGTTCCGTTCTGTAAGGTGAAAAAGGCAGCGCAATTACTTAAAACTGTGCCATATTCTCCTCAAGACACAAAGTAGGCAACGCGTTAGTAATATCCTTGTGATATTACGAGTGTCCATAGGCTGCAGAGATGCTACTATCCTTTTTTGTCGACCTGGTCTGATAAAAAAGATACTGTTCTACTCCATCGATGGCCCATGGCGTACGACCAGTATAAATAACGTTAATCTGGTTACGGCACTTTAGTGCTATAACCAATATGTAACCAAATTTAGAACTATAAACAAAAAAGAATGGCTATTGTTCGAATCACTCTGTTTAGTTTCGGTTACTTTACAGCAAATATTAAATGTCAGATTACTAAACTCTCTATTATCACTATCATCATACCAGCCATTGAAAGTCTACTGCTGGACTTTGAACTCTCCAAGAAAGGAGGTTCTTTGCCCATATTTGCGACGCTGGGCAAGCGTGTTGGCAATTGCAGAGCGCAACTCTTGCGATGGGGATGCTACTGCCCATCCCCACTTGAACTGCAGTATTTTAGCTGGATATACCATCTGTCGGCAGTAGGAGATACTATTCTCTCTTCTCTTCCAGTATCTCATGGAAAATAAGTTATAATATAGTAATAATGTTCATTATATGAACACTTAATTTCGTTAAAACGCATCGTAAAAAGCGTACTTATGATGTTTTGTTGTCATCACTTATCTCTTCCTTATTCAAGGCGAGGTTCGTTAAAGCATAGAATGTCCTCCTCCTCTTAAGGCGCTCTTGGCCTTTAAGACTGCTTGCTCGCTAACGAACACGCCGCAACTTGCGTGATTACTGGCATAAGAATATATCTCGCGTGGACTCTATTACCTGCCAACTCTATTACCCGGCCTACACTAGCGGCATAGAATTGTAGCAGCGTAGACTTGGATAAAGCATTTGAAAGGGTTGATAAGGCAAGTTTATATGCATAGTGCTTATGCTGATAACAGTTCAGATAGTATATGCGTATACTCTATGCAATTCGAATTTAGAAATAAGGTTTTCTTTATGACCTATTGATTGTCACTATCATCATACCAGCCCTTTTAAGTCCACTGCTGATAAACCCCCTTAGAAAGGGGGAATTTTGCCCATAATGGCCGCGCTGGGCAATTTTGTTGGCAGTCACAGAGCGCTGCTTTGTGTATTTGAGATGCAATTATTTTGAATGGATATACCATCATCTGTCGATTCTGGCACTTCAGTCACCTCTTACAACACCTTGAACAGGGGGGGGAACTATTTTACTGAGTGCCCTGAGGTACTTTTTTAATTAAGGTAAACAAGGTCATCTGCATGTGTATTTGATACTCACCCATTTTCCGTTACTTTTAGCAAAACAGTGAAAATACTAGTAATAGGAAAAGATGTCTCTAGGTCACAAAGTGAAATGGGTGATACCTAATTAATGGAAGCGTACATACAGATAATCCTTCTCATATACATACGAACTTGGTCACAAAGGCAGATCGCGCGCTAACGAGCTGGACTGTAAGTAGCGTTATTACCAGCAAAAGAAAAATCCTAATAAAGAGCGTCCATCTTTATTTCCCGACTCCTTACCTCAATGAAGGCTTATTTGGAGACTCTGACATAGTAGAATTTTAGATAAAATTTGCGAGATGTGTCCTTACATAGACTTATCTTTATCAAGGTTTTTTGTCAAGGTTTCGCTTAATAGATTATTGAAAGATATCAAACATTAATTAAACATACTAAAAGACATAACAAAAAGTAGGAACAATAACTAGCATGAGACGAGAATCAACGATGAAAACTAAACAAAAAGAAATCATAACAGTTAAAAAAGATTCTAGTAACACAGAGGTCAAATGTTCAAAAGGTCATAAGTACCAGTGGCTTAGTGTATAATACCAGTGCAGCACTAGTTTTCTAACAAGATAAATAAATAATTATCGCGCCATTAACTGACATAAATATTTTTATGCCTTCAAAAACAATTTAGATTTAGAAATGGAAAAAATATATTTATCCGAATGAGTATTCCCTTTCGTCTTTGAACGTATTCCAGTTAGAAATTTCAAGTTTGAGTTTTGAATTTAACATAATAATATAAAAAGAAGGCGCTACAGCAAATCCCTAAATAATATAGTGCAGTTTATTGCAGCATCAGTTGACTGTCCTCTGTGGTCGTTAAAGTAAAGATAAAGTGCGCTCTTTCTCTAAATATTTCATGAATCGAAAGGATCCGCCGAACATGGATCGACCTATCCTTCCTAGCTATGTACTACTGACGTGATTTTTTTATGGTACACCATTTAAAAGTAATAGAAATATTAGTAAATATTAAATGTACCGTGGAGTGCCGGCGGAGTGAAATAGTACATCCCTCTGTACTAGATGTCGTAAGTGGGCTAATGTGCTGGAACCGACCGATTGCAGTATATCCATCCGAAACAGCACCGTTGCAAAGTTACTCTTGGTGATTGCCACCACGACTGCCCAGAGCGGCAATTATGGCCAAAAACCTTTCTCTCTCCTTTCAATTCCAATTCTAGACATGATCTTGCAAATACTTCGTAAAGTAATGTTTTTGCTAAATGTGAATTTTAGTCCTAGAACACTTGAAAAGCATTCTCTTGATTTTGAAAGGTTTATAAAACAAACTTTCTTCAAGAACTTGATGGAATTCCAAGTTATTGAATATTTTTATTATTTAAATTGTGAAAACATTCGCCGTAAGTTAACAGAAACATTATTAGCCAAGTAGAATTGTGTAATTTGAAAAAAAAACATTTTTAAAAAATGAATTTATATATAATGAAACGCATATATATTATAAAATAGATTTTTTACAAACTTATTAATTCATTTAATGACCGTAGGTCACAGAAAAAAGTCAAACTTACCGACCCTTAAAAAGCAGAGATTAAGCAAGCTTTCGATTTCTTATCTAACTAGCATCGTTCCACGTTTTTACTCGCGTTAGGTTGTAGAACTTGAAATTATGTTTCACACATGTTTCATGACTTTCAATGAAAACCAATATACTTAATTTATTCGGAGAACTTCAAAAACAGCAAAGTTTTATGCTAACTTTGAAACCCTGTTTTACCCCTTTATGGGAAGATTTATAAAAATCCTTTATTAGTGCCATCCAATGTTATAAAAAGAAAATGTACGAATTTCATGTTTCCACCCTTATAGTATAGGCCCTGCGTTGATATGTCAGTTAGTCAGTTAGTTGGCTGCTTTTTTTTACAGATATAGACTTATTTATAATTCTTCAAACATACTTCACATGTGTAGAAAGTAGGGAGAGTATCAAACCATTACTAAGGACGTCTTTTTCCTAGCGTAATACTTATTTATAAATTTCGGATTACCATGTTAGGTACCGGAAGTACCTATTAGTGTAGCTCAAATGAAACAGTGCGGGGATGGGCAGCAGCATTCCTGTCATGAAGCTACGCACTGCGATGGCCATCACGCTTGCCCAGCATGGTAATTATGGCCAAATTTCCCCTTTTTAGGTAAAGCCTAAGTAGACGTTTTACGGCTGCTATAATGATGATGATGATAATTATGAATATAAAATTAAATACTACGATATTAAATGAAATAACTTATGTTCTGACTTTTCTAACGGTTTTAACGACATCTTGCATAAATGATATTATGACGGGAAGTAACAAAACATACTATTTTCTAACATTAACATAGCAAAATACTCTTAACCGCTTTAAAACACGGTTTATTTAACAAGCTTGAGAACGGTTGCCGCAAAGAAACGTCGATCAAAAATGTAAATTTAATACACAGGGCTTTAAAGCCGTTAAAATAATAGTCCTATTACTAAAAAATATATAAATAATAATTGTATAAGAATCAACACAGCAAACTTAGGTAAATAAATAAATACAAATTTGGAAAGACAATTTTGGTCAATTTTCTGCAGACGAGCCAACCGGCTGACAGATGAGTATCGATGTTAAATATACTTTATCAAGTATAGGGCTTACAAAGACTCAAAAGAACAAAACCTCTTCACACACGTTGTGTCACATTAATAGAGATTGCTTAAATAAAGAACGGACCCAAACATTACAAATACTCTTATTTACAATCCACCTGTTAACTCGCCTCGTTATACCTCGTAAACCAAACTCCTCGAGCAAATTGTCTTCAACCGTTCCCTTCATAACATTGAATAAGGGGAAAGAAAGGCGGCTAAGTCTGCAAATAACAGTTTAACAATGAAATCACGATTTCCCGCGTCTACTTGAGATTGTAATAAGTTTTCGTATGCATAAATGGACCCCATTCGAGTGTTGTAACAATGGGAATCTCTCTTCCGTCGGGCGTTCTTTATTTTTCTCGTCTCCGGCATTCATTTCACTTGCAAATATTTCATTCTTTATGAATTTACCGCGAGCAAAGGAAAAGGTTTCCCCAAATCAAACTTGCGCAAATGTTTGAAGTGGAAAGTTTTCCGTTACGTATTAGAAACGTCCCCACTTTTAAAATTGGTCGGGTTTTGTTTTTAATTAATTAGAAAGATTCGGATCAACAAGCTGATTGATCGAGTTAATTATAATTTGAAATTGATTATTCTGGCACTCTCAAAGTTCAATTAACAATGTTTTTCACTTAGTATTTTAGAAGTAATTTAAAAAAGCAGTCATTGAAATTGATACTATTAAAGTAATAAAAACACTTTTTAGTGTGTTTATGTCATATAAAATGAGACTAGCCTAGTTTGATTTAAAAAAAGAAACTACTAAAAGGGGGGGGGGTGATGAATCGTTAAAAAAACTGATTCCAATAGAGGTATCAATTATAACTACTTTCGGGCAAATACGTTCAAGGGCTAGAGTAGTTATGTAAAAAAGCAACGTTGATTTTTGCTTCTACATGTAATTTATATAACAACGGAGAGACACTAATGAAGAACTACCTTCCTTTGATCCCAAAAGTAGTACAAGCGCGTTCATCGATCGGTGTTTAAAAGTGGATTTGTAAGTGGAATCCAGGGACGAAGAGCAGCTCGAAGTGCTCCCAGGTGGGGCGATAGCAGAGACAATGTTCGGAAATTAGATTCGAGTTGTAGTCGCGGCACGCGCTGTGTACTGGACTTGGACTGCTACCAAGCAAGCTAAGGATCCAAGACAATTTTAAATTCAAAATATTCTATACACATCAACACAACCTTAAATGACCAATCTTAAAACTAAGTTCAATATTGGTTCGATTGCCGTATCATCGCGATGCATTTGCTGTGAGGTACCGGCAGAGTAGAATAGTACCTCCCTCCCTCCCTCTTAGGTGTCGTAAAAGGCGATTAAGATTCCAAAACTAACAGATGACGGTATATCCATACACTGACAGTGTAACTCAAATGCATATAGGGATGGGTAGCAGCATCCCTGTCGCGAAAGCTGCTCTCTGCGATTTTCAAAACGCTTGCCCAGCCTGCTTGCCCAGCTTGCCCACTTACGGGCATAATTCCCCCTTTCTTGGGAAGGGGGAGTTTCTATGACCAGCTGTGGATTTTCAATGGTTATAATAATAATGTTGACGATGGTGACCGCGATCCCAAAAAAAACATAATTTTTGTTATGATAACAGCGATAGAACTACTATAGTTCCTGTAATAAAATAATTTTTGTTTCTATAATTGATTGAATATACAATATTAAGAAATTTACTACAGTAGTGATCCTATCTTGTGCGCCAGGATTCATGGGTTCGATTCCCACCCAGAGCAAATATTCATATTTGGGTGTTTTCTGTGTCTGGGTGTGAAATATATGTATTTAAGGAGTATATTTATGACTCTTCTGTTGTCTTTCGTCCGTAGCACAAGTGCTTTAAACGACTTACCACGGAGTCAGGTTAATGCATGAGATGTTGAATATTAAGGGAAACGATCTCGTTAGTAATATTTAATTCAATCATACGATTATAAAAATAAAAAAATAGCTTTAATATTGAAGTTATTTGGTTCACTTTTAGACAAAATTCGAGCGTCCTCTTCTATTCGAAAAGTGTGCTAAGTCCGGACATTTAGTAGTTCCTGCATTACAAGTTAACTATTGGCTCAGAGGCGAGCAGCTTAAACAACAGCTTCGGAGGACACTGCAAAATCAGGAATGAATGCGATACAGTGTAGGACTCCGTCCAATTTACTACGAAATTGTCAATAACTCAATATGACTTAAGGATTGGACTGCTGTTTTGTGATAAACATTTTTTGTAGATAAGTAAGATGTCGTGTGGTACCAGCAGAGTGGAATAGTATCTCCTTCTATTCTAGGTGTTGTAAGTGGCGACTAAGGTACCAGAACCGACAGATGGCGGTATATCCCTCGATGGCCAGCAGCATCCCCGTCACGAAAGCTGCGCTCTGTGATTGCCAACACGCTAACCCAGCGCGGCAGTTATGGGCAAAATTCCGTATTTCTTGTGGAGGCTTTTGTCCAGCAGTGGACTTCCAAAGGCTGTAATGATGATGATGAAGATTTGTAAGCAACTTATAACGCGCACAATGATACTGGACTCCCTTTTTTATTATTCATATGTCTATGAAATCGTCTACAGACTATTCCGAGCCCCGACATCGAACTGAGGTAAATTCGAACCTTCGGAGCCGTGGTGCACGTGTTAAACCGTGTCGCACCGATCTCTGCGGTCCAAATGGGCTTCGACGTCGCACCTCACGAAAAGTGAAGCGCGATTAGTAAAGTCACATTGTTTAGAGCCTCCTGACTCTCGGGACTCCACAGTGAGCATATCCTTGCCAGATTCGGCTAGGCTGGCTTCGGCCTTCAGGCAGAGGCGTTCAGGCATAATCCCGCGGATGGTAGCTTCGCACCACCGGCCGCTCAGCCGAGTGCATGAACCAAATGTCCGAAACAGCGGTTCCTCTCGTACTGAGCAGTATTACTATCGAAACGACAAGCCATCAGTAGCGTAAAACTAACCTGTCTCACGAGAGATGAGATCAATATACGAGATTTTGTGTCCAAAATCTCATATATTAATCTGGGTGGGAATCGAATCCACAATCCTTGTTACATAAGATAGGATCACTACCATCTGCGCTTTTAGGCCCGTCCAATGACTTATTGCGAATTATTAACCATCGATATTATTTAGTAAGGTAGGTCGATCTTACCTAGTCGTGAAATAGGCCTTCAGTTCGAGTCTATTAATAACCAAATTTTTGGGAAGAGAAAACTTAAAATTTAAAGAATGTTAATTTTGTATAAACTTATACATGAAATAGGAAACCTCCAATTATTTATATAAATATTGATTAATGAAACTGTCTAATGATGTGATAGATATTAATTAAAAGTAAATATTGCTAATCACGAGTGTGTGCTTCTGCGTCTTCCATTATTAAATGGACTAGGAAGAAGAATAGTCAAATAACATTTCAATATGTTGGTTAGCCGTGAGGTACCGGCTGAGTGTTATAATACCTCCTCCTGTACCCTGGTATCTCAGTCAACTCGTACGATACCTGTATCGTACGAGTTGACTGAGATACCTAAACCGACAGGTGGCGGTATATTCTCCCAAAGCAGTGTAACTCAAATGCAACAGGGCCAGTGTAGGTTGGATTCCCGTCGCGAAGCTACGCTCTGCAATCAATTCTGGGTAAATTCACAATTTCTTGGAAAAATCTATGTCCAGCAGTGGACGTTTTACGTGGACGTGATTGCTCACGTACCAGCACAAAAACTCAAATTTAAAGTTTAGAAACGCAACTTCGTTAACTTATAGCATAACCAGCTATATTCTCTTCTTGAACAAAACGTTTTCTTTCTATATTATTTGCTACCGGCTAGTAGAGCGTTTTATCCGTCAGAAACTTCGCTTATTTTGTTTATTGCGTGGAACCCTCATTAGTTTAAAATAAAGGAAACATAAGGATACATTATAATTCCAGCTATTTGCTTAAAGCCCCGGCTAAATTGGTCCAGCTGTTTTCGTAAATAACATAGAAACAGGCAGACTATCATTATCGACATATCACCGTAATACGCTCACTATTGGACATACACCTTGCAGGGTTTATTAAACCCAACTTATAAATAAGTGCATATCCCAAACTGTGCTGGGTAGTGTGTGGTCTGTATAGTAAAACTTATCAGTTCGAACGGCCATCAAGTCAATGCTATGTATATTAACCACTGTCTAATCAACTATGGACCAAACAGATAGAAAGATGAAAATTACTGGGAAAAACCATGTTTTGAAATAAAAATGCCTAAAAAATAAAGTTACATTATGACTTTTAATAATAATAATAAATTTACAACACATCACATACATTGATATTGAGCACATATATCATAGTTGAATACATATTTTATACCCAGATATGGAACAAGCATAAATATTAATTATATAAATATTTGTCTTGAGTGTCTTCTGCAAAAGATAGGATAATTAAAAAGTCAAAGCGACATCGAGATCGTAAAAAAAAACAAATATTTATTGCCGAACTTCATAACTGTAACTTAAGAAAACAGCGATTATAAATTCTATTATGTGTTGTCAAGAGTTAGTATCCTGCTCCGTTGTTGATCTCGGTAGAAAACTTTTTATCGACTTTTCAAATCGTTGAATAAATTTAGCGGATAACGTTTTCATATTCATAAAGTGTTACAAAATCCTTTATGACGAAAGTTTAAAAATCTCACGACCGACCCGGAGCTCTGAACTTTGCTGGAATGGCTAGACATCTTTGCTATTAGTTTCAAAAAGATGTTTTAAATAATTCACTGTCCCAATTTTTGCAAGGAAATTCCAGTTTAAATTTTCTTAAAATATGATTAAATGCAATGAAATATGAGAATGTGTGAACGCTATCTTTTCCTCGTACTATTTAGGACGACATCAGCGCCATCAATAGAAAAGTAAGACCACATAGCGGCACATTACCTAAAGGCTGTTAGAAACTGATGTAGACGCTTAAAACTGCCGATTCCTAGATTGTATCACCCAGAAGAGTAAATACAACTGTTGTTTTCCAAACGGTTGTTACGTACAACATCAACTTGAGAAGTGAGAAAAACTATGAAAAGGCAACAAAGTTAACAGGAAATTTGCGCTTTGCAGACAATTTCACATTTTGAAAACATAATAGATTCCATGATGCAAGTTTACATCATTATTTGGATATTATAATATAATAATACATACATGCATTCTTCACGCCTGTTCTATGGGGTAGGCAGATATATGAATCTTCACTTGCTACGATCTTGGGATACCTCTGGCTTTCCTTAATCGCATTTAAGTCGCGCTGTATAAACTCCATCATTTACTTCCGTTCTATATATTTGTGGAGTTATTTCATTGTCATCCATCATCCTAAACCATCTCAACATTTATTTCATTATCTAACCTGATTAATTTTGAAATTCTATGAACTTGCCAAAATGTCTGCTATCAAAGAAGAATCATATTCTGAAAACTTACACTAAAAAATAAATGCGCTAATGAAGTCCAAAAGAGGCTTTAAAAATAGCGTGCAATCCAAGAAAAAATGTATTTAGTCAACAATTAATCAATGACAATGCAATAGACGAAACCACTGACTTAACTATTTAAAAGTTAAAATCGCTAACGACGCTCGCAATAAATCACTTTTTGTACTCTCCCCCCACCCCGTAACTCAGTGATGGATTATCGGACGAATATGGTGCAATCATGAGTTTAAAATTTACTGACGATTTTCATTTTGTCAGTGGGCCTTTGTTTGCGCGTTGACCCGGGCTGATTTATGATTTTGTGTTCGTAACTTCAGCACGTGTACAATTTGCATGCTTTTTATGGGTATACGTTGTGTAATGGCTTGGAATGTAATGCAGGTATGAGCGCGTAGTTTAATTGTAGCGGTAGGAAATGAAACTACAAAGGTGTGACAATATTATTAAATGAAGTTTTATCTAATGTTAGGAGTTTGAAAAATTTAGTTGTGTTGTGTATCACGATCATATGAGTCTTTGAAAGTCCACTGCTGGACATGGCTTACCTGTAAAAGACGAAATTTTGCCCTAATTGCCGCGCTGGACAAGCGTGTTGGCAATCGCAAAGCACAGCAGCGCAAGGAGTATATACCTACATACACTGTCGGCTCTGGTACCTTAGTTGCTTCTTACGACACCTGTTACAGGGGAAGGTATTATTCTTCTTTGCTAATGAAGCCTCACAACAAAGTTTTGTTATGAATCGTTAAAATATTATTCGCTTTTTAATGAAACCCGAGAATTTAGCATTCTGGTGCCGTGTGACCATATTTTTAAACTCAATCCAAAGAAATGATCTTTTAACACCCGGCATTTAAACATTGTACGATTGTTGGACATGCGAATAAATACTACGTACAAAAAGTAACGCTTTCTTTGTAACACAGCACTTGAAATAAAGACCGGTTTCATTTATGTACTTTGACACGTAACACGAGGAACGGTTTAAGTCTAATGCGGGCGAGACATGCTTTGTAACATATAACATATTTTGTTTGTCCACAAGGACTTAATAATTACACTTCTGAAATATATACTTCAGTATATATTTAGCAATTTCGGTAGGTGTTTTATTTTTCCTTAATGTACTCTTTTTATTCTTCTATGTACTACAATTTGATCCTTGAGAGTATCTCAACATAGGTTAAAACTAAGTCGCTTCCGCCATCACGCTTCCTAGGGGCAAAGGTCCATTGCGTAATTTTAATGATCTAAATATACATAGGTATATGCTTAGATGTTTAAAACTACGCAACGGATTTAGATGCGGTTTTTAATACATAGAGTAATTCAAGAGGAAAGTTTATACGTATAATATAGTAGAGAAACACAAGTAATTTTATTTTTCTAGCCGTTTGGCTCTCACAATCCAGATATTTCACTATGACTATACATTTTAGCGATTATTATCCAGGTTTAACTACTACAGTAGATCTGACATGATTAATCAACAAAAATTTATATAGTATTTTTTTAATTTATCAATGAATAAAAACAATAATATTTCCGGAATAGAATATTATTATTATATATTTATGATAACGATGAACCAACAGTCATTAGTGATGGCCCTGATGACCCTACAAAATCATAAGAGTCATCTAACATATGAAAATTAGGTTTACCTTAAACTAGCCTGCCAGCACCAAATGGGTCTGAAAACTAAGTTTACTGAAAAATTTTATTATACCAGCCATCAGAAAACAACCTTCAAGAAAACTGGTGGTGATGGAGGTTTCATGAATGCCAATAACCCTAACAAGCAATTATGAATGCCGAAAGAAAATATCTTTGCTAATAGAAATCGTCACCGAAGGCTTTAGACAATTTATCTATTTATTACTAACATGAATAACAGTAATTCAATAATAAACCATTTAAAATGAAACAACTTATAAGCTAACTGTTCTTTCAGTTATAGATAACCACATCTTGCATAAATGGAATGAAAATCATAATAAGTAATAACACATTAAAAAACTACAAATTCTAAATAGCAAACTTAATGTAAGACATCAACGGATTTGATAAGAGACAGCAACTTGAAAATATTTGAAAAATTAACATCAATTTCAAGGTAATTCGCTAGTGTTATCATTGTTATATTACAAAGAAAACTACCTTTAATGTTACAATTTACAAGTTGGATAAGATTCTAACGATTCAAGTAAAGACATGGGATGACGAAAGTGTTGTGATGAATACAATTGTCTATGCTTTTCACAAATCTCACGCTCGCGACTCCGTTCGCAGTTTCCTTCACCGAATATTACTTGAAAACAACTTTAAAATGTAACTCATTTGTGTAACATTTTTCTCTGCATTATTTCAGAGAAATGAGGTTGTTTGTGGCACGTTATTTGCCCAGCGAAGGATTTGTGTTTACTCACTAAGCAAGCAAAAAAGAAATAGTACCAATGTTTTGCTTAAAATACTAGCTCTCTGCAACAAAATCGTCATTAAAGACGGTGGAATAAGATTGAATGTCTTTTGCGAAGATTCTACGTTCTTTTAGTAATATTTGATTGAGAGGTTATTATCACTATTGCCAAGAACAACAATAGCTCTAATATATCCCTTCTATAAAATTCATCGATTCTTAAAAATGAACAGATGTAGTTATAAATATTGTTGATCCCTAATTCAAGTAATATACAAATATAACCAACATAATACCCACTAATCTTAATTAATTACAAAGATCTCAATACAAAGTCATAAAAGTTTGTTTTAATATCCTTTCCACACAACAATAAATGAAATATCACATCGACGTCAATCTCAACTCTACAAATTCGTCACATACATTTAAGTAAACAATTTAGTTACAAATTATATAAAAATATAATACTGATTGTATATATAAGGCAACCCCAATAACAAAGTACAATTCTTTTCAATTCAGCGCCTAGAACTAATTATGGAATAAATACTTTCGACATCGGCTACCTCTTACAACACCTGGTATAGGGAGAGGTACTATTCTACTCCTACCTCCTGTACCTCACAGCTTACATACGTACTTAAATATATATATTTAACAATCAGACAGAACAATCAAATATACAATCAAACCCACGACCCTGAGTGTGAGATATTACCAAATGCACCATTGAGCCTTCCAAATGCTTCATAAATATAATGCAACAGTTCCTCATTTATAGTCCTTTGTTTATTCCTTCATGTCTCTTAAGATAGATAAATGGCATTAATTACTATATCTTAGATAGGTTATAATATTTTGAACGGAGATAAGTTACATCCAACACCACTTTGAAACTTAATTTAACGTTAGAAAAATCCGAAGAGAATTTTCAAGGCAGTTAATTGAAACTGTGAGCTTTAACGCCTCGGTTTACGGGCGGCTTAATCGCTTTATGAGCTGGTATAGACGAGATATTGTAATAATACTGATAGATCATCGCACCCCTAGGTAACAACAAATTAAAACTGTAATATTATGTAGATCCTTCGAATTGTCGTAAATTATCGCATTAAGGTCTTTTCTGACAATTTTAAACTTGTTTAAAAATGGAATTTCTAGAACTGTGAGAAACATATTATTTTGAAGTGATGCAATCTTCTACTAGGGGTGCGATCCCTTGGTCTTTTCATCGCACGTAAACGGCGTGACTGATATCGCTAAATATTTTTTGTTAATAATATTTTCTATTACGCGCTTTCCCGCGGGGTACCGCCAGAGTAGAATAGTATCTCTCACTGCATCAGGTGTCGTAAGAGGCGACTAAGGTACCAGAATCGACAGATAGCGATATATCCATCCGAACACTGCAGTTCAAGTGCACAGGGCGGGAATGGGCAACAGCATACCCATCGCGAAAGCTGCGCTCTGCGATTGCCAACACTCTTGCCCAGTGTGGTAGTTATAGGCAACTAACCTCCTTTCTTGGAGAGGCCAATTACTATAAATATGAAGATGATAATTAAGCATTTACTACTTATAAAAAAACTACTCCTAAAGGCTTCAAAACGCGGTTAATGTAACTTTTTATATTTACAATTTACAAAGAAAAGTACATAACCTTTAATAACCCTATTTCTACCGCCAAACAGCTGTGTTTGTATTGCTGTATTCCGGTTTGAATGTGGAAGAGTGAGAGACGCATTGAAATTGCTGGATAAAGTGATATAATACCTTTGTGTTAATTACAGCATCTATAGGCTGCAGTGACGCATGCTACGAGAATCGCGTTGTATGCTTGTTTGTAGAATTATAAAAAAGTGACTTTAACTAATCTTCTCAAAGCATTATTATAGCGTATGGCATTACTCTCAGTTGTTTGACATCTGGCGCGTTTGACAGAGCGCACTTTCAACATTCTTTAAATTGGGTATTTTTTCTTTTATTATTATTAATGGGACCAACTTGAATTTAATTTTAATTGAATTAATGGAGAGGGCAATGCTTGGAGTTTCTTTGCGCGATTGAATCAGGAATAAGGAGATTCGTAACAGAACCAAAGGGTAGGGCGTCCACCCGCAACATGGACTGACGATCTGACTAAAACCTCAGAATCAAACTAGGCACAGGCCGTACACAACCGGTCCTATTTGAGATTACTTGGGGAGGCTTATAGCAGTAGAAGTCTTATGGATGATATGATGATGATGGTGATATATTAAAGATGATAGTTACTAGAAAATACTTGTTTCGGACTTCAAGCTATATTCGAACCCACATTGTTCACTTGCCGGTGGATAACACTACAATTGTGTTATCTAGACCTAACGTAGGCTTAACCTAATATTATTTTTATGCTGATAAATCAGCGCCATCTCTTCAATATTATAGGTTAATTACCTACAAATACAATGTCAAACGTTTACAAATTTAAAAGAGTTGATAAAGAAGAAATAAATTGTTACTTAATTTAAAGTAAATTAAGTAACAATTTATTTCTGCTTAAGTTGCATGTTAAAATTCTAAATATAAAAATTCATGCATTTATTTTTATTGTAAGTAGTTCAAACATTTAAATATGTTAGAACTCTCAGATAGAACAAATACAAATACTCAACATATAAATGTTTTCCTGTGTGGGAATCGAACCCACGACCCTTAGTTCATAAGATAAGGAGTTTTAATTTTACTTTTATTGCAGTCATTTATTTTTATTGTAGTTCTAACTGGTTACAGGATAACATTTAATAATTATAACACTAATATTAACAAGAATATGATACAAATGGCCCAAATTTCATGTAAAGAAACGTTAATTATTCATCTCGGAAGAATAGAATTGTTATGAAATATATTTATTCATTACATTCACTTCATGTCGCATGCCAGGGGAACATTTCCGGGATTAAAGGTAGCCTGTGTCCTTTTAGAGAATTCAATCTATCCACTACTCAAATTTTAGTAAAATCATCTGACTGAACTGTCGTATTTATAACATTAGTATGGATTTTAAAATCAATTGCTTATAATTATGCTCTAATTGCGCTTTCATTAAAATTTTTACCGGTACATGGCAAAGTAAACTAACCTAGACTGACATAGTAGAATTCTACTATTACGACACATATGCCGTGAGAGACGGTTTTAGTATTGAAACCGACTAATACCGGTACATCCATATGAAATATATACTTAATTGAATTCTTCTCTTTACTGTATATATTATAAAAATTTTAATATTAAATCTAATTATGGTAACATCTTAATTACAGTGTTGGTAGTAAATAAATACATTTGATTTTGAAGAGCATAGCTCAAATGCAAAGCAGCTGGACTGAACAGCGGCATCTCTATCGCGAATATATTTTTTGCCACCACGCTTGCCCAACGTACCAACCACAAGAAAACAGTATATCCATCAGTGAACGTCCTACGGCTGATAAGACGTACCCGTACTCTGTACCCGTATGTAACAACGTTATGCATTACACTGCAGCACGGAACTTAAGACATTTTATTTCAAAGAGGTAGATAATAAAATAAAAAGTCCGTTACAAACCCATTCCTATCTAATAGAATCCAATTGAGATCCGATTTTTCTCGATTAAACTGGAAACGGTTGTATTAATCGAATTCTGTTGTCGCCGCACTAATCGGTTTAGTGGCAAATAATTATACTGCCGATAGATTGTGCTGCTTGGTAATACGGTTTATAATGGTCGTTAGAATTCTGTAACGCATGCTTGTAATGCTTGCGGAAATACACTGCAACCGGCATTTTTACCTTTAAAATATATATACATAAGTAGAAGCAGGCTGACTGACATATTAAGGTAGTGCCTAAACAATAAAGATGAGAAACATGAAATTTTGCACAGAGCTGCCTTTTTTATTATGGGGAAGCAATTAGAAAGGATTTTTGAAAATTCTCCCTCTACGAGGGTGAAAAGGGCATGCAAAGTTAGTATGAAATATTGATGTTATTGAAGTTATACGAATAAAATTTAGTATAAAGATTCTTCATTGAAAGTCATGAAAAACCTTCAAAAATAGTATCCCTTAAAGGAATAAGAGGAGAGTGCAAAGTTGAGATGAAACTTCTGCAACTTACCGTCATTTCAACATGCAGTAGACCTCATAAAAAGTCGCCTGTATAGATACCTCACTCTCATCTATTTTTATTACTGAACAACAGTGTTAGCATTGCTGAGTTCCGGCTTGAAAGGTTAGAGAGGAGTGATATTACTGGGTAATTTGACTTAAATTTTATATCAAGTCACAAGGTTGGCAACACGCTTATGATATCCTCGTGATATTACGAGGGTCTATACGCTTACGATCACGCGGACTGTATGCCTATATTACTCACTCTAATGAAATTACCCCAGAATTGGGCCTTTTTTTTATTTAGGCAACAATCTTTTGTATTGATTATTATAATTTCGGTGGAGTATGGTAACTATGACGCGACACGACTATATATAAAATGATGAAGATGAAAAACAAAATTACGACTACAATTTGATATACAAATTACCCTATATCTTATGTTGGATCGAACTGTACAAAGTAGTTATTAAAATTGGATCAATAGTTCAAAAGTTCATTACGGGCAAACCCTGCGACATCATTTTTATACAAGATACATATTAGGACTTTAGATTTAGAACTTATAAATAACAATGTGTTCATACATACATATGTGTTCTTATCATCCTTTTGACGTATGTACTCGTATATTTACATATAATATAAGCATATATAATATACTTGTATACAGTTGAAACTACATAAACTCTATAACTCTACAATGACTACTACATTATATACTACAGCAGTAGGCATTTCTTTGTTACGGTTCGAACAGTGAGTGAGAGAAGCATAGAAATTACTGTACAATGTGACATAATATATAAAAGTCACAATGTTGGCAACGCGGGTTTTTTTTGATATATTGAGTGTCCATAGACTGCGGTAACGCGGGCCGTTTGATTGTCAATCTGGCTGATATATTGTGCAAACACCGTAACACGATTTTTATATGTAAAGATAATCCAACAGATTCAGAGCTAGCCAACTCCAAAGAATTTCTAAGAAAACGTCCACGTTATTGTAAAAATACCTAGAGTCGAAACGACGTCTCAGTCACAATATACATAAATTAATCCAGCAAACATTAACTCAATTATATCTGAATAAATCTATTATTGGAACATTAATGGAATGTCCCTGGAATTACTTTGTGGTTCGTCAAACGTTAACTCTTATTACCTTCAGTAGTAATAGAATTAATAATAATTATTATTTAATGACAATTATGGGTAATTATGAAAGATCTCGAATTTGAATAGTCTTCTTCTAGAATCTAGACCTTTCGGAACTTTAGTAAATCTTAGACTATTTTGGACTAAGAAATTATTAACAGAAAATTCACCGAGGGGCGCTAGAAAAGTAGGATAGTACTTCTTTAATCCTTCTTAGTTGATAGAAGCACCTGACGTAGGTACCAGATCTGACAGATGGCGGTATATCCACCCGAAATAGTGAAGCACAAATGCACAGGGTGGGGGTGGGCAGCAACATTACCGTCACGAAAACTGCATTCTGCAATTGCTAATATGCTTGCCCAATGTGGTAATTATGAGCAAAATTCTCCCTTTATTGGGGTAACTATTACCAGCAGTGGATTTCCAATAGCTGTAAATATGAAGAGCAATTTATACATACCAGCGTGCGGTTGTAATAAGGCTAAAAAATATTTATTGTGGGTTATATAAAAAGATAGACATATACCATCGCAAACTTTTTTGATCACCTTTTTCAAGTATATACAGGTACATTAATCTGATATTGTAGGGTTCAGCCAAAGTTTGCAATGCAATCACAAAATGTGTTTATTTATAACATTGCTTTAGAAACTTCTAAAATTATCAGTTTCTCTACTATATACTATATGTATAATACATATAAACCTACCTTTTGAATCACTCTATTTATAAACAAAAATATAACCAGGTAGATAATCCAGTATGCAGTCCTCGTTCTAGTAAGCGTCACCGCAGCCTAAAGACGCTCGTAAAATCACAAGGATATCACTAGCGCATTGCCAGCCTTATAACTTGAAGATTTTAATAAAACTAAACCTATGAATTTCACTGCCTATCTCAGCTTATAAACCGGAACACAACATTATGAACACTGCTATTTGATGGTAGAAGTTGTGAGAGTCAAGTACCAAAGTACCCTTGCATGAAGTGTACGTCACGTGAAATTGGAAAGTTGGCAGCTAAACTATCAAGCCTGCATCTAAGGCGACTATGTGTTTCAAGTTAAATGATCTGTCTACTTTGGGTGAACAGGCCACGCTGTGCTCGCTGGTGAGTAATCTTTATTCTAAGTGGACTTATAAGCCCACTGCTACACTTAACTTGGGTTTTATATGGAACTTTTTATTCTTTTATCTTGTCTGAATAGTAGTGACAGCGTAATGTTAGAAAATCTTTTTAAGCATCAAATTTATGCCTTAATTTATAAATATTACTCATTTAACCATTTCTGGTCAATGGAACGCTTTGGATATGTCGCGTTAATCGGAGCCTTCCACGGTAATGGGTTTGTTACTTTATAGTGCTCCAGGGATAGTTGGAAGTTATGTAATATGAGACACAAATTAAGCGGCATTACCCGAATTATAATTTGAACGTCAAAATAACCTAACAGTGTATTTGTACCTAATACTCACAGTGAGATTATAAATTTTACTAGTCTGCGGTTTCACCCACGTTAAGTGGTAGATCAAACCTAGTATTTTACTCCGCTGTTATTAGCCCTGGCGTGATATAACCTTTTTCAATATTTAGGCTATGTAATATTGAATTATTCTGAATTCATAGTTTTGGCCTTGCGTTGATATATCAGTCCATCAGTTAGTTTTTCAGATTTTCCTTTTATGTATCACTTTATCAATTCATTGTAATACCTTTGAAAATCAGAGATATTTCATAATAACTTTGCAACCCCCTTTCGTCCTGTCAGGGGATGATTCCAGAAAATCAATTGTACATGTTTTTCACAACTTTCAATAAGGAACTTTCTTACTGAATTTCATTCAAATTTTCGAAAGTACATTCTTTAAGCTTCCCTACGATATAATAAAAAACTGAGCAATATTTTAAGCTTCTAACCCTTATAATTTTTTATATATATATATATATATATACATATATGTGTGGTGCTGATGCTGACTGACTGATATATATATGTGGATAGTGTGAAATCTTAACAGAAACTCTTTTCTTTTTCCAAGTTTTGACATAAACAGAGAGTCAAAAGCAGAAAACAAGTTTGTGTAAATGATTAAATTCATATCCCATACATTGACCAGACTCCGAGGAAAACTGCTTTTAGCATTTGTGTAACGGGTATCAGACCGTAGAGTGATCACAAATATAATTTTCCAATACGCAGATTCAAGCTCATCCTTAGTAATTTTTATAAATGCTAAAGTTTTTGAGTATGGACGTACAAACATGCATACATTCCGCGTGATAATAAGCGTCACGGGAGCCTATAGATGCTCGTATTATCTTAAAGATAATTCTTTACTTATATTGTGACTTGAAGATACCATGCCACGTTTCCTAGTAATTTCAGAGCCGTCCTCGCCTTTCAAGCCAAAACACAGCAATGCGAATACTGCTGAGAGCACGGACAATAGAAATGAGTGAGAATGAGGTAACAATAATAATAATAATAATTATAAATTCCCACAACATCTCATACATTGACCTGACTCCGTGGTAAGTCGCTTAAAGCACTTGTGTTACGGACGCCAGACAACAGAGGAATCACAAATATACTACTTAAATACATATATTTTATACCGATACACAGAGCAAACACAAATATCATCATATAAATATTTGCTCTGGGTGGGAATCGAACCCACGACCCCTGGTGCACAAGACAGGGTCACTACCATCTGCGCCATTGGGCCCGTCAATGCAAATATACTTTGTATAAAATCTCCCTCTTGTAAAGTAATACCTGATCTGAGCATAAACTCTATCTAACTAACTCTAACTATATGAAATCTTACCATAAAGTTCCAAGCGGCACATGAGACTTATTGATAAATTAAACACAAACATTACTTTGAGGAAGAAACTTATTTTTATTATAATTATTTCACACTTTTAGAAATAACTCTTAAAGTAATTGTTAAATTTACATATTGGTACTATCTCATTTGACCTCATCAAGATATCTAGGATTGAAATGCTCCAACCACTAGCTTAAAGGTAAAGGTTTGTTAACGTTGACACCGGTAGGGGTTCCATTAATACTAATTATTTGGTGTTAATAGAACCTTTATTACCACCAGTTTATTTGCAGGTTCCTTTCTGGTGGTTCGAGTAATGAGCCTGCAGTAAACTTAGTTTAAGACTCGTCCTGTGCTTGCAAACTATTATACTAGATGCCAATATCATAGGTGACTCTCACCGTATTACCGTAAGGATCTTAAGAGTGATGATCCTGGTATTCCATAGAATAAGGTATAAAAATACTATATGATATTTTAAAAATATCATGACGGCAGACAGGCGTCTATGGTACAGACGGTAGTGATTTGCGCGGCAATGATCGATTCCAACCCAGAAGAAACAATTATATGACAAATATTTATGTTTGTTCTGTGTCTGGGTGTTTAATATGTATTTAAATATTACATTTGTGATTTTTACTGCCTGATAAGAGAAAGTGCTTCAATTGTAGTCAAGAAGTCAGATCAGTGTATGAGATACTGCATGGATTTATTTATTATTATTGTTTTGACTATTTTGCGATTAAGCGTCACTACAGCTTATAGACGCTCGTAATAGCACAATGATATCACAAGCGCGTTGTCAACCTTGTGACTTGAAGATATTATGTCACATTAATTAGTAATCTAACTGCCTCTCTCACCCTTCAAATAGGAACACAGCAATGGGAACGAAATAGAGGCGTGTGAGTGAGGTATCAAAGCAAGCAACCTTCGTATAAATCTACCTCCTATAACTAGTAAGTCTAAAACCCACAATGTTGTACCGAGTCAATAATTAGCTCGAAGACAACGGTACCGACACGATAATACCGCACGGTGATGGTTTAATATATAGTTAATTACAACGTTTATTACAGCCGACCACAGGCTAACTAATTACAGCTGCTAATTGCGCAGCGCGAAGTAATCCATCACAGAGACGAACGTGAACCCCCATCAAACCGCGAGATCAGCCCCGGGAACATGTTATGCTGTGTTTGCAAGTACATAGAATCAAACTCAAAGATCTGGTTATCATATTAGCCATAAAAAGTTCACTGTTGGACGTAGTCCCCCAAGATAGGGGATTTTTCCATTAATTGTTTTTCTGGCAGGTAATGGCAATCACTGAGTGCTGCTGGCCACCTGCACCCTGTAGTTGTAAGCTGTACTAATTCGGACGGATATACAACCGTCTTTCGGTTTCTCACATCCACCACACAAATCCCTACAAAATAGCCCTACAAGCTTTATGCTGAGATTCGTACAAAAATATAAGAAAATATAACAATAATGGTTCTCACTACATCACATTTACCTGACTTCATTATAAGTCACTTAAAGCATTTGTGTTACGGATATCAGACAACAGAGGAATTAAATATAATACTAAAATACATATTTAACTGAGACACAGATCAAATACAAATATTCATTGTATAAATGTTTGTCCTAGGTAGGAGCGAACCCACGGCCTTTGATGCACAAGATAAAATCACTACCATCTGTGCTATTAGGCCCCATATTCCAAACCCAACCTAAAGATGACTTCCTCTCCAAGCCATAAGGCCCGTCGTATTTTATATCATGTCGAAATATAACACCGCTCAATTCTAAAAGCTATTCAATAATCCAAATAACACCTTTAATACCTACACATGTTTAAACTGAATGGGAATCGAACCCACGAACTTTGATGCTTAAGGTAGAATCACTACTATCTGCGCCATCGGGCCCGTATTCCAAACACTACATAAAGATTATTCCCTATCCAAGCCATCAAGCCCATCGTATATTATATCATGATACAGACATATAGACATGTCTAGATATAATACCGCATTCTAGAAGCTACTTAATAATCTAAATGACATCTTTAGTGCCTACGTATGTTTGTCGTGAGTGGGAATCGAACCTACTACTACTACCTTTGATGCACAAGAATAGATCATTCATGTCTGCACCATCGTGCCCGTATTCCAAACCATCCTAAAAATTACTCCCTATCCAAGCTTTCAGGCCTGTCAATAATCTATATTACACCTTTAATACCAACACATGTTGTTAACTACCATCGAGGAGATTGACAGACGAGACCCAAGCCTCCGTTTAAGTCGCGCACAAACAATTAACCATTCAATAAACAGTGATTGTCTCATATCGGGCCGAGACACAACACGTCATATATTAATTATTAAACGTCACGACTCTAGTGCTAGTGAATAACTAAAATGTGGTTCAAGTTGCATGGGAGTAGCGATAAGCTAAAGTGTGAGTTAAGTTCTAAGTTGCAGTCCTCCGATGACCACTTAAGTCGAGGCTCATGCTTTAGAGGCGCCCTTGATCGTTGGTCTCATACAAATCCTGCAAACTTTAAAGCTTATGTATAAGCGGCCCGGCTTTTTTTCCCCACAGATACTGGAACTGACTCAAACTGACGCCAGGTGCCATTAGGCTTGTCAAATAAAAAGTTGGATGGATATCGTCATCCTTGGAACTAAAACTCAGTCAGGAATTAGAAATAGGTGAGATTAAGGTGATTAATGAGCACTGAAGTGATGTTCCGACAGAGGAGAATAGTACCTTATCCTGTACCAGATGTCGTAAGAGGCGATTAAAGTACCGGAACTGACAGATGGTCATCCGAGCCTCAATGCAGGTCAAAAGCACAGGGCGGAGATGGGCAGTAGCATCCTATTCACGAAATCCGCACTCTTCTATTGACAGCACTCCCTCCCTCCATTTTTTGTCCTTGTTCTTTTCCTATGTCCAGCAGTGAACTTCCTAGAGCTGGTATGATGATAATGTATGAACACTACCATAGTGAAAGTTAAACGTGAAACATATCGCAATGGGTATTTGGAGCCAACTCAAATTAGCCCAACGAATTATGGAAAGTTCAATGCTCAAAAGTCAGTTGCTTGATCGGAACATAAATGATAGAAAGCATGATAAAACTAAAACTCAGCGAATTCAACTCCATACTGCATAGGTGTAGCGTTTTTCCCCCAATCTGATACAACGTTGTGTATTCAAACATCACAGATTATACATTGGACCAAACCCCAAAAGACATCAAAGCTATCAGCTAATATATTAGTAACATCTTACGAGACTAATAATTTTCTATGTAGTTCTATTCAGTAAATTGCAATATAATTAATGTGCTTGATAAATGACCGTAAAACATTTGCATATTAATTTCTATTTCGTAATAAACGATTTATATTATTTAAACACTGTTACAAATAAACCACGAACATAATCCGAGTCATTGATTAAGTTTATGCAAAATAAAACTCGATTATATTGTCTGCGCAAACCATATTTTTACATACATACATCACGCTATGTCCCATTGGGGTAGGAAGAGACTATGTATGGATCTCCACTTGTTACGACCTTGGCAAACCTCTCTCGCTTCCCTTACTCGCGTTAGTCCTTTCATACACGCTCGTTTATTCTTGGTACTTCTGACCTGGCCCTTCTTTAATACCTCTTCTACGTAGAAAAGATATGGTTGCCTAAGTCGTCTTATACCTACTATTCCATTCACGCCACTGTTTATATTTGTGCAATCATTCTATCTTAAATCTTGAATATTTTTATTCATTCTTTCTAAATGTCGTTTGGACATTTCAAAATTCATTTCTTTATTGTTGTCACAACATCGTCTTCTACACCACACTTACTCGTGTCCTTCTTCACCAACACACATCTATGAAACGCCCGTCGTGTCTTTTTTGAAACTTTTTGGCTGACTATAATACCATTTATAGCCAGCCGTAAATAGTGTCAATGAACCCTTCATTGACACTATTTCCGGCTTTTACTTTCCGTTCAATATATTCTTCATGCTTCCCATCTCTCATAAATACACTCCTTACAAGTGAAAGAATATGTGTACCATATTCTTTCATTTGTTCAACTTACATTTATTTTCATACTTCTTGCAAAATCGTTACCATATCTTGCAACACTTCAGCTGACGATGCTAACAGTAGTTGATCATCAGCGTAAGAAAGACATTTGATGAGTAACCCATTCATGCTTAATCCACATTTACTGGCTTTCAAATAAGAAAGATTTTTATGATTAAATATAATATGATCCGCATAGACCACTTCATATCATTAGTAAATCTTTTGAAACGACTCATTTCCCGAGTCAAGCAGGTCAAGTACTTGACCTTAATTTTATAGCTTCTAATCTCTATTACATATCCAAGCAGAGTAAAATATTTGTCAAATACAAGATAGCGATATACAAAGTCAGCATATGCAAGTGTTGCTCATGCCGCGCCTACGCGTCCCGGTCACACATTAAAACGCTTTAAGTAACCCTTTGCTGTGGTACCGACAGAGTATAATTGTACCTCCCCCTGTAACAGGTGTCTTAAAAGGCGACTAAGGTACCAAAACCGACAGATAACGGTATATCTATCCTTAAGAGTGCAGCTTAAATATTACAAGATAAAGATGGGCAGCTGCATCCTTGCACTTGCGCTCTGCGATTACCACCACGCCTGCCAAGCACGGTAATTATGGGCAAAAACCCACCTATCTGAGGCTTGTGTCCACCAGTGGACTTTCTATGGCTGATGTGAAAAATGCGGCATGGTTTATCCATAGGACGGATATACACCGTGATTTTAATCTTTCATCGATTCGACTGAAGTGTCTCGTTGCTAATTCGACAAGGCAGCTCATCTCTCAAACTCACTAGTTGTGAAGCCACGAATTATACCGTTGTCAAGTTTCATCGTTCGTTTACGTAAACATCATCTTCTATTAGAAGGCTAATGTTAACGCATTTTCTCATCCAAATACCTTCACACACTAAATGCGTGATAATCCCTTCCCAAACCGCACACATCCTCTCTTTCCAATCTCGCAAAATTTGGAGGATGCGGAAAGTAAGCAGGCATAGGGCTGTTCTCATGAGGGGCCTGACCTCATTCCCTGGCGCTGAAATTATCGTCGAATTCAGCCAGCATTCGGCGTGATATAAAAGATATAAAAAAAAATAACTGGCTACCTCTAGTATAGACTGGCGCAATTTGCAACATTAAGTAAAAAGAAGGAGGATATATTCTTATAACTATTAAGACCATTGCAAACTTAAAACAAAATTGATATATTTCTGATTGAATCTAATTGATTTACCATTATTGTTCTTATGAAATAGGTTATTATTAATAACTATAAAATCCTGATCTTTTTTAAGCATATGAATAACGCTCTTTCAGCTTTACTAATCCTTCTAAACATAGTATATTTGACATAAAGTTTATAAATTATTTCAGTGTTTAGCATTCTAAGATCTTTTCAACTTCTTTTTTTCAACCTGATCTTCGCGGTCAGGATCATCATCATTTATGTAAAATTGTAATTATCAGATCTATATTCGTAGATGTTTTGTTTTATTTTTGACGATTTAAATGTACCAATGACAGGCCTATTGAAATATTAATATATTTTTATTAAACTTAAAAATATTGGGCACAGTTATTAAAATTTTATCCCGTTACCGTGTGAGTTTTGCTTTTGGAATTTCATTATTTTCCATGCAAACTTCCGGATCCCGTTCTGTTTCTGATAATTAATTAACTGACAAATTTCACATAAAGTTGCTATCCGTATTTTCCCACCTAATGAAGCAATTATTAATATAAAAAATAATGCCTTTTTAATTTTTGCACGTGTAGTATATTACGTGAGTTTAGTAATACTTCGAACGTAACTTATTTTCCTCACAAATTAGTAAACTAAATTCTTTAAGTAATGAGTATTTTCTTGTCATTTAGAAACTCTGTGATTATGAAAATAGAATTTTTATACAATTGTATGACGAAATGACCTTTCGATTTTATATTTAATTTATTAAGATTACACGTTTTTTACATTAAGTAACATGCATTATCAAGAAATTGCATAGTGAAATCAATACCAAATTTCTGTCGCAAACCTTTAGAACCTCTCAATTGCATGCAATTATAAGCTAGGGTATACAAATATATGTATCACTATAATATTTTTTTATACTTAATATATAATTGAAGTATATGATAGTAAATAAGTAGAAGCTCATGTGTCTGTATTTATCCACCATTTTTGTAATATATATGGTGGACTGGCTGACTGATTGAATTTGACATTGAACTGAGTGAAATTTCAACACAGGGCCAAAACTATAAGGGTTATAAATTTAAAAATTTGGTTTCTTTTACTAAGAGTAGGGGGGGATAACACTAAGAAAGGATTTTAGTAAATTCACCCCGGGAAATCGGAGGTGCAAAGTTCGTGTGAAACTGTTTTTAAAGTTATTCGATTGAAATTTAGTATTAAACTTCGTGACTTCCAGTGAAGAACCTTAATACGTGTAAAATATTTTTTCGAAAATCATCTCTTAAGTGGGTAAGGGGGGGGGGGGCGTGAAAAGTATGAAAAAGCATGAAAGTTCACTGATACTGGGTTTGTTCTACAACTTCACGCGGGTGATACCGCGGGGGCTGCTATATTATAAGATCATCATTACCGCCATTAGAAGTCCACTGCTTGTGATAGGCCTTCCCAAGAGAGATATTTGCCCATAATTTCCGCGCTGGGCAAACGTGTTTGCAATCGCATAACGCAGCTTTCACGACGGGAATGCTGGTGCCCATCCCCACCCATTTAAGCCACACTGTATCGGATGTATATACCATCATATGTCGGTTCTGGAACCTTTAATAATAACCTTTTAATAGCCTTTTACGATACCTGGTAGAGAGGGGGATACTATTCTACTCTGCCGGTACCTCATGGCTATAATTTATAAGATAAGTTAAAAGATTGATCTTCAAGATAAGAATAAGGTGTTTTTTATGTTTTATTTTTGTAGTCGCCATATGTAATCAGCCATCTTATTCAAAATATAAAGACGAAACCAAATTTGTATCTAAATTATTTCAAACGTTTCACATCAATCTCGTGCGCTCAGAAAACATAAATGCAAAACAAAACAACGCAGCTCAATCAACGCGGGCTTTCTTGCAGCGCGGGATAACCGCGGCGTCCCGCCTGCGAGCCCCGTGGGATACGAATCGCGCGGGATTAATTTTCCCAGAGCAGGCGATCATAACTGCAAAACTGCTATCAGGAGGGCACCACAAATCTGCAGCCTGTGGCATGCAAATATAGCATTTGCATTCTCCCGAGTAATTCACTCCGAGGCGTGTGTGTGAACGTGCAATACAAATATGGCTGGCGAAAACTTAACACCGAGATTTCAGAACGTATTATGTTTGGTTTAGATGTATACAATTATAAGCATATACATAATAAAACTGCTATTTTAACGGCTTTAAAACGCGGTCACTTTTTACATTTTACAGGAATTTCTCAAAAATTAGAATAATTCCGAACCAATTATCTTTATTATCATCATTTCAGCCATAAGAGGTCTACTGCTGGACATAGGGCTTCCCCGGTAATCTCCAATAGGACCGGTTGTATACGGCCTGTGTCCAGCATAATCCCGCAGTTTTAGTCAGATCATCTGTCCATCTCGCAATAAACCACGTTTTATTATTAGGCCATTAAAAGAGTAGTTTTTTTATGAGTCGTGAACGTCAAAATGTAAGAAACTAATAATTACCAGCTTACTTGTTTATTATCAAATCCATTCGTTTGTATATTTCAGTATTAAACAGAATACCCAATAAAATATTAAGTTACTTCATTAAAATTTACAATTAAATACATTTCAAATAACAATTATGAAATCACCAATTCTTGTAAACTTTAGTTTTCTACAACAATAGTTTGGGATTTCTTATAATTGCTTTTTTATTTATTTTCTGATATACTTTTTAACTATTCACTTTTAAAATACTTAAAAATCTGAATATTCATTTTATTTTAAAAGTTAAATAATTTATATCATTCGGCATTAAGAAAACGAGGATTTGTTGTGATTTGGATTTTTTTGATCGCTTATAAATGTAATTGAAAATTATTTTTTAATTGTATTGGGAATAAATACTAATAAATGAATTCAGTAGTTTAGATACTTTTATTGTTTTCATAATTTATTTTATAAATTCAAAATAGGTACAAAGCAGTCAGATCTAATCTCCGGCAATGATCATTATAATGTATTTATTTGCTTAAAGAATTATAATTTATGTAAACCGATGAATTTTAAACATGAGAGTATTTTGACTTCAATAGTGAGATATTAGAATTATTTTGACTTTAATAGTGATGGTGAGAAGACGTGATAGAACCGCACAGTCTAGCTTTATGATATGTATATTGCTGCCCATTTCCTCCCCGTCGCATTTGACTTATTCTTTACCGCCATCTGTTGGTCGCCTATTACGGCACCTGATACAGGCGAAGGTACTATTCTACTTTACCGAGTTTCCAGTATTTTCTGTTAAACGTGTAATATTAAAAGCACAATTATTTTTACAATAACTAATGTTTAAAGTAATGTAATTCATATTTACAAATCCATGCACACAGATTAAAGAACACAACGCGCTAGTACCATAAAGCTAATTAAACTACGGATTTTTCTTGTAACGGAACATTCTCATACTGTGTCCTCATAAAACCCCAACCTCGAATAAAGCACAGAGGTCTTAATAATATGCTCTTTACAGTATAGCGTAATTAGAGAAAATAAAAAGGTTGAAATTCGGGTTTCATCATAGGCACCGTTGACCTTTGTTCTGCATAAAGGTTAACTTCCGTAGATTGGGCGTCTTTGTCACCATATTACCTGTGACGTGTGGCGGTTTAAGGCATGAAAATATTGCGTTTTCCAAATCACGCCATCACATTTTCTCAGATGAAGACGAGCCTGACTGCTTTTATATTTGTAAATTATTAGCAGTGCTCCGCGGTTTAATTTCGCATAAGATTTCATACCTCCTTAAGGGATGGTTTTTGAAACAATATTAGTTATTATTTTCGAAAGTAATTACAAAAAATAGTCAGCAATTGATTTTTCTGACGCAATCGGTCTATTTCAAAAATCGACATTTATCTCGTAGTGAGTGGACGGAATTCGGAACAATCGCTTAGTTTGTCCACAACCCGTGCAGTAGGTTTGGTTTGTAGGGTGAGGAAATCATTGAAATTACTGGGTAATGTGATATAATATCAACAAGATTGACTACCCGCTAGTGATATCCTTGTAATATTACAAGTGTCTATAGGTTGCGTCAACGTCGCCATGTCGCCAATAAAAATAAGATATCCGGTCAAGTCCTTTATTATATATCTTCCAATAGTTCTGACAATATTTTAGAGCAAATATCCATTCATTTAATAAATGTACATGAGAGCACCTTGCCGTATGGTACTGGCAAAGTAGAATACATATAGTAGTCATATGACACCTGGTATGACGAAGTTATCCATCAGAAGCAGTGTAGTGCAAATTAACAGGGCAGTGGTAACACTGTTGCGCTCTGCGATTTTTTACACGCTTGCCTAGCGCGACATTTTTGGGCAAAATTCCTCCTGTCTTGTAAAAGCCTTTGTCTTCTAATGGCTGTTGCGATAGTGTGATGAGCGCATGAAAATCTTTTAAAAAGTCAGATTTAACATCACTCCTACGTGATTGTCTTAGTTTTTTACACAAAATAAGCAACGCTGCGTGGGTCATCGTGTCCAATCGCAGATGACTCAGTCCTCGTCTATGTTTCTGCTGGGAATTGACGATTTACACGTGTAAGATATCACATGTATACACTTCAAAGGCGGTCGATTAACTACACAAAGCACGCAATCATATCGCTAGGATATATCGTAATTTTATAGACCGGACTCGACAAATATTCATGCATCCTCACAAACTCTCAGATCGTCGGATTATTGTACCATCCGTCAAACACGAGGGTCCTTTGTGGCTCTAATTACAGCTTATTGTGTCACCTCGTGCCTCGCCCAGACAGCCCCTGATTTCAGGTATCCGACTTGTCGTCCAGCCGGCGCACACTCGATCGTGGCCTCTGTGTTGTCCAATCCATTTAGATTGGCTCAATGGAGTACTTATTCGGTTAATTGGGCTTACATATTTGGCGTATTGTGTGCTTGGAAATAGAAATCAAGGATCGAATATAGTGGGAGATGTAGCTGACTTGGCTGCTATTTGATTTTGTTTGTAAATTAATCTATTAACATAGCATGTTTCCTTTGACTCCACTTAAAATATATTTTTAATTATTTCAGAAACCTGCCAGGAAGATTAGCGAATTCTGTTAAATATATAGGTTTGTATTGAAAAATTCATTTAGGAAATGTTAGCCTGTCCTAAATATATACAGGAATAGAAACACTAATTTTCTAAACAATGAAGTAAAGATTACGATACCGTTTAATAAAATTATTCATAGCAATCACAACGAAAAGCAAACAAATACAAATTGTTTTTGAAGGAATCAATAAATTTACTCTTTTTTTTATTCTTTACTGGCCGTGTTATAAAAAAGACACTAAAAGAGATATAATGCTCATCCAAATGTTTGTTATACTGACGCAATTACAAATAAAACAACGTACAAACTAATATGAACGTGAACAAATCATTGAATGAATCAAACACGCCTCTTTAATTCTTTTGCTTGCGCGTAATAACAGTCTAGTGAGAGCAGGAAAGCCAAGAAAATAAATTCAATTATACGTTAATATTGTTTATGTACATTTCCAAGTTGTAGATAGACAAGTAAAGGAGAAAGACGCATCAAGAAGTATGAAATTAATTATGTGGAGTCTATCTGTGATTAAATTCTTTTGTACCAGTACCATTGTTTGCACAATCGACAATGTCAATCTGATCACGATAATACAATTCATCATAGTACAGTGTTCAGAATGAGATGAACTTCGTTTCCTTGTGACGTTAACTTGATTTCAAATCATAACTGTCGTACAAATCACATTAAGACAACAGCGTTTGTTACAAACGAAATGTTCAGCAACTTTGTAATGCGTCCCAAGTTTGTTTAATTAAATCTTCAACGACGATTTGAAAACATCTGGCCCTGCAAACTTGGACGAATTCCGAATTTGGCCTCCCTGGCTTTCCCTTGAAGCCTGAAAGGGACCCCGACCATTACGTCCGTTATTTTTCCTCTGTGATTTTCTTGACTTTTCTTTAAACATACAACTTGTTAGGAGAAGCAAGCGAGCGAATGAAATAAATTCAAAATAAACTCAAAGGAATTTGTCAAAATTTGTTTCGTAGAAATGAATCGTCAAGTTTCTTTACCATAGATGTTAGCGAAAGCTATTGAGATTAAGATAAACCTCACGCCCTTTCCAAAATGTCTATTTTCAACATTTCACGTAGACAACGTTTTGTAAGGCTTCAACTGTCAAACGTAATTACATGTGTATTTCTGGAGATCTTACCTTTCCTAGATGATAATGATAATGATCATGATGAATAAATAAAGCACTTCTAATATTTAATAACGAGTTTCTAAAGAAAGTTAATAAGATACAATATTCCATCGATTTATGAACAAAATTCACAAGAGGTCTAGCATTCAAAATGATAAGCAACGGACTATCTTCTACATATGATCCCTAATTAATATAGCAGCTAAAACTCTGGCAATAACACCGTTTGATGTGGAAACTCTGCAATCGGTACTTAGCAGCGGACCTATATTAAACGCAGCGACCATTGTAACAGAAGTAATACTTGAAGTTGACTGCACTAAAGTTGCTACATTAATGTTAGGGTAAGGGTAGACATTTTTTTCTTATCAGCATAGTTGGGAATATCCTGGAGTGTGATGACTTCGTAATTAGTGCCAACATTCTCTTACACATCAGTATTAAATTTAATTTTCTTTTGTATTATTTGTTTTATTTTGTTTAGCCATCTTCTGTTAAAGTCTATCGTAGCATTTCTTTATACATATATAAATGGAGAAACTGACTAACTGTTATATCAATACAAAGCACTATGAAAGGATTTTTTTAAATACACCCTCTAAAGGAAAAAACAGGGGTACAAAGTTATTGTGAAACTTTGCTATTTTTAAGGTTATTCGAATGAAATTAAGTATAAAGGATCTTCATTGAAAGTTATGAAACACGTGTAAAATATTTTATCCAAATCATCCGAAAATAGGTGTGCAAAGTTAATATCAAAGTTCTACAATTTAATTTGTGCCGTTAGTTACCGGTAGATTAGAATAGTACCTCTGTAGCTCATATACAGAGGGTGGGAATGGGCAGCAGCATCCCCATCGCGAAAACTGCGCTCTGCGACTACCAACACGCTGGCCCAGCGCGGCAATTATGGGCAAAATTCCCCCTTTCTTGGGTGGGCCTATGTCCAGCAGTGGGCTTCTAATGGCTTTAATCATAATGACAATTTAACGCGAGTGAAACCGCAAGGCGCTGCTAGGCTTTATAGATATATTGTCACGGTGTTTGTCCGGCAAGAACTAAAGTACTGGACTGATTTAATAAATTTTTGCTTACTGAGTAATTTCTCTTAGTGCCTTACTGCACTTTAAAAGGAACCCCTGTGCAAAGTTTCAAGTGCCTTACCCATATAGTTTAGGCTCTGCGTTGACATTTTAGTCAGTTAATCAGACAGTTTCACCTATTATGAAAATACATATACAAAGACGAACCTGACACCAGTACAAATATATCACCAATTGTAAATTATATAAAAGGAACACATGTGCAAAATTTTAAATTTCGAACCCATATAGTTTAGGCTCTGCATTGACATGTCAGTCAGTTAGACAGTTTCACCTTTCATGTATAAATATTATGATATACAAAGATGAAGCTGACAATAATACAAAAATATCACTAATTGTATATTATATCTATAAATTCCCTTAATAAAAGGAGAAATTATGAAAGTGATGCCCAGATACAAAGATCGACTTTTAATCCATGTCAATAGACTTGCTGTAGACCTGATGAAAACGAAATCTATATTTCCAAAACATAGAAGAAAACCGCCTTTGGACTTATATATACCTAATCCGTACACAGTGTAAACTCAGCTTGCGCGCAACACGCGACAGTTCAACAAACTGCAACTCGCTGGTAACCCTGTAATATGGGAGTTGATGTGGTAATTCCCTTTGACACTCATCGGCTCCCTAGAAAGTAGGGCATTCGTGGCATCGTTGGCTGCAACGAAGCGGAGTTCACTTTAGTATAGCGCATCACAGACATTCGCGCTTCATCCGACTCAGTCGACATTGTATGTTTTTTGATGTTTGTTCTCCTTTCTTTGTTTTTTCGCTCATATCATTTGTGAATTACTATACACAAATGATATAAGAAAATTCACTACAAATGTTTTATCTGTAACTCACTCAACTCAGTAGAGTCTACTAACTTGTAACTAGATTGTACATTTGTGTATCATGATGTGTAGGAAGATAAGACGGGGATTCTACACGCATAAATGGAGTGTGGGTGTGTTTGACACATGGTATATTTTACGTGTACATGCCTACGCAACTGGTAATTAGTCTTTGTTAATTTGATCTCGATATATCTCTAATATTATATATTATTCTTTGATCCCATATTTTTTTTAACCAGTCAACAAACAAGGCTCTTGAGTATAAGCAATACCCGAGGCAATACACGCTCGTATTATGATAGAGTACGGGTAGGACGCTGCCAACCTTGTAACTTAAAGACGTTATATCACAATACCCAGTAAATTCCCTCCCTCTGTCATCATCCAAACCGAAAAACAGCAACATGAAGACTGCTCTTTGATGGTAGAAATGTGTGAGGGGCCAATGCAGACGACCCTTCTATAAGGTAAACTTAGATATATATATATCTAGTTATATCTATCTAGCTAGGTTTTGATTGACTTTATTAAATGTACGATGTAGATAACAATTAAGTATCTACAACATAAATTGTATTTACAGATTCGTTATTATAAATTTTAAATTTAAATAAGTTATAAATTGGCATTCTGCACAAACAGTTAAAACTTTTTTTCACATTCACTTTATTGAATTTACGATGTAGATGACAATTAAGTAGCTACAACATACAATTTTATACACAAATTTGTTATCAAAAATTTGAATTTTAAATAACTTTCAAATTGGCATTCTGCATACAGAGTAAACTCATTTACGGAAATTTAAAGTAAAAAATATAATCAACCCAAGTTATATAGGTCTTAAATAATTATCATTGCTTTTTTTGTGTTCTTAGTTCATATATACTTGTGATTCATATATGGAGTAGGTGGAGATCGAACCCACGATCTTTAGCAGAAGTGCTATCGGGTGGTAAGAACGCCTATGTGTTACTTCAGACTGACGATAGTGTAGTTCGCAAAAGCCTTTTTTGGGAAGACCTACGTTCAAACAAAAAGATTCCTACGGCTTCCTTATGATTATTATAAGATGATGATGAAGAATTTGTTTGAAAAAAACAACAAAATTGAACGTTTTAGTGATATCCTTGTGATAACATGAGTGTATGTAGGTGATGGTGATGTTATCCTCAATAGCCACCCGATTGTTAAAAAACAAAGAGCTCAAAAATATAGAAATTTGCAAATTATGTAGTTTTATCAAGAATTTAATAAGTAAAACAATTGTTAAACCTGATCAGTGTATGCTATTGGAATTTATAAATAAAGTCGAGCAAACGTTTTAATAAGGAAATAATTGTTAAAATGGATTCGAGTAATCGTAGAAATTCATAGCTCATTATATTTCATTAACTTCAGAACAAAGCAGCGTTTGATTAATGAAAAGATGATTAAATTTAATAGAATTTAGTACATAACATTGTTAAATTCACTCAACACTATATTGACTGGATAATATTTCCGAGATAAGTCGCTTAATACACTTGTGTTATGGTCATCGGACAGCAGAGGAATGAGAAAAATATATTAATTAAATACATATTCAATACCCACACACAGAACAAGCACAAATATTATCACATAAATAGGCCTAGGAGGGGATCGAACCCACGACCCTTGGCGCATAAGATAGGATCACTACTATCTGCGCCATCGGCTACTGTAATATATGCATATCAATATAAACGGTAGAGGTCAGACATAATGTTTAATACCAATGTTAAATACAGATGTACGTAAAGCAATTGTTTTTAGATCCAAACAGCATTAAAAGTAAAAACTGGCCCAATTTTATTTCCTAACCTTTTACAAAATTTAGCGTTAAAAATATCTCTATTTAATAGATATATCTATGTAATAGAGCACTATCCAAATATTCATTGGCACTTTTCAATCTTCAAAATAAACAATAATTAATCTGTACTATCATGATTACAGCCATTGGAAGTCTATACCTATACATAAGCATCCCCAAAAAAGGGGTAATTTATTATTGCCAAGCTATGTTTAAGCGCATCTTTCACGACAGAGATGCTGCTGCCCATCCCCACCCTGTGTATTTGAGCTACACTCTCTCGGATGGATATACCGCTATCTGTCAGTTCTGGTATCTTAGTCGCTTCTTACGACACCTGGTACAGAGGGAGGTACTATTCTACTCTGATAATAGCTCACGGCAGAATAGGGTATCTAATTTTCCTTGGGAAGTCGCAGCCTTGTCACTGTGTTACGAAAGTTTATCTTTACTATATAATATTATAAAGCTGACAAGTTTGTTTATTTGTTTTAACGTGCTAATCTCAGAAAGCAATGGTTCGATTTAAACAAAAATCAGTGCTGGTTAGTCCATTTATCGAGAAACGCTATAGGCTATTTAACGTCACGCTTAGACCAATAACGGCGAAACATAAATGATACTAGGTTTGTTTTACAACTCAAAGCGGGTAAAACTGCGCGTCGATGTAAGTCTATAAATAAAGTTTCATTAATTACAGTATTTCTCGAATTACTGATGATTTCAATGGCTTTATAAGGTCACAAGTGCCATTTGAATAAATAGGTCATTGAAGTCTGCAACCAGACGGGTTTTAAAACTAAGTTCACAGAAGGTTCATTGCGCAAATGCAATTACCAGAAAAAAACCTGCAAGAAAAACTGGTAGTGATGAAGGTTCCATCAACACTTAGCAGTTAGTGTTACTGAAACCTTTCTCGACTTTATATTGACTTAAATAAGAATTATTATGCTACCCGCTATTTCACCAATCAAAAATGTGTTACATAAAATAAGTATTTTATAAGGTAGACCTCAAACAAAGGTCATCTGCACTGGTACCTCACTTACACCTATTTCTACCGCCAAATAGCAGTGTACACATTGCTGTGTTCCAAATTGAAGGGTGAGAGAGGCATTGAAATTACTGGGTAATGTGATATAATTTAACATTTACTAGTGATATCCTTAGAATATTACGAGTTGATATACCTACTGACTGATGATACTGATGTATGCTTATTTATCAACCTGATCTGATATAAAATATATAATAATACAAATAATCTCCTTATGTATTAGAACGTGCAAAACACTCGGAGACACGAACTTAAGTACACTAATCTCCACACAACTTAATTAGTATAGTCTACATACTGTATTGTTATCGATGTCGACAATAAGTGAAATTAATTATACATAAATCAACAGAGAAACAATAATCCGAATCACATGATGTACGTATTCACTGGTCCGCTGTAATTATGATATAGTAGCATACAGTATACACAACGTTGAAGATTAATTACCTGAGCTCATTTACTTACAAAAGGATTGTTTTCACTCGCGTTTTAAATGGCTGCGTTCTTGGAGTACCGTTAGCACAATACGATAGAAAATAAATAATATTTTTTTTTAAATAAATAATAACAATATACCACCATCTTTTTGACATTGACCTGATTCCGTGACAAATCGCTTTAAGCACTTGTTCTACAGACATCAGATAGCAGAGGAATACAAATACTACATAAACATATATTTAACTTCCAGATTCAGAACAAAAATCCATAAATATGCATAAATATTTGTCTCGGATGGGGATCAAACCCACGACCTTTAGTGCACAAGACAGGATTACACTCGGGCATGTTAAATAAATAAATAACTTCACGCATTATCTCATATATATTCCTGACTGCGAGATAGGTTGCTTAAAGCAAGTTTGATGTCTACAATGCAAGTGTATTATATACCTCTCCTGCCTGGTTTTGATATGTTCGTCTAGGTCGTCTTACAGCGACTCTTCTATTTACTTCTTATTCTATGTAGTTAAGCAGTCACTTTACTTCCATTCATCCTATATACATATCCCAACTATCATCATAACATTCCATACTTTTATATAAGACTCATATATCGGAAAGCAGTTGACGATCTGACCAGATGTGTTAGGCCTTTTAGTGGGTATTAATTAATAGAGTGGAGTTAGTGCAAATTTAGTTAAAGTAATTTAATGAGTATGACAAAGGGCATCCACATGCAAGATGGATAAACGATCTGACTAAAACCACAGGCCACATACAACCGGTCCTATTGGAGATTACTTGGGGAGGCCTATGTCCAGCAGTGGACATCTTATGGCTGATATAATAATGATGATATTTTTTGATAAGTGTATACCTTAAAAATATATCAAACTAGAATCTTTCCTCAATGTTTAATCTTCTCGGGAATCATAGCTGCATTTTTATATTATTATTATGAATAAATAAATTTATAAAGTATTTGTAGGCATCTCTGTAAACGTTTTGTATCGAACTGGCTATGTAAATGCTTCTGTAAGTTCAAGTTTCTCCGCCACTAGTGGCGCTGTTGTCTTTACCTGTAAACTCTAATATCAAAATACAACGTAAATGTAATTTTTAATTCTTTTTAACTAGAATTCTAACTTCTTTTATTGAATAACGGCCTTACCTAAACAATTATAGTACCAGGTCGACAAACAAGCATATAGTCCGCGTGAAAGCAAACGTCATTTCAGCGTATAGATGTGCGTGATATCACAAGGGCACCGATAGAAGGATAAAGTAATATCACTGCCCTTTTCCCCCCATTAATGTGAAACACACTAATGCAAACACTACTATTTAGCGGTAGAAATAGGTAAAATTGCTGGGTAGTTCGACATATTACCCGCAAGTCACATGGTCGGCAATGCACTAGGGATAAACTTGTGATTTTACAAGCGTCTATAGGCTGCGATAACGCCAACAATTACGAGGACTGTTTTCTTGTTTGTCGACCTAGTCTAATAAAGATAAAAAAGAAAATTAAAAATTCAACCATTTTGTTGAACACGAGTATAGCAAGAGAGACTTGACTTTGACAGCTTAATCTGCGCATGTCTGCACTCTTACACGTTTAAACCTTTTGTTCGCTTAAACCCAAGGTTTTGGGCGCATTTGAAATAGAGCAAACATGAATTAGGATTTATTTAATATTTCCTGTAATCGCTTTTTTTGCAGACAGTGCCGTTTCCAGGCAGGTATCTCTTAATTAGGTAAATGAGTCTCCTTACCTGTTTTTATAATGTATTTAGTGTAAGGAAAAAGTAAATTAAATACACCAATTTATTACTGTGTATGCAAAACATGTTAGTACTACCTCTAGGGTAGTGTTAATAAGAAAGCTTATATATTTTAATACATAATTTTTATGAAAATGGCGGTTAATTGACGATTTGAATTGAAATTTCATATTTAAACGGTAGATTCAAAACATTTTAAACTTTTGAACACAATGTATATACATATATTTCGACACCAGCTAGATAGATTAATTATTATTTTAGGAAATAATTACTATGTATCGACTGGGTCCTCAGATTTATGTGGTAAGGTTAGCAAGTTAATGATATCCTTCTGATATCAAGAACGTTTTAGGCTACAGTAACTATCACGCGATGTGTATGCTTGCTTGTCGAACTAGTTTAATAAAAAAAACTGCGCCATCAAACACGCCTGCCCAAAGAATCAATAATTGACGAAATTCCCATTTCTTTGGGAAGCCTGATACCGCTGATATGATGATGATGAAAAAAAGCCTTAAAGATTAAAACCCTTGCTAAGTAATAAATCCTGTTACTTCATTTTAATCCAAAACCCTCAGTACTTTTTACAAAATACACCGCATTAAAATATTTTAATGAGAATTTGCTATGAAAAAATACAACGCTCTACCTGGATATCGAAAGTGCTTCGCAACAATCGGTTTCAATTTTAATAGAGGCTGTCATTAGCGGCTCTATTTGCAATATAATAATGGATTTTCATTTAAACACGGCAACTTTTACAGCGCGATTCTGGTTTCTAACTATCAGACATAAGGTCGGATTTTGTATGGAAGGTAATAATAAATTCCACAGCGAAGAGTATATTATAAAAGCGCGTCTTGCCAAATTAAAATTTTTGACGTGTTTACTTTGAGTTTCAGTTATGTGCTTGATTTAGACTAAACCTATAAAAGATGTTAATTACTTGAAGGCTTTTACCGTTATATGTTTTGTATATGAAAATGTATTGTTAACTTCACCAAGCAAACAATATCTATCATGGGGTACCAGTTAGGAATATTACCTCCCTCTATAGCACATGATGTAAGAATGGGCAAAAATAATAAAAAACAATTGAACCAAGTTCTACAAAAAATGGCTATTGTACGGCAGATGTTTGATACTTTTGGTTATCATTAGGTAATACGCTGCTCTCTATACTGCCGAAAAACAGCGCAATATCTATAAATTAAAGTCTAAAGAAGCAAAGATGAAAATATTGGTCGTACTTCTAATAAGCTAAATAGAAATTATCGTTTACTTATTTTAAAGGCCGATTGCATATTCAATATTGATCCTATTGTGTGCGACAAAGTTCGGCCTCACCCAAATATTTGTATTATGAATGTTTGTGTTTGTTCTGTGTCTGGGTGTTAAATAAGTTTTTTTTTTATAAGACCAGGTCAACATACAAGCACACAGTCTGCCTGATCGTAAGCGAAACGTCAGCGTCTAGACGCTCGTGACATCACACTTCAAACCGGAACTCAGCAATGCGAACACTCCTATATATTGGTAGAAATAGGTGAGAGTGAGGTACCAATGCAGTCAACTTTTACATAAGATCTACCTCATATCATCATATCATAGAAGTTCACTGTTGATTCCAGGCCTCCCCAAGATAGGGTGATTTTTGGGTGCCGCGCTGGGCAGGGGAAGTGGCAATCACAGAGCGCAATTTTCCCCCTTTCCTGGGGAGGCCTATGTCCAGCAGTGGACTTCCAATGGCTGTAATGATGATGATGATGAAAAAGGAAAAATTATAAGGTTCAAAATACAGCTTTACTATCATTTTACTTCCAGTTTTCTTATTTTACTAGAAGAAAACATCTAGTTTCGTAAATAATTGTTAACCTATACAATGGTGTAGCAAATATGCGGTACACCTTTTCTTTACTAGTAAGGAAATTAATTCGTTATGCACTTCGTCTATTTTGAAAATGATCTATACTAATATTTCATTTTAAAGAGGGATGATTTGATTGTTAGTTGCGGTTTAACTCAAAAACTACTAGAAAGATTCTAAAAGTTATTTTACTGTTAGAGAGTTACTTCTGTACCTAATAACATAGAGTATGTTATATTCTCAAAATATAAAACTTTATAAACAAGATTTGTATTTATAGCAAATAATTTTTAGCAAATAATAGAAAATAACATTATCAGCAAGTCACAGGTACATATTTTATTATTTTTTTGTTGTACAGCCTTTGGAAGTCCACTGCCGGACATATGACTTCAGACCTTCCCTAAGAAAGGTTGAATTCTGCCCATAATTGCTGCGCTGAGCAAGCGTGTTGGCAATCGCAGAGCGCACCATCCGCGACGGGTATACTGCTGCCCATCCCCACCCTGTGCATTTGAGCTACAATGCCTCGGATGTATATACCGCCATCTGTCGATTCTGGTACCTCAGTTACCTCTTACGACACCTGGTACAGGGAGAAGGACTATTTTACTTTGCCAATATCTCACGGCGGGATCTCCATAACATCACGAAAAGGGTAATTACGTAAATTAATCTTATGTAAATGAATACTTTCAGTTAAGATTTATGAAGTCTTAAGTTTTTTATAAATCTCAACTCAAAGTAGCTCATCCAGCAATTGGGGAGACAATGATTAGAGTCGGTTTTCACTATCAAATTAAGATAAAGAGTTCCTTATAATATTCGCGATATCCCAGTGGATTGCAGAAGTAAAGTAAATCTTTGCTTAGTAGTAAGTACTTTACGTAGTAGAGTAGGGCACATAGCACTCACAAGGGTCTGAGAAAAAAAACACCCGAGTAAATGCAGCGGAGGTTACAGGCGAACAGACTTAGGACCGCAAGATCTCGCTGAATATAATACGCAATCTAACGTTCATATGGAAATCTCTTAGAGAGTCTAGTTGATATCCTACGGTATGCTATGATGCAGTACACTTGTGTACTATGTCTATCAGTAATGGCAACGATAGACTATCTAAAAAATTAATTGCACCTAGCAATCGGTGAGTAAGAATTTATTGAAAAAAACATAGTCAAAAGATGATAAAAAGTAATATCCCCAATTATAACTCTGTCTGTCTGTCTGTTACGCCTTCCCGCTTAAGCCTCTCAACTCATTTCGATGAAATTTGGCACAAACAATCTTTAGACCCTGAGAAAGGTCACAGGCTATTTTTTAATTCGAAAAAAGGGTTGTGAGGGGTCGAAAGGGGGGATGAAAGGTTGTATAGAAGTATCGCTATTTTTGGAGCTAGAAACTTGAAACTTATTTTTCAAGCCATTGATTCGATATAAATAAACATGACTTTCAAAGTTTACATAAGTAAGGGTAAAGAAGTAGGAAAAAAACTATTTCACGCAGACAAAGTCGTGGGCACAGCTAGTTCTATTGTAACTCTTGTCTGGCAAAGACGCTAAAAATACAACTACGTTGAACTCTATCTAGAAAAGTGAAAATAAACATAGGCACGCCCTCGGCCATTCTCGCTTACCTTCTATCTACCCAGAACAAAACAACAACCCTACCACCTTAACCTGACCTCCTACCTCCTTTACCCGACCTCTATTACCACCATAAGCGCTATTTAAGAGTATAAAATCGAAGCTCCGTTTATACTGGTTTTATGCTTTAAGACGTGGAATTCGAAAAATTCAATTTCGTAACTGTAAATTTAGTATAGAATGCAAGAAATAACTGGTTTTCAACGGGACGCTCCGCGGGCACAAGGGGAGAATGTGAAACCACAAAATTAATAGGTGCAGATGAGTCACTTAATATCACTTAATACTTACCCGCATGTATACGATAATGCCGCCCATTGTACTTTTATTGAAAAAATCATGTCTAATTCTTTTTATATCTGTTTGACTAGTGTACAATAAAGAGTATTATTATTATTATTATCTACTTAAAATAGCCAACGAACTATGGTGTAGCAAAGTTCAAATGCGCTTTACGTGATTGAATCAGAAAATAGGAGATCTATAACAGATCCAAAGTTACTGATGTAGCCCGGCGGATTAGTGAGTCAAAAGGGCAGCAGGCTATGTTCTTAGTACGACGAACCAATGGCCGATAGAGTCGTGAATTTTTGGAACGTACCGGTAAGTACAGCGTAATGCATCCACCATCAAGATGAGAGATACGATCTGACTCAAACCGCAGGATCGCGCTTGACGCAGGCTGCATTCAACCAGTTCAATTAAAAATTGTTCCGGGAGGCCTATGTCCAGCTATGAACATCTTACGGCTGATAAGATGAAGCACTTAAAATATTTTGTATTCATTTCATGTGTAACAGTATAGTATGTAAAAGCGTTTAAGTATCTTTGATGTTTCTTATTATTTGGTGTCGTAATTTTTTGTTTTATTTTCACACCAGCCATTGGAAGTCCACTGCTGGACAAAGACTTCTGACTTCAAGAAATTATCTGGGCAAGCGTATTAGCAACCGAGAGCGTAGTGTTCGCGACGGGGTTGCTGCTACCCATCCCTGTCCTGCGCATTCGAGCTGCACTGTTTTGGATGGATATACCTTACGACACTTGGTGCAGGGGGAGGATTATACTCTGCCGACACAACACGTCTAAATTAATCTTTAATGTTTCTTATTCTGTGGGGTTTTAGCTGTCTCTATTCAAAATAATTCTGTCTTACTTTGTCATTGGTTATGGCACACTTCCATATAAATATTCCATTATACTCTTACGATAGTTGAATAAACTGTTGCGAAATAAACCGTTATAGTTAATTAAATTATTTGATGTACTAAAACTATAATATAGTGTAATAAAACATCGTGTTCACCACTCATAACAGAATTTATTGCATTTTTACATTTCACCTTTCCATTCACTTACAGCTACCGTTGTAAAGAGTGACGACAAAGCTAAATACCGTACTGTTTCAGGTCTGCCTACGGCAGTATGTGTACATCAACGTATATAGTATCGAGTCATCTGTATCGATAAATTTGTGCTCCAAAGTTACACGTACCATGCTTGCTTCTTTGGGGAGACCTTTAAATGTCCCTGCCATCCCCTTGACGTGTTACGATCGGAATTTTAAACAATATACGTCTTTTCACTTCTGTAGATAGCTTCCGATATATTTGCACGTTTCCTTTAATAAAAAAAAATTGTATCGGCTACGAAACGGTTTATTTTAATTGCCTGACATTTTTATTTCTAGCGGTTTTAAACGCCGAATCAAGCTAGTTTAATAATATGTTGTATTTTTTATATATTATAAAGAACATATATTTTAGAAAAAATGAAAATACATATTTTGCTATTTACATATACTTTGTAAAATATAAAAACCAAAAAACAATAAATATATTTATACGAAAAATAAAATTAACAATCGCAACAATCAACAAATGCAGGAGATTACATATTGGTGGAGATAAATGAAATAGAATCATTGTCTAAATATAAATGAAGATTCTGATGTACGTTATTGAATTTATTCTTTTTTCGGCATATTTAGCTTAATAAAATTTAGTAAAATAAAGATTTAATTATAATATAAAACTTTTACGCTTCCAAGAGTACAACGTTCATTATGCCGAACTGAATTTCTTCCCAATAATAATGAAAATATCATTAATATCATTGCCTACTTTTTAGTGAAAAACAAGAGAGACTGAAGTGAAAATATATACAAGCTTAATTTGACATGCATTTTTCAGTACTTTCCGTTTCAATTTTCCCTTTTTTATTACACACAATACTTAAATTTTAAAAATTAAATAATACTAATCTCCATTAAAATCTTAGAATGTTTTATGAACTTCGAAGAAACTGAATGAGCGTCGATAATGAGGTATCTCATAAAGCACGTTGAAGAATTTTTCGTTTAATATTAAAATGGTGTCGTTAATTAACATCTTAATCGAATTACTCAAAACAGTATTATTTATAAAATACTATTTTAACTATTTAACATGAAAAAAAATGCTTGGTGTACCTTGGGGTACTGGCAGACTAAAATAGTACCTCCCCTGTACTAGGTGTCGTGAGGGGTGATTAAAGTACCAGAACCGGCAGATGGAGGTATATTCATACGAGACCGTAGCGCTGAAAAAAATAAGCACGAACAATATCTAATATATAAATAATCATGCGCAAATTTCAGGATAGATATTGACAATTGATAGTCATTTGTTTTGTTCTTAACAAAAAAATATTTTATTTTTAAGTTTTTATGATAGTAAGCGTCACCGCAGGAAGTAGACGCCCGTAATATATCTAGGATATCACTAGAGCGTTTCTTACCCTGTATGTGAATATATTAAGTCACTTAACCTAGAAATTTCACTCCCTTTTTTACCCTATAAACCGAAACACAGAAATATGAACATTTCTATTTGGCGGTAGAAATAGGTGAGGCACCAATGCAGCCGACTTTGTGGACATCGACCGGACCAGACAGTTGCCAAACATGTCTTCAATTTGATATATATATGGTGCGTGCACCGTGGGTACTGGCAGAGTGGAATAGTATTTACTCCGGTACCAGGTCAGAAAGACAGATGGCGGTATATCAGCATAATAGTATACCCGAAGCAGCACAAATTGAATGCATAAACGGGAGCAGCATTCCCATCGAGAAGCCAGGATATATAATTACCACTACACCTGCGCAACGCGATAATAACGGGCAAAGTTCCCTTTTTTGAGGAGTCCAAGAACCAACAATAGCGGACGTTCTATGACTGTTATTAATGCCTTTCGAGGTCTTAAATATGTAATCTTTTATTCCATCCATTATTATATGCTCAAACCTTCTTCTTTCTACTTCTATCTAAGCATTATTTCTTTCATGTCACATTATTCTGTTTTTAATCTATTCTTGGTCCTGGCATTCGATTTCACTTCACAAATATTGAATGAAGATGTTATTGCAACCGCACTGATTGACGTTCCTACATTCATGCTTCATTTGCAGTGCATATCACACACTGCCAGTTCCGACGTGTTTCATTCAAGGAACTTGAATTTAATTATCACAGCACAGTCAATCTTGCCTCTATCGAGTGTAGTTGATTGCTTGCTATAACAAGCATAGGAGTGCTTACTGAATATATTTTTATCAAATGTGTATGAATATGTATATTGTCAGAATGTTTTGTTTACAATAAATATTTTTAAGGCATTTTTAATGAAGAAATGTAGTTACCTTCCTCTATTTAGAGGGTCAGCTAATTTGTTATATAAATTTGCCCTGAGTTGAAATCTCATAGGGGTGTAACGTATTTCTAGGGAAACTGTGTTCTCCAGAAACTGGAATCTAATTTCAATCACATTACTACAGATAGAATATTGGTGTAAATGAGGTAATGCAATAAAATTTTTAACACAATTGCTAACCAAAAAGGGAAATCTCCGAAATATTACACGATCTAACAGCAAAAGCTTTTGTGTACCAACCCAAATATAATTGACAATATCCCGATATTACCCGTATTAAGTTCTTTAACTGCTTCATAAACTTTAACGTTACTAACTATTCTAAGAGAATCTTAAAAAAAGGAAACACTGTGAAAGTTAAAATAACCCACAAGAGTAATTTTAACATGATTATCTAGTGAGAACCTAACTTTATTTAAAAGTACAATAGTTTTATTAATTTATGGCGTGATACTCCATATGTTTTAATCTACGGAAAAGGTTATTTAAAAACGTATTAATTATAGAGTTTCCCAAAATAAATAAGTTTTAGTAGCACTAAAACACCCACCCTCAATTCTTTGCGCGCATGAACTATACTGTCAGCGTTACTTACCGCCCACGCCCAGTGGTGCCGAAGCTTAAAATTTTTCCGGTCGTTGTAAAATAAAGTGTATTACAATCCACTAATACGTTATAAATAGCGTAAATACCCCGACTTTTTCAGAGATCTCTTTAATCAATCAACCTGTCGCCACCTCATTATTGCCCCAAAGGGTTCATCGAGACCATTTCAAGCTTCACTGCTTTCTACTAATAGATTTTTTATTCAAATTAAATATTCTCGAGGCGCCTCCAGAGTAATTAACGGGCGAAAACGTTAATACAATTTTAATCGCGTTACGACTGGTTTAACTGACACTTTTGGTTTAGTATGATAAACTTCGTAATTATTTTGGTGGATTTTGTTATTTAATCTGGATATCTGATGAAGCATGACTTTTTATTTAATATAAAAAGAATGATAGTATATTTGAAGCCTATATCATCATATCAGGCATAGGAAGTCCACTATTGGTCATGGACCTTTCCAAGAAAGCAAGGTTTTGGCACCGGCTGCCCTGTTGTATTTGTGCTGCACGGTTTCGGATAGATATACCGCCATCTGTCTACTCTGATGCTTCAATTGCTTCTTACGTCACCTGATACTGTACGAAGGGAAGATCTATTCTACTCCGCCTTCACCCACATGGCTCATACTTTCCTGTAAACAGTAATATAACTTCAACAACAGTACAATTTTTTTGTAAATTCTTTATCACGGTCATTATCAAAAAAGTTTGATGTATCGTTAATATATAGAAAAAGATAAGCTTATCTTAATAACATGCAAACAAATTTAAAGTTTGCTTAAAGCAATTTCATCATCATTATACCAATCAATTACCGCGCAAGAACCGTTATCATAATCGACAGATGGCGGTATATCAATCCTAGACAATGTGGCTCAAATATATAGAGTGGGGATGGGCAGCAGCATCCCCATCCCAAAAGCTGTGCTCTGCGGTTGCCAACACGCTTGTTCAGCGCGGCAATTTTGGGCAAAATTCCCCGTTTCTTAGGGAAGCCAATGCCTAATTTCCAATGGCTAGTATGATGGTGGTGATGAATTATTTACTTAATACTTATATTGAAAAATGACGTAATTTAAAATAAAAATAAGATATGAAGAAGAATTAGCACTATTGATTTATACGACACGTTTAATTTTAATCTCTCTCTGTTTCTCTGTTTTAAAAGAGAGCTGTTCGTTTTGTGAGACTTTAAATTTTTGATCATTTTTATTTACTACTAGGGTGATAAACACATATGTCTCCGAACGTCATCACAATGATATAACTATCGCATCGCAAATCTTGTGAGCTAAAGAACCCATAAGTATCATGTTACTCAGTAACTTAACCCCACATAATACACACATACGCGCACTGATGCTTCGCGAAAGTGAAGCACCCCTCTTGTGATGATCGAGTCGATATCGTATCGGCACCTATAAAAAAATGTAAGGGTTGAAAAACGAAGGGTGTCGATATTTCCCGTGAAGACCGATCAGGTTCACAAGAGAAAAAAGGAACGGCAAGCCGTGAGGAATTCAAACAATTTTCATAATTGGATTTTTTAAATATTCCCTCCCAATATTCAAGGCGAAAAGATGGCGAATATTTTGCGATAAAATTATACGGGACCGTTTGTGAATTTTTTTTATATTATTATTAGGTATTGCGGTATCTTTATATCTATATTGGTATCCTTATATTTATGAATTACTATTATAATAGTACCTCTGTACCTCTCTCCCTGTACTAGGTGTCGTAAGAGGCGACCGAGTTGCCGGACCAGATAATAATGGCGATATATCTACCCGACAGAACGGGCAGTATTGCCCTCACGAAACTATGCTCTACAAGTTCCAGCACGCCTGTTCATTGTAGCAATTATAGGCATAGACACATATTCTCTTTTATCGTTTTTATTATTATGAAGTAGGTCACACTAAACATATGGTCCGCTTGGTGGTAAACGTGACATCAAACTTAAAAAACCGCAGCCTAAAACTAGTGTCAGACAACAGAGGAATCATAAATGAAATACTTTGAACACATTTTTTTCATACCCAGACACAGTTTTTTTTTTTCATACACAAACAAAATATCATCACATAAATATTTGTCCTGTGATGATCTAGCCTACGAGCCCCGACGCATAAGATAGGATTGCTATCATCTGCGTCATCGAGCTTGTCACTATTAAAATGTAGCAAACACATTCTTTTGCATTTCTTTCTGAGCGTTCCGTCAGCTGGCTTAAGCTAGCTATAAAAACCGCATTCAAAAGCGGTTAATTTATGTCTCTGTTATGGCTGATTTAAATGAGTATGTATATAATAATGTAAGCCCCGAATTTAAAAACCCGAGGTACCTTAAAGTGTTGCTAATAGTTCTACATTAAAATCACAAATTTTCAATGGCGAAATAACAATCCCTAATCTGTAAGACGCTGAGTCGCCGGAATGGTGTTTGAATTGAACATAAAATATAATAGACCATTAAGAGGCGCACTATCTCGCAGGTTAGTGTTATGTTCACATTAGCTGGCGCCCGGTTTTAGCGCGGGAGCTGGAGGGGAAAGCAGATGTGTGGAGCAAATTAACAGAAATATATATTTTTTAATGTATGTTATATGTATACTAGCTGTCCTGGCAAACGTTGTTTTTCTATATAAATAATATCAAGGAAATTACTACTACAAATATTTAAAAAAAGAGGTTGGTGATAAAAGTAAGTATGTATTTTTAATGTCACGTTATGAAAAAAAAAGGTGGTCTAAATAATTCAAAAAAAAATTAGGTTTCGGTAAATCGGTCAAGCCGTTTCGGAGGAGTATGGTTGCTAACACAGTGACACGAGAATTTTATACATGTATATATGTCGCAGGTTGATGTTGTTTTTTTTTAATCGTCTGTTTGTCGTTAATTTATTAACGACTGAAATAATATTTATTAAAGAGAATGGAATACATATGAGCTGATTCCATTCAAAGCGTGTTGAAGTTTCCTTTCTTGAGCCCAAAGGGCGGCTGCAGGTTATTTTAATACAGCTCGCCCAGTATTGCCAACCGCAAAATCTGAATACATCCAAATACAGTAGGTGGTAGGGAAATACACTATATATATTTTGACAAGCATGTGATCTGTATTTTGTTTATAGCCATCATAAACTGAGACGACTGAGGATTGGGGTCAAGCCAAATAGCATACATAGCTCAAATTCAGCATTTCAGTCGCGCAACCACGCTTTGCTATTGCCAACACGCAGCACGGTTAAAGGGAAAATTCCTCTCTTGGGGAGGCCTATGTTCAACAGTGGATGTCAAACGGCTAGTTTGTAGTTTTTTTTAAAAGGGATAAAATAGGTTGGTATCAACAGCAGGCGCTTTTCCATCAAGCGGGCTGTATAAAAAGAGGCTGGATCGATAAACATCTATGTCTTTAATATAGCTAGATAATAATGACAGCTGTCAAACTTACGTGTTTTAAATATTTTGTTTATTGGATTTATTCATATTAATTATAATAAAAAGTCAACCTAACTTTATGCTTTAAATGTGAATTTTTTGTTTATTACATAATAACGCATTATAATGCCAGATATAATAACTCGTGCAATGCTACTACATTGACATCTGTCATTCTAATCAAAATATATTTAGCGGAGTAAATACAGGCGAAGTTATTCATTTTAAATAGGTTGTTTTTTTCATCAAATATTCAGTCTATCACTAGATTTCAATCTGCAGACATCATTGGTCCCCTCTTTAACTGGTAATGCACTCGTAAACAAGTATTAGTTCGTTTATCGGCACCAAAAGTTAGGTTAGGGGTGTAAACGTTTATGGCCAATAAATTGGGGGAGTTTATTTGGCAATTTCACAGTTATCATATGCTTGAAGTGAATTTATACTTTTGAATATATTTGAATTCCAAAAAAAGTGCCGGCAGAGTAGTACCTTCCTCTGTACCAGGTGTCGCAAGAGGCGGCTAAGGTACCACAACTGACAGATGACAGTATATTCATCCGAAACTGGGTAACTCAACTGTACAGGCTGGATATGCGTAGCACCATTCTCGTTGGGAAAGCTGCACTATGCAATTGCCACCACACCTGCCCAGGTCTATGTCCAGCGGTGGACCTTGTTACTACTATGATGATGATGATATACAACCAAGTTGAGTTATCACTTACGTTTTATTATTTGCCTCCTGCACTATGCTGAATGGTTCTGTTGGCTGAACGTAGCACTAGCTATAATGTTTATTGCGGAGGATGGGGTAATGCAAGCTATAAGTAATCTACACTGTTGCTTTCCAGAAACGGCATTGAGTAAAATTACTCAGCACTTCACGTAGTGTCGCTGAGTGCTGCAAAGCGTATTATTTGTACTTAAAAAAAAGATATATAAAACTTGCTGTGAGGTACCAACAGAGAAGAATAGTACTTCCCCCTGTACCAGGTGTCGTAAAAGGTGACTATGGTACCAAAACTGACTGATAGCGATATATCCATCCAAAACAGTGCAGCTCAAATGCACTGGGATGGGCTGGGCAGCAGCATCTAGGTCGCAAAAGCTGCGCTCCGCGATTGCTAACACGCTTGCACAGCGCGGCAATTATGGGCAAATTTCCCCTTTCTTGGGGAGGCCTACGTCCAGCAGGGGACTATCAATGGCTGGTATGACGATGATGATGATTTAAAACTTTAAGTAACAAACTGTTCCAGACAAATGTCACAAACAACAACCTTGCATGATAATCTCTTCTTATCAGCCACTGGACATCCATCGGTGGATTTAGACATTTCATCCCAGGGTTTTTGCAATTGCATCTGTTATCAAAGTTGTTTGCCAATAATTGCCACGCTGGACAGGCGTTTTGGCAATCGCATAGCGTTGCTTTGCAACAAGGGTGCTGCTGCCCATCCCCACCTTGTTTCAATTGGACTACGCTGTTTGAGATGGATATTCTGCTATTTCTCAGTACCGGTACTCCAGTCGCCTCTGACAGATGATACCTGGTACAGACAGAAGTACATACTCCTCTGCCGGTACCACACAGATCCACTACTCAACCTATACCATAGACGTTAAGCGATTGAGATTATTAAAACAGATTGACAAACAAGCGCACAGTCCGTGTGATATAAAGCGGTAATTTCTCCACTTTCACCTTCAAACCAGAACACGGCAATGTGAGCACTGCTATTTGGTGTTAATAATAGGAAAGAGTGAAGAGCCAATGCAGACGACATTTGTATGAAGTCTGCATTGGCACCTCATGCCATGCCGCCATGCTTAAAAAGCTATTTAAGCTCTATATGAAACTTAAAGTTTTAAATCCTTACTAATATTATAAATGTGAAAGTAACTCTGTCTGTCTGTCTGTTACGCTTTCCCGCTTAAACCTCTTAACCGATTTTGATAAAATTTGGCACAGACAATCTTTAGACCTTGAGAAAGAATATAGGCTATTTTTTAATTCGAAATAATGCCTGTAAAGAGTCGAAAAGTATTGTATTGAGGTATCGCTATTTTTTGAGCTAGAAACTTGAAAATTATTTTTAGGCCATTGATTCGATATAAATAAACATGGCATTGAAAGTTTATATAGGGTAAGGTAAAGAGTTATGGTACCCCAGTATGTCATATAAGGCATTTCGTATACATTTTTATGCACCATATAATTTCAATGTATATTACTTTGGAGGGTTTGTGTTGAAAAATGATTAATTTTTGATTTTTAATATTCGTAATATTTTGGTACTAGAAAAAAGCGTAAGCGTGTGACACACAGTAAGCGTGTGACACACAGTAAGCGTGTGACGTACACGCTTAAAAGGGATTATATGTATACCCGTGCGAAGCTAGGGAGGACAGATAGTATATAAATATACCCGAGTTTCCTTTTTAAAAATAACAATAATAATATTCAGACACAACATCTCACACATTTACCTGATTCCGAGATCAGTTGCTTAAAGTTGTGTTACGGACAACAGAGGAATCACAAATATAATACTTAGATAATTGTATGTATTTAATACATTTCATCTGTACGTTGAAATAGTTTGCGTTATGTGTGTTTTAGAGTTACAATTTGACAACACCATTATGTACGACGATTCATATGAAGAGACGAGCTATTTTAATTATTTTTGTTTTTTATAACAAACATTCTTCTTAACTATAAAACAAATGCAATAGCACTATTCCCTCTTTTTTAAAACTTTCCGTGCGCCTTAAAGATATTTTCCGTGGAAAAAATTAGTCGAATTGGTTTCTAGTTCAGCGCTTAGCAAAATTCATTTTTATTATACAGACTTGGTCTACCTAAAAGGTATTGTTTTTTATTTATTAGTTAATGAAACTATGTAACCACTACTTTATTAATTTCAACCTAAATCTCGAGACAGTAACATCCACAAGAACATTATGTCGGATACATTAAATACTTATTTTAAACTTGAACGGGTGCTTGGAGCATTAACCCTCCTAAGAACGCCAAGTCACCGCTAACAAGGCCCCCTATTTATATTAAGAGGCCGGCTTACGGCGCCTAGCAAACGCACTCTAAGTAGGCGCGGTACAAATTTCTCTGTTATCTCTCGACACCGATGCGCTTAAATCATTAGACGCCCAAACCGCGCCTTGCGTAATCGCCAGGGCAAAATATGCAAATTCACATTGCTATTAAGGGTTGATAACGTTATGTTGAATTCACCATGAGATTGTTCTTTACATTTTCCGGTGGTGGTTTCTAAAGATTATCATACTTATCTAATTATTTTATTTATTTTGTGAATCAAAAATGTTGATACAAATAATATTTGCTGGAAAAATACAACTTCTATCAGGTCGGTCTTCTGGATTACGAAAGGTTGCAGGTTCAAGACCCGCCTGAGACAAGTTAATTTTTTTTCTAGTAAATATTATCTTTAGTAGGTTATTTAATTTATGGTTATAATTAAAAATATTATATTTTATGGAAAATATAAAAAGGGAAATCATAATTTATTTTCGATTATCACATCACAATCGTAAAATTATGAAATCATAATATTGATGAAGTTCTTATTAATTTGTAGTTGCCTCCAGATACAAATTTAGAAACTAGACTGTGTTTGCTACGAATATAAAGTTTACATTGATATACGATTAATCTGTTTTGCGGGCTAACTGTCAAGTATATCTCGCCATAAAGTACACTTAGAAGTAAAAGTTATCATTCAATAAAGTAACAGGGTCATTAATTTTTCTTAAATTTTGTGATGTTATAAAAATTTCTTATTTTTTCGGGAAAATAAACTGTCTTCTGATCATAACAAATACTACCAAACAAAATTTAGTGGTATCGATCTAGCCCATTCAATTAAAATATTATTATATATTAATAAATCGTAACATGTTATTTGTCCGGACTGCACTTTTAAACTCCTGAACTGATTAATCAATTTTGCGTACAGTTTAATCCTACTTATAAATTCTTTCTTCTTGATAAACATCTAAGTATGGCTAAAAGAGAACAACGGGTTAGCTAGTGTATAAATAAAACACGCTAATAATATTTGTAACAGAATTACGGACACTGAGCGATCGCTAAAACTTCTCTGTTACCTTCGTAGAATCTAACACCGGGGCATAGCTCAGATGGTAGAGCGCTCGCTTAGCTTGCGAGAAGTACCGGGATCGATACCCGGCACCTCCACTATGTATTATTATTCGTTAGCTTTTCGTATAATTTTAGAATTAAGATTGTCCGTATTCTTTGTGGTTCGATTTTCTTTTTTTTTAATTACCATCGTCATCGTATCGGCAGTTGCTAAACCGAAATAAATACGTGAAAATTGTGATGACTGTTGCGTCGCGGTGGAAAGTGTACTAGTGTTAGAAGGCATGGCGGTCACTATCAAAGCGCCATAAGCAGAGAGAACTGTTACAATGGTTACGCAGGGAATATGAAGGCAAAAGCAAAAAGAAGTGTTGACAATCGACGTTTCTTTGTATGTTCATAGCAAGCAAATGTGCAACGACTTACGATTTATAATGAACTTTGAAGAACATGTCTGATGATTCTGGGTATTTACATAGAATTAGTTTGTTTAGAAACCTCATCAGTATGCGCCTAGAAGATTGCGATTTGATGACCGGCTTATGGAAACTGCACAGAAACTGAAAGGGACATTTTTTTCATTTGCCGTGTTACCGGAGAAGTTTAAACTAATGGTAATGGCGATCAAACATTCAGACGCCATAATAAGCGCGGACGCTATAAAAATAACATTGTTGGATATGAGTATAAAAGTGAAATCGGCAGGTGCATTTATCGCGAGAAACAATTTCTTTAATCATAAATCTGGCGGTTGCAAATATCTCACTCACAGCATGGCGGCGGCAGTAGAATGGACAGAATAAATCCGTCAACTATCAATATCAATGATGGCGCCAATAATTGCATATCGACAAAAACTAAGATCATTCCTTGTTAAAGTGCATGTAGACTGGACTTTTAAAAATCAATGTCCATTCTTAGAAAAAGTGAAGACGAATGCACTTAGTCGTTTTCTAACATCAGGATCAGTTAAACCAACTAGTACTTGGATTTCGACGTACCCATTTGATTTCCAACAAGAATTTGTTATCAAATGTTTATTTTCAACCCAACATTAAGAAGATTATCGAAAATAAAACGATAGTGACTGATGAATGCTCAGAGAATCTACAGGTTACGTGTGTTAGTAGTAAGAATCGAGAAGAAAGAAAGAATAAGAATGAAAAGTTTGTTTACTTACATTACATTTAATGTAAGTTTCTTTTTATCTCATTAATTCCTTTGAGCTGTTTTTTATTTTTAATTTATAATGCCTGCTACTTATTTATATATTTTTTCTTCTAGTGGCTACATGTATTTTGTTGTAAATCCTCTGTTGAAACATAGTTTGTATTAGGTCTAAAAAGTATGTTTTTACATTGTGCATAATATAATATTTAAAAAATTTACTATAGACTTGATGATACCGGAATTTGCATCTCAAGATTTAAAAGAAAAAGTATCTTTGACTTATGTTAGTGATTTAAAAAGGCATGGATATGAGACATCATGAGTATCTGTCCTACCCATTGAAGTGTCCAGGTCACTGGATCTGGACCACATACAGCTATCAATCAAATAAATAATATATAAAATAAATTCATTGATTTGCACATTCTTAAAATTTTTGAATGTGGACCATTCCTAAATTAACATTGTGAAGACAGATTCTGCTTCTAGGCGCCATTTTTTCAAAATGGCGGAAAGTGTACCAGTTTTGGCAAAGTTGATGAGAGCTTTGGGGCCCGATGGTGCAAATGGTATTTATCCTATCCTAAGCGCCAGGGGTCCCACCCAGGACAAGGTTGATGTTTGTTTTTGTCCTGTGCTTGGGTGTTAAAAATATGTATTTAAGTATTATATTTATAATTCCTCTGTTGTCTGATGTCTGTAACAAATGCTGTGTGAATACTGAGAAATACTGAGATACTAAGCAAAATATGAAAGAGTACATAATATTAATTTCTCTGATTAAATTTTTTAGTTAAGTACTAAAATATAAGAAATGGAAATAACAATTCAGTATTCAACTTAACCTCTTATATTATTGTCATAAAAATGAGGCGTTTTAAACGAACGAACTTGTATGACCTGGTAGATAATTTAGAGTGCATTTATCAAGCTTGTTCATAACTTAGCAGCGGGTACCTGCAGAGATATTACCGTTTGTATTGGGTGTCGTAAGAGACAATTGTGATACAGGAACCGATCAATGGTTTTACCATCCGAAACCGTGTAGCTTAAAAATAGGCGAAGAAGGGCTATAACATACACGTGGTGAAGCTGCAATTCCATTCAAATTCTCGTACATAAGGAATATATATACATATAAAATACTTTTTTAAAATTATACCAAAGAAATTTTTGGCAAACAAGCATGTTTTCCGTGAATGATCATCACCATAGCAGCCGTAAAGCATCTACTGTTGGATATACACCTCTGAGGACTTCGCCTATAATTGGCGCGCTGGTCAAGCATGGTGGCAATCTCAGAGCGTAGTTACGCGACGGGAATGCTGCTTCCATCCCCGCCCTATTGCATTTGAGATACATAGATTCGGGTGGATATAACTTGAAGAAATTAAGTCACATCATCATCATCATACGAGCATCTGAAAGTCCACTAATGGACATACGCCTCTCAAAGAAAGGAGGTTTTTAGCACATTTGCCGTGCTGGGCAAGCGTGTTGGCAATTGCAAAGCGCAGCTTTCGGGACGGGGATTCTGCTACCTATTCTCGCCCTGTTCTGGATCGCCATCTGTCGGTTTTGGTACCTTAGTCGCCTCTTACGACACCTGGTGCAGTGGGAGATACTATTCTACTCTGCCGGTACCTCACGCTCAACGTAAGTCACATTCCTCTTACACCCCTTCAAACTAGAGAACTGCAATCGAACCACTACTATTTGGCGGTAATACCTTAGCAAAGAGGTACAACCAGACTGCCTTTGTAAAAGTTCTGCGTCTAATAAACTTTGGGTCAAATATCTAACCAGTTTTATAGCGGCATTTGTAATAACTGGTCCAAATTACGTTAAACGCATATAAACATTTTAGTGCTAGTAACACTCGCCCTCTCGTGTATTAAGAGTTGTGCTCTTGCGTATTCCGAGTGCTACTATAAATCACAGCTATTTTCTTCCATTAACAGGATATTTCTAATTTGCATGTAAAGTGGTGTATTAAAGAAACTAGTAAATTAACAGATTTTGTTCTGAATAATTGGACAACACTGCAGTAGTGATGGCTTAAACTTCGCAATGGATTTTAAATGATTTAGTGGCGTTTATGTTGCTACCCTAGAACATAAATTAGCAGAATATAATGCAACCTCTTCCTGTTTCAGGTGTATCCTGAAACAGTATAGCTCAAATACAAAGCGAGAGTGACCAGTAGCAGTCCCGTCACGAAATACTCTGCTATTTCTACCACGCAAGTCCAGCGCGGTATTTAGGGGCAATTGTGGGCAAAATTTCTCCCTTTCCTGGGCAGGCCTATTTCCAACAGTGGACGTACTATGGCTGCTACATAATATCCAGCAGCCAAATATACAAGCACCTAATCGAATATGATATATCCGATTGCATGTATAAAAAGTATATATCTAATGAACTCATCAAGTAGTGAAAACTTCGCAATATCAGCCACTACATACTTAGTTGGAATAAAAGAGTTGTGTTAGAAGGGCTGTGAATACTGCCAAGACTAACGACTGGTGGTGCCTTTGGAGTATGGAAAAGTCTCAGACAATGTATGGTGACCCATCCAAGCTTAGAGAAAATTACTTAACATAGAAGATCATGCAGTGGTCAACTCTGTCAATTAACAACTCTGCGCTGGCTAGATTTACTCGTAGCCACGGTACATACGTTTATTGATTTTACGAAGTACCCATTTATTAAGTATCCAACATTGTTATTGTTACTTTGAAATAATTTCTAACATTTACGCGTTCACTACTCATAATAAAACTATTTTTTATCGACATCAAAACGCGGTTTGCGGTAAACGTTATCAAGATATCCGAAACATCGAACAAAAATGTAAAAAGTTAAATTAACCGCGTTTCAAAGCCGTTTAAAGAGTAGTTTTATTATTGTTACTTTAATGTTTTATTATTTACTAATTAACGTTTTGTTATTTATGTTATACATTATTACTTAATCTTAAAATGATGTACACACATTAATCTTTGACTTTCAAAATTGAATTTTCTCGTTAGTAAATTATTGTAATGCAAGACTAAAGATTTTACCACAATTTCGCTATAGCGAATAGCCATAGCGAAATATATAATATATAATAAAAGAGAAGAGTTCTTTTTTTTCAAGTAATTGGTCACTTAGTCCAGGTAAAGCTAGAGATCCCGATGGACACGTAAAAAATGCCCAGGCAGTGGTGGATAGCAAATTTAAATAAACGTTTTAATTTCAATTTGTCCTGCAAATTGCAATTATGATATTGGCCGGAACATACATCAGGTTTGTAAATTTATAGTATAACTTATAATTCTTCTTTTTTAATATATGAATCTTTATTTCTCTTGGTTGTGGCATCAATGTCGAATGATCGGCTAGAAAATATTTGACGGATTTCCCTTTTACGTAACTGAATCAATTTCCGAATGTAAACTTTCGTTTCTTTTGATGTTTACGTCTCTATAATGGATTCGTCTTGAGGCATTACTAACCGCGATTGTCACGCGTTTATTATAATTCGGTAATGCTTTCGATTTCATTGTTATTCGAATGTTCATGGTAAATATAGAACGAAATAATCAATACAATTGTGCTTACAAATAATATTTTATATAAGAAAGACCTTTTACTAAACTACACGATTTCCTAGTTTCATTTATCCCTTCTACTTTGTGTCCAAATTTATGTGTTTCAGTGTCATGAAAGAGGCTAAGTTCGCGTGCCGTGAGGTACCTATAGTAGAATAGTACCTCCCCCTGCACCAGGTGTCGTAAGAGGCAACTAAGTTATCAGAACCGTCAGATGGCGGTATATCTATATCACCGTCGCGGAAGCTGCGGCTACCAACATACTTGCCCAGCGCGAAATTATGGGCAAAATACCTCTTTTCTTGGACAGGCCATGTCCAGCAGTGAACTTCCGTGGATGGAGTGGCTGATATGATGATTCTATATTTGTAATTAAAACAGGACAATGTCGGGTCATCGGAACACATAATCAACTGAACTAGATTTTTAGCCACAATTATGTCGTGAAAAAATCTCTCCCCTTTTTTTCATTTAATCGTTCCCTTAATGCACGTAGAAAATACCCAGGCAGTATTGGATAGCAATATAGAATAAATGTTTTAATTTTAATGTATCCTACGAATTGCAATAGTTATTAAAACCGGGACCGGGATATCAAGTATCTTAATTTATAATCTAATATTTTTTAAAATATATTAAGTTCCTTGGTAAAATTTTTAATCCCATTATTCTGTCCTACAATTACCATATTCCAATAACGATAAAAAGGTTCTTATAACATGTTACAATCACACAACATATTTCCTTTTTTATATCGCCCTCCGTCCCGACATAAGACGTCACGTAGTATTCATTACGTATTCCCCCAAGAATCCACACGATATTAAGCTCAGAACATATGCTCCCTTGAAGGCTGTTTTATTAAACACCACTCTTTTCTCTTCTGTACGTATACCTTTATGGTATCAATCGTAAAATTCCATAATTTTTGCGGAATATTCCTCCATAAATTGAAGGGTGGCGATGGTATTTGGTAATATCCTATTTTGCGTGTCAAACGTCGTGGGTTCGATCACCCAGGACAGATATAAAGATAAATGTGTGACAAAGTGATTCGTTTACAGCCTTTCATTACAGCATATCATCTTCAATATAAAAATTCGATTTTTTGTATTTCCTTAACGCCCCATGATTGACGGGGATTTAGGTTCGAATTGACATCTGAGTAGCCCAGGGATAGGCTCGTCTAAAAAAGAAATTAGCCCTATCAGCCAAAGGTGCTGGTATCATAACACCAGTCTAATAATAAAGTTAATATTTAATTTCATTATATTATGTGAGGATAAAATGCATTTGTCTTATTAGTTGGAGGTTGTAGGTTGAATAGAAATTCTTTATTGTACGATTACAATCCATTCGCTTCATTGCAACGCTCGTTATCGACCAATTATAGATACAATAAAATATCTACTTTTAAAAGGACGGTGAAGGTATCTTCTGTCATATTGAATTGCAGTATTATTATTGGTCCCATACTTCGATTATACTTTTATTTAATTAATATGTATATTTTCGTTTTTTTTAATACCATGAACTCAGCAAACAAGCATACGGTCCGCTTTACGGTAAACGTGACTGCAGCCTGTAGACGCTCGTGTCATCACAAGGATATCACTAGCGTGTCGCCAACTCTGTCAACTGAAGATATAAAGTCACGTTTTACCCAGTAATTTCACACTCTCTTCCTAAATATCGGATGCAATATTTGTGTTATTATTTGTTACAATGATCATTCATCTTTTATCTAATAATTTTCTTATGGGTTACGTAATTGTGATTGAAACACAGACGAATATATTTCCATTAGTTCTTAATGACATGCTTGTTTTAAAGAAACTAACTATGCGATTAAGCTGCATAATACTGCTTTAAATTTTTCTTCCAAAAGCAGATCTGTCTTATACATTTTCAGATTTAATTTATAGTAATATTATGAAATGAACTAATGACCGTTTTTAAAAAATCTTTTACCATTCGAGACTTACTTATTTTCTGCTTAACATAGGCTTATATTGTAATATTATCGAAAAAGAAATAAGAGACCGCTATACCTAGACCGAAAATAAAACTTAAAAACACTCGAAAATTGCTAAACTCATTTCAAAAATTCTTTCTTGAATAGAAAGTTACATTATCAGTAAATTACATAGGTAACATATTGATGATGATCGGGCCTATCCCGATGGCGCAGATGTGATGTGATGGTGTGGCCAAAGTTGGTGGGTTTGATCCCCACCCAGGAAAAATATTTTTATGATATATTTATGTTCTCTCTGTGTCATGCGTGTCTGTATGTGTTAAATCTATATATTAAAGTAGTATATTTGTGATCTGTCGTCTGTTTTGGGAATGGGAATTACGTGAGTAAAACGGCGGGGCGCTGCTAGTTAGGTTTTGTATTTGTACTGGGCGTCTGTATTTAAGAACAGAATAACGGACGTCTGCCAAATTGTTACATTTTCTATATACCTTTGATCAAAAATGTATCGCTTTCTATCACTATGTATGAAAGCATCGCGTCTTACGCATTCATTACGGATTCCCCCAAGCGCGATTACCACCTATTCGGATTTGTTTGGACATATCCGGACTTTTCCTGACATTACCAGTATTGATTTTTTCGCTTATTAAAAGGAAGGGTATATTTTCTAATGACTGTTTAAAAGTCGCGGCATTTTAAGTTTTTCGTGCTATTATCCTTGATTCGTATCAATAATCTTTGGGATAAACAAAATTAAATAAATACATTTTAAAAACCTTAAAAAATTAACGTTTTGTACCTTTTTTATTATTATAAGACTGGTTTGACAATAATACAATCACCACAACCGATACATCCCGGTAATATCACAAAATCTCACTAGCGCGTTGCTAACCTTGTGTCTTGAAGATGTTATGTCGCATTACCGGTATTTGGCAGTAAATGTAGGTGAGAGGTAGCAAGTGACGGCTTCTGTACCTGATAGGATTGAGAACGGTTTCCGCAAAGTAACCAAAGCGTCGAGCAAATAATATAACAAAGTTCAATAAACTACGTTTTAAAAGCCGTTAAAAATGTCTCATATGTATTGTCGATATATATATATATATTATATTTGTGATTTTTGTTGTATAATGTCTAAAACATAAGTGCTTTAAGGGATCACAGATTCACAGGATCAGGTCAATGGAAGATATGATAAGTAAATTTTAAAAATATACTTAAGTAATACTTAACTTTATAATATACTTAAGTGTTTTCGATCTCGATTGCGCATTCGGCATTATTTCTTTCTTTGACGCCAAAAGTCGATTCTGACCCAGAGAAATAATTTATATGATGAATATTCCTATGTAAACTGTGTCAGGGTAATATAAGAGATATTGTGTGTATTTATACTTATTATATTAGCGGAATTAAATACAAAAGTTAATTAGTATAGTTTATTTTCTAAAATAAAAGTACCTTAAGCTACTCCTTATTATATAAGCTAACCGCTAGTGATCCTATCCGGTCCAGCCGTTCCAGAGATTAGCCGGAACAAACAAACAGACAAGAAAACAGACAGATAAAAATTGTAAAAAAAATGGTATGTGTACCTTATAAACATTCATATGCTTTCAATAGAAAGCGGTTATTTTAATATTACAAACAGACACTCCAATTTTATTTATATCAGTAGATTATGTATAAACATTAAGTAACACAATGAGCAACAAACGTATATTTTTTTGTCTATAGTCCGACGATTTTTTTTTATTTTCTGATGGTAACCCTACAAATTGAACACACAATCATACGAGAACACATCTCGTATACGCTCAAGTCGTTTTATTAAACGTTCCCGCGCATCGAGGGCGCGCCGATTTTGTAAATGCTAATAATTTAAATCGCCCGTATAATTCCCGAATAAACTTTGGCTCAACACGATTTGTTAGAGGTGATGTGCCCGCTATATTTCACACCGATCCCTCCCTTAAATGTAAATGTTTATTATCATTTATTGTCAACCAATAATGTTTATTGCACCACACATTGCATTGCACAACCTGTCCTGATTGCGCCATCTCTGTCTTGTTTGCAAAACGTGGTAGGTTCGATCGCCACCCAGGATAAATATTTATATGATGATATTTATATTTGTTCTATGTCTGGGTGTTAAATAAATGTCTTTAAGTTTTATAGTTATGATTCCTCTGTTGCCTGAAGTCCGTAACACAAGTGCTTCAAGCGACTTATCACGGGATCAGATCAATGTATGATATGTTACAGGAATTTACTTATTAACTAATTATTTAATTGTAGGGGTTGAAAGGGTCTTTATCTAACGCAATAGATCTATACAATATCACCCATTGCAAGAATCAAATCTTATGAAACCAAATCATGGAAAATTTCGTCTACATTGGTATCTGGTATTGGTACCTCACTCTCACCAACTTATTCCGCCGAATAGCAATAACATCGTTAAGTTCCAGTTTGAGGGGTGAGAGAGGCATTGAAATTACCGTGTAATGTGACATAACATCTTCCAGTTACAAGGTTGGCAATGCACTAGCAATATCCTTGTGATGTAACGAGCGGCAATAGGCTGCAGTGACGCTTACTGTCACGCGGACTGTATGCTTATTTATCAACCCGATGTAATAAATAAACGTTAATTATCAATTTCGATTAACATTATGAGAATGTTGGTTTTTATAAACATAGTATTGCACACATTTGAAGAATTAATTGGACTCGAATAAGTAAATGGATTCAATACGTTGACCTGACTCCGTGATAAATAGCTTAAAGGACTTCTGTTGCGAACATCAGATAACAAAAGTGTTGCAAATATAATAAATAAATACATCGATTTAACAACTAGACACAGAATACATACAAAGCATGACTATTGACGTACAAGATAGGATCACTACCGTCTACGCAATCGGGCCAAAATATATAAAAATTTAGGTACCAGGCCCATTCATGCCGCAATGACGGCCTCCCGAGCCTAGATCGAGGCTTTAGAGGCACCCTCGAGTGGTAGTCGTCGATGCCGCTCAGATCCCGGGAGCCCTGCGGAAGCGACCATCCTTATACTACATTTTAGATAAATATACTAGAATATATAAACATAACAGAATCTTTAATTTTTGTTTTTTTTACAAGTCACTTCGGTTATCTGTGTTTAAGGCTCTATTTACCTCATCTAAAACTAATCTCATCAGAAAGATATTTCTGATTACTTTTAGAGTTTTCAAAGTATACTTTGATAGATTAGTATAGCACTCTAGGAGTAATGAAAAGTGAAGTACCAAAATTGGCACAACATTATTGCAATAGGAACGGAATATGCGGTAACATACGCAATTCTACGCTCAGCGATGGTCATTGGAATGGCATTTATGGGCAAATACCTCATAATGGAGTAAATGGAAAAGTTTGTATAGGACGACCTAGGCTAAAACCAAGAAGAGTAGGTATTAAAGAAATGTCAGGATTGTAATACCAAGAATAAACGAGCATGTATCAAAGGATTAATACAAATTGACGGGCCCGATGGCGCAGATGGTAGTGATCCTGTCTTGTGCACCAGGGGTCGTGGGTTCGATTCCCACCCAGAGCAAATATTTATATGATGATATTTGTGTTTGCTCTGTGTATGGGTGAAAAATATATGTATTTAAATAGTATATTTGTGATTCCTCTGTTGTCTGGCGTCCGTAACACAAGTGCTTTAAGCGACTTACCACGGAGTCAGGTCAATGTATGAGATGTTGTGGGAATTTATTTATTATTATTATTATTATAAATAAAGAAAGCAAAAAAGGTATGCCAAGATCAAATAGCAAGCCAAGAGCAATTGGAGATCTATAGTATCTGCCTTAACCCGAATGAACACAGGCTTGATGTATGTATATAAGTATTGGGTGTTGAATTTATGCAATTAACTATTATATTTGTAATACCTCTGTTGTTCGATGTCTGTAACACAAGTGCTTTAAGCAACTCATCACGGAGTCAGGTAAATTTATGTGAGATTTTGTGTAAATTTTATCTTTACTTTCATATAAGATTTATGTATATTTGTGTTTAGTATATCTAATTTATATGGCCTGATGTCCGAAACACGAGCTCTATAAGCAACTTCACTGATTCAATGAATGAGATGTAATAAAAATTATTATTTAAATCCCAATGCAACCAGATAACACAGATATTCATAAAATCGAACCTAAGCCTTTTGCTTTATTAACAATTTGTGACTTGTTAGAAATCAAACAGCGTGCAACATATTACTTGGAAGAATATTAGGAAGGAATTGTTAAAAACTCATCACGTAATTGTAATATCGCAGAAGTTTTAATGTGCGATATAATTGGCTATGTTGTCGCTAGTGACAGCCGGCTGACGGCACGCGAGCGTAATGAGGCCGCGACATTCCGATCAATAACAAATTGAAATGGCTTTTTTATTAAGAGAACATGCCTGATGAATCGGAACGTTTACAAGCACGAAGCATGGTGCTAATTGAATAAATACATCGATATTTCCAAATGGCTTTTTCCTTATCCAAGTTTTAATTGGAATGCTTGTTTTTTTTCAATTAATTAATGACGTTCATCAGCATCGGTGAAGGTATATTTCGGTCAAGAGGTTGGCGTTGCGCTAGTGATATCATTGTAATGTCATTTGCGAGTGTCTATATGTTATAACATTGAAAAGAATTGGTTCTACCTATGTCCTAACAATTATTGTTATGTAATTTTTTTTATAATTTCTTTAAGCTCTGTTTGTCTGATTACCCTACTTATCTTAATGGGGATGGGTAGCAGTATATCTATCACAAAAACTGCGCTCTGCGATTGCCAACACACTTGCCCAGCAATTATGAGCAAAAGTCTACTTTTCTTGGGGATCCCAGGTCCAACAGTGGGCTTCCAATAGCTGGTATGACGACAATGAATTGCGCAATCGGTATTATCTCGATTCATTTTTATAAGAGCAGGTCTACAAACAAGCGTACAGATCGATAGTAAACATCTCAGCATCCTAGAGACGCTCGTATTATCATCTTGTGACGTGAAGACAATGTCAAATTACCCAGTAATTTCACTGCCTTTCTCACCCGTCAAACCGGAAAACAGTAATGCGAGCACTGCTATTTGACGGTAGAATTAGGCGACAGTGTACCAATGCCGACAACCGTTGTATAAGGTCTACCTCATCTGAACGTAACACAAGTGCTAAAAGTAAGGTATCTCCGAATCAGGTCAACGTATAACTACAACGACCATTTTTGTAATGAACGTTTATTCTGCTATGTCGGACTGCTATCCGTATCTGATATCCGTAATACAAGTGCTATAAGCTACTTATCTCGGAATCAGGTCAAGCTATGAAGACAACGTATGACAAATATTTCATGTTTGGTATTCGTAACTGATACCTGTAACACAAATGCTATAAGCTATTTATTCCGGAATCAGGTCAACGTATGAAATGTTCTGTGAATTTATTTATTCATTAAAATTGGTTTCCCGGTTGAACAGTAAAAGTGAAACTTACAGACAGAAAGTGTGTCCGATTTTATACTGTTATAAAGTAGTAAGTATCATTTCAAATTTCGACAACGTTGAGTCTTTAACTCGGCTACACGAGCTTTTTAGCAAACCTTCCTTTTCAATCTTATCGCTAGAAGTACTGATTCATGCTGGTTTCGGCGGCTGGTTTGGTGATGCGGCGGTTACTTCGTGAGCACAGAGTTGCCAGGCTTAGGTTTGCTCGAAATTTTGAATCATGGACTCAAGAAGACTGGAATAGGGTATTGTTCTCCGATGAAACCAGGATATCTCTTTTCGGTGAAGATCGACGTTGGCGAGTGCTACGAAGCCGAGGAGAACGCTTTGCAGAGGCTTGTTTTCAAGAAATCACACCATATGGTTCGAGCTCTGTTATGTTTTGGGCCGGAATAAATTCAATGGATCGTACAGAATTAGTCTTCATTGAAAACGGCTGACTGGACATCGATACATAACGGAAGTTCTAATTCCTCATGCACAACCCGCATTGGCGCTTTAGGCGAAGACTCCATTTTTATGAACGACAGCGCTTGCACCCACCGGTCTGGCAATGTAAAAGCGTATGTGCAAGAGGTCGGCTTTCGTCGTTTGGATTGGCAAGTTCGAAGTCCCGACCTCAATACTATAGAGTCTATAGTATCTATAGAGCATGTCTGGGACGTTCTGAAACGGCGCGTGAAATCAGTATAACCGGCTCCACAGACCACTGGAGAGCTGAGGAATGTGATTACCGCGATGTGGGAACGTATTCCAGACGCAAGGATATCCTCGCTAGCATAATCAGACAAATTCAAGCTGTGATTTCAGCTAGAAGGGGTCACATTCAATACTAAACATTTATCTGCTTTTATTTTATTAAAGAAAAAACAAACAAAAATCTTTATTAACTTTTACTTCCCGAGCATATGCACTACTAGCGAGCATACACTACTAGTGAACTTTAGCATTAAAACCATAAATTTTATCAAAATTTTATGATAATACTGACGAAAACGATTATTTGCTTATTGATTTACAAAATTGTGAAAGTAAAACTACCTATAATTATCAAACAAACCAATAGTAACATTTGAAATGGTTCATTGCTTAGGTGTCATCTTATTTTGGTTGTGAAAACATATTTTATTTATTTGTACAACTCCCAGTATTTGTATATTGCTACTGAATACAGTTTGAATCGGCTAGACAAATCTTTTAACTAACGTAGAGAGATCAAACCTCATCGTTAGAAGTACCGCTTCCTGTTGGTCTCGCAAGCATCTTCTGTTGCTAACTTGATTCAGTCATTAAGGTCCCAGAAGTAGCCAGTAACCCAATACCGCGTAACCGGCACACACCCGCGCGGATCTCACTTCCGCAGTCCGCTATCGTTAGTGTCTGTTAAAGTGGCAGAATTGCCCTTCGAACTAACTTGTGCTATCCACTCCACTCTTGCTTGCACGTATGGCGGGCGCGGATCTAAAGTTTGTGGAAGAGACAATAAATCTATTCGTACATATTAATTCGTAAAGTGAAAAGGTTGTTTTAATCATTTATAAGAGAAAAAGTTCATATTCATTTTTTTTCATAAAATGCATTAGATTTACACTAAATTAAAAAAAAATACTCAATTTATAAATAATTTCATATAATTATAGTTAAGACAGGATAACTTGGGATAGTTCGTTGTTTTTTATATATACTATGTTCCGTCAGACATTTTCTATTATCTAGTAAAATTCATTTGCCAATATAGTAATAGAAAAATTATAAATAAATTAACCGTTTTATTGTTACTTACATACCTACCTATATTATATTATACATTATTTTGTTATATATTTCATTGAATGTTAAGACAATCATTACATAGGAATAACCTTATTATTTTATTTTTACGACCATTTGTTGCAGATACCTTGATAGAGAAAACGCTTGATAGTAAGCGTCACAGCAGCCTATAGGCTCGCGTAATATCATAAGGATATCACTAGCCAGGCTTTTAATTCGAAAGTTTTATGATATATTGCCCACACACCCTTCAAACCGGAACACAGTCATGCGAACACTGCTATTTGGCAGTAGAAATAGGTGAGGGTATTTTTCTTACAAAACAAAAGAATGCTTGAATTGAACAAGGAACAAGTTTATGAGTGTTGTGATAAATTTTTCTTCGTTGTGTCTTATTGTGTGCCTTCCAGTGATTGTACATCTGGGCGCAGGATGTGTGTTGGGTTGTTTCAGTTTAGCAGTTAATACTGGAGAGTCTAAGGATCGTTACGGCGAGAGTTTGTTACAAGCCTTCCTTCCTGCGATCTCTGAGTGCATCTCTTTAATATTTCGAATACCTTCCAACCGCTTGCAAACTTCTCGCGCCATCTTCGCGATTAACGTCGACTTGAAATTTAATACAAATTTGCTGATCCAAAATAAGTTAGTCATTTAATTTTTGTTATTTTAAATTTATTGGTGGATTTAGAGTCATTATTTACGGTTGGATACCGATAGAGTCTACTATTATCGGTACGCTATTGGTACCTCACGTAAGGAATGTCTATATTCTAATAGTACCCCCTTCTGTACCAATTGTGTACGCAACATACATACGGGCATATTTATCCAAAGCAGCATGGCAAATCTAAAATAAAGCGAACTCAAGCAGCAGCTTTCTCGTCATAATTCTGGCGATAAGAAATTCTAATAATAAGTGATTACCACAATTATAAATCTATATTCTTAACACCTAGACAAATAACATCCGTGAGGTACCGACAGAGTAGAATAAATAGTACCTCCCCCTGTACCAGGTATCGTAAGAGGCTAGGTATCAAAACCGACAGATGGAGGTATATCCATCCAAAATAGTACAGTTCAAATGCACAGAACGGGGATGGGCAGCATCTCTGACGCTTGCCTAGCGCGGCAATTATGAGCATCATTCTTGGGGATGATGATGATGAGACAAATAACAACACAAATAATTTGACACATAAAAGTATGTTCTGAGTGGGCATCGAACCCACGACCTTTGGCGCATAAGATTGGGACTCGACCAAATAAGCTATAAGGCTCTTTCGATGTAAGAGCAAAGAGAAGATATACATAAAAATATATCACGAGAAGGTTCTTGACTACACTTTGTATTTGGTAACGTAATAACAGCCCTACTTTCAAAACAGCGACAAAAGTTACCATTGCCCAATATTGTCTCAATCACTGGCTAAAATTTACAGTGTAAGGCAAATTAACTAGTTCGACCTTAACTGCCTATCAATTATAATGAACTTTTTCTGCGTCAGTTGCTTTTTATGCCATTTATTTCCTGTATTACTTTTAAATGATATAGAACTCATATATGTCGCCTGCGCATACGTGAGAGTGAGGTACCAATGTACCTCACTCTCACGTATTTCTATCGCCAAATAGTAGTGTTAGCATAGCTGTGTACTGGTTTTAAGAGTGTGGGAGGCAGTAAATTTGTGCTAGTGTTATCCTTGTGATATTATGAGTGTCTATAGGCTGCGGTGATGTTTAATATCACGAATACTGTATGCATACTTGTTGACTTGATCTAATAAACAATAAAAATGCATATAAACCTTTAGTAACGTTTTTAAATGTTTTAAATTTAAAAACAATAATTTTTGAACGTTTTCGACTTAAAAATAAAACTTCTACAGTATTTTTAACATTTACGCATTCATTCATACTAAAACTACTCTTTTGACGGCTTCAAAACGCGGATTATTTACTTTTTTCCATTGTATCGCGAAAAATTTAAACAGAATTTCCCTAAAACATATTTGTTGATGAAATACATCACATATATATCTTCTTTATTTTATGCGAATTTCATCATTATAAATTGAAATGTAATCCACGTTTATAAGTCACGCAATAACATCTAAAATAAATATTTTCTTTTTATTACATCACTTCGCGTGATGTCTAAAAGAAGACTGTTTATTGTGGGAGATGAATGTAAGAGATGCACACGGACTTTATTGTAAAACTTTTTATAGTGTAATCACAGCACCAGATATTAATATATCAAAGTAAGACATTGAGTTCCAATTTGAATGTAAAAATTTTAAAGATTTGGGTAGGTTGATCTGTTGCCTACTGTACAATACTTTTGCATATTGCTTTGATCTATATTTTTGAGTTCAGCCAATGTAAGTTTGTAATGTAAGCCCAAAATAATGTGTTTATTTACGACATCACATTTGAAAACTGTTAAATTATCAGTGTTTTTCTTGTATATTAATAATAATAATATAGTTTTTATTGTACACCAATAAAAACAACACAAAAACATGGAATAGTAGGTATAAGAGGCGGCCTTATCTCTAAATGTAATTTCTTACAGGCAACCTTTGGATAGAAATAATGTTAAAGCTGGCGGAAGTTTGAGGTAAATTTAGTACAACAAACAAACATACATACATATAAACATATTTATATATAAATACATATAAAGGACAAAAGGATATAATTACAGAACATAGAAAATAAATTATGCATGTATTACACATATAAACATTTCTCTTGAATCACACTGTTTATAAAACCGCATCTAAATCTGTTGCGTGCGGTGCGGATAACGACTTTATTTTAATGTCAATTTAAACAATAATTCGTGTTCACGAAGTATATATATAATTTACTTGTTTTATAACCGTTGAAGCTTAAATTAAATCATACTAATATTATAAATGTGAAAGTAACTCTGTCTGTCTTTCTATCTGTTACGCTTTCCCGCTTAAACCTCTCAACCGATTTTTATGAAATTTGGCACAGATAATCTTTAGACCCTAAGAAAGGACATAGTCTATTTTTAATTTGAAATAAGGGTTGTTAGGGGTCGTAAAGAGGGATGAAAAGTGGTAATCGCTATTTGTAGAGCTAGAAACTTGAAATTATTTTTCAAGCCATTCATTCGATATAAATAAACATGACTTTCAAAGTTTATATAAGTTAAGGTAAAGAGGTATGGTATCTAAAAAAACTATTCCACGCGGATGAAGTCGTGGGCACAGCGAGTTATAAATAAAGCCAATTATTTTTCTCGGCTGTGTACAAAGGAACTAGTCTATGGAAGGTCTGCGCGGGAGTGTTTCGAAACGAACCTGTTTGTTCGCACCCACTTGCAGGTACAATAGTTAAGCCGACAGACTGATATATATATATATAGCAAATAATTATACATAATTATAATGTCGCCTTTTTTGGTCGGCCCGATAGCACATTTGGCAACGGTTACCGTTAGTCTTGTAGGCCAAGAGATGAGGGTTCGATTCCTACCCAGGAAAAATACTTATATAGTAAATATTTATGTACGGTTTGTGTTTGACTATTGATATCTGTAACACTTTAAGCGACTTATCTCGGAGTCACTTCATTGTATAAGATGGTTGTGAGAACTTACTTATTAATGTCTGGATCATGATAGCTATTGAATTTTCCCGGAAAAAAAAGATGTGGGTTCAAATCCCGCCCGAAACGAGTGGCATATTAAATGTACTTGTTTACAGGAAAAGCGCTTTAGGCAAACTATTAATATTATATATATATTTTGTATATCCCCAAGAAAGGTGTATTTCCCCATAATTCGCTGGGCCAGTACCACACCGCCGTACCGGTAATATTTTAATATACAAATGATAGCACAATCTCAACAATTTAGACCAAAAAAATTACTATAGAATCTTATTACATTATTCTTACTGTTTACATTGACACATTGAACTATTTTACATCATATTATCATTATTGTCAATAGCCCAACAAGCTATGTACAAGCCAATGCCAGTGCCTTTTTGGGTGATAATATCAGGAATGAGGAGATCCATAAAAGAACCAAAGTTTCCGGCATAGCCTGGTAGATCAGCATGTTGAAGGGCAATGGACAGGGCAATTAGCACACAGAACCGATTAACGATATAATCGTAAGGTTTAGAAAGCAAGCGCAGCCTAGGACGCCCACCAACAAGATGGACTGATGATCTGACTCGGATCGGATCTTGCTGGACGTAGGCCCCATACAACCGGTCCTATACAAGATCATTTAGAGAAGCCGATGTCCAGTAATGGGCATCACTGCTGGACGACCTCAGTCTTGACAAACAGCTCATATGTCTGTTTGTCATGATGTGAATGCATTAGATTATGCAAATCGTAAAACGTCTAAATTTTATCAGAATTCAAATGGTTCACAATCTTATAGGAATATACAAGCTTATGAGTTGCAGCTTAATTAATACCAATGACTTATTTTTTAATCAACAAAGGGGGCCAGCAGAGCAGAATAGTACCTCCCTTTGTACCAGGTGTCGTAACTGCTGACTGGGGCACCGAAACCGACAGATGGCGGTATATCCATAAGAAATAATGTAGTTAATTGCACAGGGCAGGAATGGGCAGCAGCATCTCCTGCGATTGCCATCATGCATGCCCAACGAGGCGTTCATGCAACATTTTCCTTTTCTTGGGAAGCTTCTTAAAATTCCGTTAAGGAAATCTAAATAAAGCATATCTCTTATTCTAGAATATTCTTATATATATCTTCGGGTACCAGGTGTTGAAATAGGCGACCGAGAAGATACCGGAACCGTTATATGGTGGTATGTTCACCGGAAACAGGGTAGCTTTAACGAAACTGGGCGGGGATTATGGGCAATAGTTCCGCCTGTTTAGAGAAGGCCTATATCGTGCAGTGGATACTCCATGCTAAGACGATGATATGTTCCAAAATAATGTTATTTATGAACGTTGACGGGCCCGATGGCACAGGTAGTAGCGATCCTATTTTTCCGCCAAGGGTCGTGGGATCAATCTCTACCAAGAACAAATATTTATATTATATGTGTTTGTTCCTTTTTGGGTGTTAAATATGTATTTAGGGATTATATTTGTAATAACTCTATTGTCTGGTTAAAACAAGAGTTTTAAGCGACTTATCTAGATATCAGTTAGGAGATATTGTGTGTGATTTTATGAAACATCATACAAACATCACACTAATGTCCTGTCAGAGTAGACAGAGACTATTGATCTCCACATATTACGATCTTGGCATACCTCTCTCGCTTCCCTTACTCGCATTAGTCCTTTCATACACGCTGGTTTATTTTTAATACATCAAACTTACCCTTTTTTAATACCTTATCTAAATGACTTGTGTTCGCCATGACTCTTCCATTCACATCCATTCTATATATATGCAGTCAGTCATTCTACTTCAATCCATCCTTTGTACACGCCCAAACCATGAAAATATTATTTTCTCTATAGTTATCATAACATCATTTTTTACACCACATTGATCTCTAATCACTTAATTCGTTACTCTATCCCTCAAACTCACACCAGATATACTTCAACAGCATTTATTCTACTCGCGTTCTTCTTCTGTCATATCCAACATTCCCTACGCATGGTAGTCATATGGTATTAGTGTTGAAACAACAACTCTATAAATAGGCAGTCGTGAAACATCTATACCGAATTTTGAAGTTTTGGACACGTTCTGAAGTTGTTTTTCTCTCATAATTAAGAATACTCCATATTTTCGTATTTACAGGTAAATTAAAACTTTATGTAACTGAGTAACTATCATATAAAATTCCGTGATATTAATAATAATAAACTCTTGACTGTACACCAAACATCGTAATGCACGCAACAAAGACAAGAATCGTGTAGTACAATGTGCAAAAAGCGATGTGATCTAGGCAACTTTTGAACGGCTAAGAACGATTAAAACTAAGATTAACCAAGAAGTGTACATATAATAGATATTGTTTTAGTATATTAAATATATATAAATAAATAGACTTTTACCTACAGACTAGTAGGGTCTCACGGTTTTACCGGCGTACTTCCCGTTGCCGTCAAAATACACATAGCTTGCTTAAATTTTGAATTAAATATAGCTTGTTTTAATTGACAGTAGATTTTGATTTTAATCGTACCGACTTAACAAATAATCAAATATTTCCTCTTTATAATTACTAGCAGCGCCCCGCGGATTCACCCATATTAAGTTATAGATCCTTAGTACTAACTTTACATCCCCCTTTTACCCCCTTAAGGGATGATTTTTGAATAAATATTTTACTGTTAAATTTTTACCCCTATTTTACCCCCTTGGAGTGAATTAAATCTTTTATTAGTTTAATTTACCCCCTAAGGGGGTAAAACTTTTCCCTGCGTCATAAAAGGAATCTATGAGCAATCATTCAAGTTTCTACGCTTATAGTTTAGGCCTTGCGTTGATGTTGGTCAGTCAGACAATTTTATATATATATTTAAAGGTAGACAAGAAATAATTGAACTAAAAAAAAGGGAATGCTATTAATAACACTATTAAAATGAGTTAGACAAACTCATTCACTTGTCTAATTTGGTGCGGCATGTCCCGTTTATGAAGTTATGTAATACCAGTCATAGAAAGTTCACTACTGGACATAGGCCTTCCCAAGATAGGGGGAATGTTGCCCTGTGAATTTAAGCTGTAATGTTTTGGATGGATATACCGCCATCTGTCGGTTCTGTTAGTGCTAAAGTTAATATAAATCGTAAAACAATAACTCAAATAAAATCTAAATTTCTCCCCATAGTTAACTTTATGAAACAAGATTTATTATGGAGAATAACAATTCAAACATTCTGTACAAAACAGCGAAACTAAACACTTTGTTTGCCGCAAATTGAAATTTCATAACTTTAAACCTCTAAAGTTGGCCACGTGTTCGGAACCGCAGTGATGTTGTATAAGTTTGGAAGGCATTATATCGTACCATGTTTAACTTCCTATCATATGGTTTAAAAGCTGGCGGTATCAACGAAGTTATAAAACGTGATGTAACGCTTATTTATTTCATACATACATCTCGCCTGTATCCCATCGGAGTAAGCAGAGATCTTTACTTGCTACGATCTTGGCATACCTCTCTCGCTTCCTTTACTCGCATAAGTCCTTTCATACATGCTCGTTTAATTTTGGTACTTCTGACCTGGTCCTTCTTTTATACCTCTTCTACCTGGTTGAGGTATGTTCGCTACAGCTTATCCATTTACTTCTATTTTTTGTTATATTGCAGCCATTTTACTTTTATCTTTGCTTTCTACATGTCCAAATCTCAACATTCCTTTCTCTATTGTTATCACAACGTCATATTATACACCACATTGATTACTTAGCACATTATTCTTTAATCTATCTATTAATCTCACACCATTTATACTTGGAAGTGCTTTCATTTCGATTTTTTTATGCTCGCTTGTTTCTTCTGCCATACCCAACATCCATATGGTAAATATGTTAGTGTTGAAACCAAAACACTTCTATAAACAGCCAGCTGTGTCCATAGAATGTTCATCCTTATCCATTACTTGAAAAAGCTTCTGCAGTAGTGGACGTCTTGCGGCTGATTTGGTGATGATGTTGTTATTATGTAAACAAAGAAACGATATTTAAAGTCAACTTTTAATACAATTATAAAAATAATAAAGGAACGTCAACAAAAAAAGACAGCAACAATAACTTAAAAATAATAGCATAAAAGTTTCTTTGTAATATTCCCTAAATATCGGACACAGCTCCGGCGATCATATAATGAGTAATTCGATACAATAACAAATAATAATTCACAGATCCCAAAAATTACTCCGAGATAAGTCGCTTTAAGCACTTGTGTTACATCAGACAATAATAAAAATAAATATTTGTACTGAGTGAGGATCAAACCACAGACCTTTGGCGCCTGTAATTAACCTGATAGATAATTTTGCAAGTATGTCTTCTTACAAACCTTGACGGGCTAGATGGCACAGATGATAGTGATCCTATCTTGTGCGCCAAGGGTCGTGGGTTAGATTCCCATCCAGGGCAAATATTTATATGATAATATTTGTGTTTGTTCTGTATCTGAGTTTTAAATACAAATATTTAAGTAGTATATTTGTGACGAGGTACACCTCATACAAAAGGTCGGCAGCGTTGGTACTTCACTTTATCTATTTCTACCGCCAAATACTCATGTTCGCATTGCCGGTTTGAAGGGTGAGAGAGGCAGTGTATTTACCCGGTAATGTGGCATAAAATTCAATCACAAGGCTGGGACCACGTTAGTGTTATCCTTGTGATATTACGAGCGTCTATAGGCTAATGTGACGCTTACTATTTTACGTCCTAACGTCCTACGTGTAAACCTGGTCTAGAAAAAATCCTCTGTTACCTGGCGTTCGTAACACAAGTGATTTACCTTAGATTTATTATTATAAAAACTAGCGTACTATCTAAACTAGACCACCTCTAAATAACATTAAATTAAATTAAAACAATGTAACATTAGATAATACGATAGATAGTTATTTAACGCGTGCACAACAATGCATGATATAATATCACACACAATAATCTGGTTACGCGTTAATAATAATCGTTGCGATGCGGCGGTAACCGCTTTCCTTTACGCGAGCAGCCAGCTGGTGTAATCGTAAGCGATAAAATAAACTCACTTTCAACGAGCGGTAGTTTGAGTTTTTCTACGTGCTTATATCGTGCTAATGCTAATTATTTTAACTAATTTTGTCATGAAGAGTATCTGTATCGTCACTCACGCAACTGAATCTTCTTTTTAAAGTACATATAAATCCACACATCTCATAAAATAACCTGACTCTAGAATAATTCGCCGAAAGCAATTGTATTACGGATATCAGACAATAGGGGAATCACAAATTTAATGCTTAAATATATATTTAACACTCCACAGAACAATCACAGATATTCATTATATAAATATACTAGCTGTGCCCGCGACTACGTCCGCGTGGAATAGTTTTTTTTGGCTACCATACCTCTTTATGTTAACTTATATAGTGGAATTAATGGCCTGAAAAATAAGTTTCAAGATTCTAGCTCTAAAAATAGCGATCCTTCCATATAACTTTTCATCCCTCTTTTTGACCCCTAATAACCCTTATTTCGAATAAAAAATATGTCCTTTCTCAGGGTCCAAGGATTATCTGTGCCAAATTTCATCAAAATCGGTTGAGAGGTTTAAGCGGAAAAGCGTAACAGACAGACAGAGTTACTTTCGTATTTATAATATTAGAAGGGATAGCCTTAGTGGGATTGTGCGCCATCTGAAAATCCAATGTAATATTTTATTTACCTTTCTTATTACAATATTACTTAAAAATATTTTAACTATGCTAATAACTAGATGAACACCTCCACAATTATAAACTTTTTTTAATATATAATTAAAATAAACACAAATCAATCTAAACGTCAATCCGCCATTAAAACAAATTTTTCGGCTTCGGCTTTTACAATTTAAAATACTAAATGTAATTTTGTTACATTTATATCCATTATTGCATTCTCTGCCATGTGGCAGAGTATAATAAGAACAGCCCCTATTCCAGGTGTCGTAAGAGGCGACTGAGGTACCAGAACCGATAGATGGCGGTATATCTATCCGACACAGTGCAGCTCAATGCACAGGGTAGGGATGGGCAGCAGCATCCATGTAACGGAAACTGCACTCTGCAATGGCCCAGCGTGGCAATTATGGGCAAGTTTCTTTCTTGTGGAGGCCCATGTGCAGTTGTGGATTTCCAATGGCTGGTATGATGATTGCATCCTCGTTTAATTTCTTCGCTCTTGCCTAAGATTAAATTACGACGAAATAAAGCCGTGCTCCTATAAAATTAACATTTACAGTAACTACTTAAAAGTAACTAATTTCATTGCTCGCACGCAACCACATGGTTAATCACTACTTAGGTATTAGAAACCGGCGGATGACGCAATTATCCGAAATTCTTTACCTAATGCCGGTTCCTAACCTATATCTGTACAAGCATTGTTCCGACCGGATGCTGTACTGTCGGAGAGAGAACAGTTTTTGTTTTTTCAATATTATTCGTTTCGTTCTGTAATTAATTAATTAAAAATCATCATCAACATATGAGCCGCAAAACGTCCACTGTTGGACAAAGGCCTCTCTAAGTGATTTCCAATAGGACCAATCGTATGCGGCCTATGTCCAGCGCAATCCTGTGGTTTTAATCAGATCGTCTGACTTCCTACGCTGCGTTTGCTGGTACGTGGTCTCCATTCCAGAACCTTGCGACTCCATGGTTCAACGGTTCTGCGTGCTAAGTGCCCTGCCCACTGCCACTTCAACTTGCTAATCCGCTAAATACGTGCAATATTTTAAATAAATTAATATACTAAGCCCGCTTGCCCAGCGCGGCAATTATGGGCAAAAGAAACCTCCTTTCTTGGAAAGGCTTATGTCCAGCAGGACCAGGTCCAGTGGACTTACAATGGCTGGTATGATGATGAAGATGCCTATATTAATTACAGTATAGTACCTGCAGATAATACTTACAGTATTGTACGTACCCCAGTACCAGGTGTCATAAGAGACGACAGCGTGACAATTTTATAGAGGAGGCGGTGAATAATGAAAATATTTAGATATATTTCTATCCTACGGTAATAAATATCATCAACGTCATCATTATCCTTATAACAGCTAAAGAACAACCATTATTCCTCATTAGTTAGACAACATAAAAAGGTCGTCTGCAACGGTACCTAACTCTCACTTTATTCTACCTTCAAGTAGCAGTGTTTGTATTGCTGTGTTCCGGCTTGAAGAGTGAGTGAGAGAGGGAGTCGAATGACTGGGTGAATGTGACATTGTATCTTTAGCTCACAAGGTTGGCAACCCGCTAATGATATCATTGTGATATAACGAGAGTTTATAGGCTGCAATGACTTCTATGATGCGGACTGTAAGCTTTTATGTTGATCTGGTCAAATAAAAAAAATTTGCAAACCGAAACTTGCTGCTGGCGATGCAGCTGCCCATCCTTGCCTTTTGCATTTGAGACATACTATTTTGGATGGATATACAGCCATCTGTAGGTGCTGGTACCTCAATCACTACCTACGACGTCAAGCAAAGGTGCCTTCGATATTCGGTATCTACAGGCTACAATTTTATTCTACCTCACTCTCACCTATTTCTACCGCCAGTTTCTAGCGTTTGCATTGCTCTGCTCCAGTTTAAAGGGTGAGAGGAAGAAAAATTACACAGTAAATGTGACATAGAATATTCATTTCACAGGGTTGGCGACACGCTAGTGATATCCTAGTGATGACACGTGTCTTTAGGCTGCGGTCACGTTTACCGTATGTTCATTTGCTGACTTTATAATATAAAAAAATATAAAAAATAAACTTATACATAAATATATATATATATATATATATATAT
>JACJUM010003237.1:18106469-18202833 GCA_020976665.1 Heortia vitessoides
TACATAAATATATATATATATATATATATATATATATATATATATATATATATATATATATATATATATATACTATATATATCATTGTAATTGTATATATTAAAAAAAGTATATCTTTTTCACTTTAGGCATCGTACTTCAATTTATATCGCGATTCGTAGTAACTTTCCCGTATCAAAAACTAAGAGTCCTTTCTATCTTAACATGCTAAATTTATTAATAGGGTATAGGGCGGTAACTTACTTCTTATGTTATAGACCGACAGACAAACATACCTACTTTTATAGTTCTAAATATAAATTATCAAATTTTCATTTAAAAATATTTTTTCTAACAACTGTACAATTACTAAAAGTAGGGAAGTTTCACTAATAAGACAATTAGTATAAGGTTAAAGACACACTGTACACATTACAGATATATTTGAACCATCAAAAAAGAATACGAGCCCGATGGTGCATTAGGTAGTGATCCTATCCTGGACTAACATTTATATGATCAATATATGTATTTGTTCTGTGTCTGGGTTGTAAGTATGTATTAATGTAATTTTTAGTCACCTGTTATGAGTTTTCCGTAACACAAGTGCTTTAAGCGACTTATCTTGTAGTCAGGTCTATTTATTTATTAATGATTTGTATAAGTAGACGAGCTGTTAAATTTGCTAATACCTACCGCCTTCTGTGTAAACCTAACCTAACGGTCTACGGACCGAGACTTGCGCTTGCGCAACTAAACACACCCGAGTGACACAGGTCAATGTCGCCCACACACGCGCATGCGTCGTTAAGCATCGGAAAAGTAAAAGTCAAGCATGCGTTCATATCAAGTTAATGCAGCGCAGTGCAAGGCTTAAGGCTATTTGATATGACACCAAGGTATAAAACTACATTCTTTCATGCAATCAAATTTGAAATTATCTTTGTTTAATAGAACTATTATTACAGGTACTTCTAAATTTCATTTTCAGTCGATACTTTATGTATACTTTAGTACCATGAATGTTAAATAAATTCACAACATCTCATACATTGACCTGACCCGCTGAAGTCACTTGAACACTTGTAATACAGGCACCAGACAATAGAGGAATAACAAATATAATACTTAAATACATATTTTGCACCCAGACACAGAAAAACAAATATACATCATATAAATAGTTGGGATTGTACCCACGACCCTAGGCAAATAAGATACGATCACTACCATCTGCGCCATCGGGCCCGTTAAAACATCAAGGTTATATACAACGTTAATAATATTTTAGACTATGCAAATAAATAATTCTACAAATCAAATGACCAGTGAACCTATTGTAATAAGATATATAGTACGACAAAAGAGTCATTTGAACAATCAAATTATTAAGTAGCTTACTTCAAACTTCAGCCGGTACAAGACCGGTCTTATAACTAAATTTCCTGCAGGTTCATTACGTGTCACCAAAAAAACTGATAAAAGACTAAAATTAATGTTTACTAGAAAAATAAATCGACATGTCTCAGGCTCCAGTCTGGACTCGAACCCGCAACTTTCCCAAGACAGGGGATTGCACTACCGTTGCGCTACCAAGAAAGTTCTCGGATCAAAATAAAAAAATCGACATTCTTACTAACTAAGGAGTAGACATATCGTTTTTTTTTTATTTCGATAAAAGTACTATTTTTACCTAGTAGTTAGTGTCAAATAATAAACAAATAAATTGAATATAGCCCCAAGTTTCTTCATTAAATTAAACTTTAAAACAATAATAAGATATTCAAATAAGTTTACGCCTTACATAATTCTTGAACTAATTAAAAATATAAATATATTCTAATTTTATAAGGCAAAAGAGTTTGTTTGTTTGAACGCGCCTATCTCAGGAACCGCTAGTTTTATTAAAAAAAACTTTCAGCATAAGATAGTCCATTTATCTGAAAAGGCTACTATACCCTCAAAGTTATTATTTCATGCGAACAAAGTTGCGGGCACCGCTAGTACTATTCATGATTTTATTTTTAAAGATTTTTACAATTGCCCTCGAATTAATTATTTATAATGGTCGATGCGATATTAACCTTATTTTACTAGTGCATCCAAGTAAAAAGTCCGATAAGTTTATTCCATTATGTTTTCATAAACTTATTGACTATGTACAGTCATTATTTATTTCTTTAAACATATGTTTACTAAGTGGCCAAAGAGATCACTACCTCCTTACTAACTTTGCGATTTGAAGGTATTATGTACCCAATAATTTCATTTTTAATTTCATTGCCTCTCTCATCAGATCATGGCAATACGAATACTGCTTGTTTTGGTAGACATAAAGAAAGTGTATTTCACTTTTCCTTTGTCTAACTTACCTCTTGTATATTAGTATGTGGGAGACAATTGAACAATTTCGGGGGTACCTCTACCTCCTACCTAAATATTCTCTACCTCTCAGGTTGCCGACGACACCAAAATTAATAAATTTAATAATAAACACAAATCGCAATGTACGAAACATTGCACCAAATTTATCCAAAGTTAATCTTTTCTTAAATAAAATATGTAAACGAACACAATAATGTTTTTTTTTGTTTTTAAACACGCTAATATTCTGGTTTGAGGTTTGAGATCTGGTCGTAGAGGTTGTTGCATTTAGTTCAAGCTCTGCTTGGAGCACATTTAGTTCAAGCTCTGCTTGGAGCACATTTAGTTCAAGCTCTGCTTGGAGCACATTTAGTTCAAGCTCTGCTTGGAGCACATTTAGTTCAAGCTCTGCTTGGAGCACATTTAGTTCAAGCTCTGCTTGGAGCACTTTTAGTTCAAGCTCTGCTTGGAGCACTTTTAGTTCAAGCTCTGCTTGGAGCACATTTAGTTCAAGCTCTGCTTGGAGCACTTTTAGTTCAAGCTCTGCTTGGAGCACTTTTAGTTCAAGCTCTGCTTGGAGCACATTTAGAAAAGTGTCGATGACATTACATTCAAATTAAATGGTAACTGAAAAAAAGTCAACTTCAACACCAGTAGCAATTACAAGCATATGTATAATATTTCAATAAACAGAATTTAGCTTCAACTAACTTCACGGTAGTTTTAGGGTAAACTTAACTTCAAGGTAGCTAATTACGTGAAAGTGCAATTAATTGAAAATTAGAAAAAAAAAACATTTTTATTAATAACAAGGTTAGCTTGAGTCTATTAAAGTGAATTTATTTTCAAACTTAAGCGAACCAATTGTTAAGTAAACCAAAAAATTCAAATAAAATATTTTTGTTTTATTCATCCAAAAAACATTTATTTTTTTATTTAATTTAAAAAAAAAAGTTGCTGATACTTACAGCCAATAAACGATTTTACACATGTAAACTAACAAAACAACAATAAGATGATTGTAAAGAGACTATAATCAAGTGCTTTAAGCAACTTACCACCCAGGTATGAGATATTGTTGGAATTTATTATTATTTATTTACTATAATTACATATAATTTCCCTACATACATACACCTACATGCCTAATGAATACTTTAATTTAATATCATTTATAATAATAATTTATTAAAAACCAAAACAAATACACTAGATAGTACAATTTTGGCACTTCTGCTAACTAAACTAGGCCAAGTCCTCTATTTTAATTAATAGTGATTACTCCGTTTGCTATGGTGATACAAATAATGGTAAATAGGATGTCCAGTCTTCCTAAGTTACTTCAAAAACAATAAACTTATGTTTGTGAATTTTGAGAACGGTTGATTCTAGGTAACCAAAACGTCGATCAACAATTTGAAAAGTTAAGCAAACCTCGTTTTAAAGACGTTAAAATAACCGTTCAAATATTATTATATTCAATTCACTGTTAACAATTATTGTTAATCATAATTACACCAACTGTTACACGATCACCTGTAATAACTTTCGTTAACCTCAGTCCAGTTAGCATTTCGCCAGCCCCCCCCCCCCCCCCCTTCGCTGGTGGGGCACCGGCCGCGCCGAACCTCACAGTTCAGATCGGCACATCAACTAGCTAAGTGATTCCTCGTTAGACCAATAAGTGTAGGCAAAATGTGCGGAGATATGGGAAAGGCTGTTCTGCGCGCGCTCACAGGCGCTCTGCTGTGTGGTTTGGCATCTGATGCGTATTTGCAGGTTTGTTGCATTAATTAATCTCTATTAAGTAACAGTTCAGCCATGATAGGTTAATTAACGATGTTTTCACTTGTAAGGTAATTTTTTTTCGGCAGTCAGTGTTGCAGACTATTTTGCGAAAGTAGAATCCATAGAAGTGCAAAAGTTTTGGCGCGCAAACCTAAGAAGTACAGTTAATGATTTTGAACAATGAGGCTGTATTTAAAATAATAACCGGGCAATAAAAAAAGTTCGTACCTGCGCTGTTCCATGTAAATATGCTATATTTTTCTCTAAAGATATTTTTTTATAATTAGGTTTTAATACTTTCCTACTTTTTTAAACAAAAAAACAAAATCTGTTTTTGCTTTTAAATTAATTTAATTGCTTTTAATTTATTGCAAAAAAATGTAGATATAGTATTGTACACCTGAGAAAAGTCTACAAATAAATCCGCGTTGATATACCATATTTGTAGACTTTTTTTATGCCCACAGTAACCATTTTTTATCCTTATTGCACCTGTGTGCGAAGCCGGGGCGGGTCGTAACTTATTAGGACAAATAGACCCGGTTCAGCCGTGCATCTTGCAAAAGTTGGAACAGTTTTCTGAGGAGAAAATCTTTCATCTATGATAATAGCAAATTTCATTTAAGATATTATTTAAGAGAAGTAATTAATGAAAATCTATTGGACTGTTTTCAAACATTTCTTTGGCTTATGTAAAGGTTCATTATCAGCGAGGAACAAAATTTATAATTAATTTCTGTATTCTTACGTGGGGCACTGCTACTTAGTATTTTCAGAAACTCACGGATTCATCACGAAAAAATAAATTTCAACAATAAAATAAAAAATACATATTCACACAACATCTCATGTAAGTTTCAAAAAACATTTGTGTAACGTACATCAAACAACAGAGCAATCAAAAATATAATACAGACATATTTAACATCCAGGCCCAGAACAAACACAAATATTTATCATATAAATTTGTTACGGGGGGGGGGGGGACCCACGACCCTTGGCGCACAAGATGGATACTCAACTGAATGTGAATCTTAACATAATGATACAAAAATATTTGACCTAAACATTTAGGAACATATGTACCCACTCTAACGTCACAAACACACTTATTCACTGAAGTCTATTAAACAAGGCTCGATGCAGCTGAGTCGGACAAACAAATATTGCTCGAACACGAATCAATAACCCGATATTTACTACGCTGATAGTAAACGAGGCAGTACACTGTATTTAGTACACTATCGTGCTCGAATTAATCGTTTGACAGCGCGTGTATTATTTGTACGCTGTCAAACAAATTTTGACAGCATCAATCTAGGTAACGGTTGCACGGCTGAGCGGGAAATTAAAAATTAAAAAAAAACAATTAAATCTATTTTAAATTGTTATAATGCGGTTTATTTTCCTTCGAGAGATAGATTAAAGAAAAGTGTGTTAAGAGATCGATGTAGCGTAAAAGACAGTGTTATGACAATAATTAAAAAAGGAATGTTGAGATTGTTTGGATATGTAGAAAGGATGAATGAAAGTAGAATGGCTGCAAAAATATATAGAGCGGATGAGAATGGAAGAGTTGGTATAGGACGACCTAGGCGAACATACTTTAACCAGGTAGAAGGAGTATTAAACAAGGGCCAGGCAGAAGTACCAAGAGAGAGCACACATAACAGGACTAATACGACTAAGGGAATAGGGATGGCGCATATAGTAGTGATCTTGACTTGTGTGCCAAAGGTCGTGGATTCGAACCCACCCAGGACAAATATTTATATGATTATATATGTGTTTGTTCTGTGTCTGGATGTTAAATATATGTATTTAAGTAGTATATTTGTGATTCCTTGTCTGGCGTCCGTAACACAAGTGCTTCAAGCGACTTATTATGAAGTCCGGTCAATGTATGAGATGTAGTGGGAATTTATTTATCGTAGGAAGTGGAGATTCATAGTTTCTGCCTACTTATATGAGAAAGAGGCATGATGTGTGTGTGTGTGTATATTTATTTAACTTATTAAGTTTTTTTCGACGTTTCGGCTATCTTACGAAAAATAATCTCAAGAATGTCGTTTTACATCAAATAAAAAAAAAACTCATTAAAAAAGTTAATAGAGTAGTTTTATTATAAACGTGTCAATATTAAACAGACTTAAAAAATATATATATGAAAAAGTTGACGGGCCCAATGGCGCAGATGGTAGTGATCCTATCTTATGCGCCAAGGGTTGTGGGTTCGATTCCCACTCAGGACCAACATATGTTTGGAGATATTTGTGTTTGTTCTGTGTCTGGGTGTTAACTTATGTATTTAAGTATTATATTGCTAATTAGTCTTCTTGATATCCGTAACTCGGTTGGGAAGGAAGGAAAGCGGCGTACCTGTCGCAAAGCGTCAGGCTATTTTTTGCCACCATGAGCAATTCGCCTGAAGTGACTAATACCAGTTTAATTAAATCCTACACTTAGTTCTATATATCTCCTAGAAAGGCACATGTCCAGCATTGGACGTCATTCAATGGACATGATAGTCATCATATCAGCCGTAAAACGTCAACAAGACATAGGGCTCTCCAAAAGAACGCAGCTTTGATGGCGATGCTGCTGCCCATCCTCGCCCTGTGCATTTAAACTGCAACTTTGCTGATGGATATACCGCCATCTGACGGTTCTCGCACCTTAGTCGCCTCTTACGACACTTGGTACAGGGGAAGGTACTATTCTACTCTACCAGTACCTCACGGCTTGATAATATTAGTTATATGTCTTTCCATAGTATTAGCCAATTGCTACGGGAAATCTGGTATCAAAATACGAAAATACGCTAAAATATCAGATACCTAACGAACAATTAATAGACTAGACTTGCATTACGCCAGGGCACGAGCAGAGCAAACAAGCGTGTTCAGTAACATAATATTCCCTGGTTGTTACCCAGTTATATTTGTTGATGTTGTGATGATATTTCGACGCCATGTGATATTTTCGCAGCGATACAATTGTGAGATATTTATTGAGGTTCTGCTGTTAATTCTATTGTTTTCGATGTCAAAATACAATACCATTGTTGTTTTAAGTTTGTTTCAATAAAAAAAACCTTGTTTTAAACGGTTGTTAAAGCGAAAATGGAATGGCGACATTATAAATCACTCGCATGAATAAGATAGTTTGACATTACAATAGACGTTCAAAGTAACTCATTAATACATTTCCTAACTATAAACATTTTTTTTTGTTACTTCATGTTACCAAATATTTCATAATGTATTTAATAAAAACTTAATATGTACTTAGTGACTACTACAAACTACACTACAGCCATTGGAAGCCTACTGCTGGACCATAGACCTCCCCAAGAAAGGGGGAATTTTGCCCATAATTGCCGCGCATGCGTGTGTGCAATCGTCAAGTTCAGCTTTCACGACGGGGATGTTGCTGCCCACCCCCACCCTCTGCATTTGAGCTGCACTGTTTCGGATGGATATACCGCCATCTGTCGGTGCTGTTATCTTAGTCACCTGTTACGACACCTAGTTCATAGGGAGGTACTATCTCTAACCGGTAAAAGACAACTTAGGTACCGATAGATGGCGGTATATCCATCTAAGAAAGCTCATTCATGTACACAGGGGGGGATGGAAAAATTCCCCATTTTCTTGGGGAGGGATATGTCCCGCAGTAAACTTCTAATGGATATAATAATGATAAGTAATTAAATATCAAGAATACAGTATAGAACCTTTTTAAAATACTTTAGTAAATAATAAAGAATATATAAATTAATTTACCAGGAATATATTTAATAGCTATTACTAGTTCTCGGAATTCCAATTCAATTAATCAATCAGGATACGTATCCCGAATAATACATTTAGAACATAAAAGTCGACTTATAGTGTTCTCCATAGTCTGTAGCGACACCATGTGGAAGAATGAATGTGGAAGTAAAATAAACTAAATTATGCCATTAATATTGGAATGATATACAGTCACAGTGAGTTAGAATTATAGATCGATTTAATTTACCAAATAACTCTACAGATATCCACTTCAGTAGCTAATAACAAAGATCAGATTTAACTACCTTCTAGATAAAATTACATTTTGTATTGCATATAAAGTAAATATCCTGTTTATGTTTCAACAGACCGACACCGTAATAACAGCTATATACTATTCACCAGCACCAGAGGAAGTGTGGAGTAAATAAAGCCTCTTTGACGAGAACTGTTTTTAAATAAAACTACTTTTGAAAAGCTGAACAAGGCTTATTTAATTTATAGATTATATGTTTCGGTTAGGTAACCCGCCATTTAAGGCCGGCATTTTAGCGTAGAGCGTCCAACTACAAGATCCAACGACGATCTAACTAAAACCGCAGGATAGCGCTGGACACAGGCTGCATACAACCGATCCTGTTGGACGTCCAGCAATGGACGTTTTACAGCTGATATGATGACGATGATAGAAAGATTAGTTTTATTATGAGTAGTAAACGCGTAAATGTTAGAAAATGTGATAATTCTGAAAATTGTTAACCATCCAGAACAATATTACATTTATGTTGGACTGGTTTTCTACCTGCGACTATGTCCGCATATATTGTACTTTATGTGTCTCACCCTTGAGGGACTCTTGTTATTCTGGATTGATAGTTAAACTGTGCAAAAAATCGAGCCCTTTCTGTAGAGAAAATTAGCAAGCCTAACCTGGGATAGATTGGAATAGACGGAATCGTCTATTCCAATCTATCCCATAAAATCTATCCCATAAAAATCGAGGTAAATAAAAAAGTTATCTACATACTATTTCAGACTATCATTAATTTCTGTGTCAAATTTAATTCAGATCTGGTTCTGGACTCATTACAAACATCCATATACACACTCACTTATTTATAATGTTAGCAGTATTCTTAAACTAGAGAAACCGTTTGAAAACAGACTTATTTCCCGAGGACGAATCTTTAGATTGATACTCAATAGCAAATATTATTTAACAAGCTTGCATTTATTCTGTTGCGCTAATATTTGAATAAAAAAAATGATAAGAATTTCAACTCTTCATTTCTTTAATTGGTGTTCCGAGTTGTAGCGGTAAAGGGTGGGTCAGTCGAGACCTTTAAATAGATATTTTAGTAGCAATAACTTCCCTCATAAGGGAACACTAACTTTAGCAATTTTCCTTTCCCTGTTTCCCGGCAGCCCCTCAAAGGCGAATTACTCTTGGTTAAATTTACTCTCATTTTCGTCGGATGCCTGTTTTTTAGTTTTATTTCTTTGATCAAGCTCTTCAAAGTGAAAATTGTTTGCAACTTGGTTCTGCCACCAAATTGGTATTCTAGTGTAATTTCGCAATTTTCACCTTGAAAACCTTTTCTGGCGTTGGGGCGTTCGTTGTGTACGATTCTGTTCAAACTTTCATCTGATATAGCAGTGCTTTTTGTGATGTAACTTCTTTTTTATATTTAAATATAAATATCATGAAGTGTATAGTCCCCACTTGATATTAAATGTGACTCTATGCTAGCATAGACGCTAGTGTCATCACAACTATATCACTAGCGTGTCGCCAACCCTGTGAACTGAAGACCCTATGTCACATTTACCCAGTAACTTCAGTGCCTCTTTCACCCTTCAAACCGGGACAAAGCAATGTGAATCCTGCTATTTGGCAGTAGAAATAGGTGAGAGTGAGAAACCAATGCAGACGATCTTTAAAGACGTCTACTTCATAGAAGTTGTACAATGACGATGCATTTAACTGCTAATTAATCGTGTTTTAACAATATTTCATTCAAACACAGATCAGATTAATAAAAGATTATAGAGTTCTTTAATCAAATGTAAATTTTGACAGTATTGGATAACATTTTTTTAAAACTAAATTTAACATGCAGCGTCATGTATCTGTCATTTGCAATATGTTATTTTGAAAAATATTGGTACATAAAATATTTTATACGTTTTCTTTGAAACTGTTACTGTCACTGTATATATAAAACTGTTGTTCACTGTATATATAAAAATAGAATCATTTCTCCATTAATAAGAAAGTGTGGCCGTCTATTTGGTGCGCTTCTACAATTAATATTTTGAAACAATATCAGTGGCATTTGGCATGTAAAGCTTGCTTTTTAGAGTTTAATATACTATAGATCCTCGAAACCTTCTAACGGGACGTGATAATAATTAAAGTCCACAGTAGTTTGACCTCAACTGTCTCGATAGCGCATTCGAAAGCATTGTACATATTTGTGACTCTATTATCTGTAACACAAGTGTTTTAAACGACTTATCACCGATTCAGATCAATGTATGAAATATTATTTGAATGTTTATTATAATAAGTCACTGTAGTATAGTAAAAATTATAGAGCACATACGTCTGGATTATTAGACAAATTTCATACAAAAGTTAAAGTAGCCGATATGAAAAATAATAAGGAAATCTCAAGCGGCGCACTTAACTAATAAAAAACCCTAAGTTGAAACTTCGTTGTTCCTGGCTAGTGGAACTTTTTTATTAAACGCGGAATAGACGATATTTTAAAAGGAGCCGGGGTGGAAGCATTGTTGGATATTTTATTACGCTCAGTCTTACACTATCACGACTTGCTTTTCATCCGCTTATATTTGTGCAAACTTTATTTGTTTATACAACAATACTAAATTTATATTTAATTCCAAAAATAATATACTAGAAAATTTTAGACTAAAAAGAATATAACAACGAGCTAAACGCCATTTGTTAACAATAAATACATAAGATATCTTAGAGGCTAATCTTAAAATTATTATTTATCGTATAATCCCATCGAGGTATGCACTTATGGTATTACGTTCGTTCATTATTGGTACTTTTAACCTGGTCTTTCTTTAATACCTCTTCTTTCTGGTTAAGATATTATATATATATATATATATGTGTGTTATCATCATAATCATCATTACAGCCGTTGGATATGTAAACAAATATATAAATTCACCTTGGTTCTTTACATTTCAGCAGCAACTACAGCGGCCCCAAAAAGTCCTGGATCGTTCTGCGAGAGATTACCAAACTGGCGGATTAATACACGATGTAAGTTACTATTTTACCTGCGTCTGAATTATGGTACTTCGAACGTACAACTAACTGCTTGCGTGTGCATTGGTACTATCGCATATTTCTACTGCAATAGAGCAGTGTTGACATTGCTGTGTTCCGGTTTTTTTTCACCCTTAAAACTAAATCTAATATCCCCATGTGGTTATAAAATTAATTGTAAAAATATCAAACTAATCTGCACCTAAGTCTCATACATAGGTCGTCTGCATTGGGACCTGACTTTGTATTTATAAATATTTATATACAGTAGAATATAGAGTAAACTAGTATATATATATATATATATATATATATATATTTCTGTCGTCAAATAGCAGTACTCGCATTACTGTGTTCCGGTTTGAAGGGTGAGAGAGTTAGTGAAATGACTCGGTAATATGACATAATATCATCAAGTCAAAACTTTGGCAACTTGGTGATATAAAGAGCATCTATAAGCTGCAGTGACGATAACCGTCTTGCAGATTGTAGGCTTGTTTGTCGACCTGGTCATATAAAAAAATGTGATGTTGGTCTTAGTCAAATAACCCAAATGAAACCATACAACTAATCAATAATTATTTATCTTAATTATATACTTGATAACGTAATTTATTAAAGAGCAACATACTTATCTAAATATTAATTATAAAATGTTTATTACTTCAATGTTTAGCACTTTTTCAGTCAATTTTTTTAAATTAAATATGCTAAATATTGCCAATACCATAAGGCTCGTACTATCAATCTGTCACAAGAAAATTACTGGAGGTAGACCTCATACGAAGGTCGTTTAGGTTGTTCCTGACTTTCACCTATTTCTACCGCCATACAGCAGTGTTCGCATTGCTGTGTTCCGGTCTGAAGGATGATAGAGTCAGTCAATTTACTAGGTTATGTGGCATAGTATTCTCAAGTCACAAGGTTGGCAACGCGTTAGTGATATCCTTATTATATTACGAGCGTCTTGAAGCTGCAATGACACTTACTATCACGTTTAATGACCGTGCTAATAAAACAAAGTCTAATAAAAAAATAAGTATGAGGTACTCATGTATACTTTTTAGTTACTGAGATAAAGCAAGCATGCAAATTTAGTTACAATACTAACTTTATTTTTTTTTTATAAAGAAAAGAATAATAATAATGACCCAAAAGAGACTATTCAAAAATTAAAAATAACTTAAAATAACTTTCCTATTGCATATTTCAAAACGGCCCTTTTAAAAGTGATTTAGTGTACTGCATGTTATCCCAAGATTGGACCATTACGCGCTGCGCAAGCGGTGGGCGTCCATGACTCGCGGACATTGCCCTCTCACTATATCGCGCGGTGTCGCAACTCGCGTACCGTTCGACTAGTTCCTTCCTTCCCAACCTATAAAATTTGCGCCGTAATTAAAAAAGCTACGTAATTTTTTTTTCACAGCTTTTAACCTATTCTACATGTTAGAAAGTTACAAAACCCATTTGGTAATTTGTGTATATCTTTATCAAAATGTTGCTAGTTTTAATGTAGGCCTACTCTGTCTATATACGTCCGTTCAATAGGCCAATCTTCGCCGTAATAAGAACAGTATAATTGTTAACAAAACAAAAGACGATCGTCCAGAGACTGCATCTCATCGTCGCTATCGGGATCAAAGCGTAATTTTCATTCCATTACCCCTCTGGCCAGTATTAGAGGCGAACATACGAGTTGTTTGCGCGCATTAGTTTGCACTAATATCACAATTTCAGTTTCGATCCGTTCCCAAAGATGGGCAGAGAGCCCGGCCAGTTTGTTGGTACGGGTTTGATGATATGCTAATTAACACGAGTGTATTGTATGTTTACGAACTAGAACATCTTTCGTATTTGAATTTCACTCAGATGCAGTAATAACGACACAGCTCCAAGTAACCAAATTTGATTATATTTTGGATTTAAACTGCCCTGTGTGCCAAAATAATAAACAAATATAGATAGCTTTAAGAGATGGTATTGTCATTAATAACAATGAATGTTCTAAGTATTCCAGACAAATTCATTTGATTTAAATTGACGGGCCCTATAACGCAGATATAAGTAATCCTATTTTGAGCGAGTAAGGACAATTACTTATATGATGATATTTGTGTTTGTTCTGTATCTGGGTGTTAAACATATTTACGTAGAATATTTGTGATTCCTTTGCTGTCTGTAACACAAGTGCTTTAAGCGATCTATCATGGAGTCAGAATTTGAGATGATATGGAAAAACTAAAATAATAATCCGTTGTTTCGTAACAAAATACAAGACGGACATTCATAAGTTACCTTTTGTTGTTGAAAAAAGTTATTATTATTACTATTATTGAGCAAATTGAAGACGTTGATAGGGTGTTCGAAGAAATTAAATGATATGGAGGAGTGTAATATGTCAGGATTGGAGCAAATGGATACAAATTATCGTTGCTTAACCGGTTCAGCGAAAGTAAGGCATGTATGTCATTACAAAATCTCAACTAAAGATCAAACTAAAGAACATAATTAAGATACATTTATCCATATATGTTGCAACGTAAGCGTGTTGCAAGCGCAGATTGAAAAAAAAATGGAACCATGTCAAGTGCGATCAGTTAGCCCGGCGTTGATACAGTTACCGTTTGTACGTTTATTAACTATGTTATGTAATAGAGTAAGAAATCATAACACACCTTGTTATGTACACGTTAAGACGTAGTATGCCGTGACTTACAATAAAATAAAATACAACCTTCGAATGGAGAAAAGAAAAAAATATTTTTTTAAAATAGGAAGTATTCGATTCTGATATACTAAAAATACTCTTGACCCTGATGACCCTAGGTGGTAGGCCTATTAGAAAACAGGCATAACTTAAACAAGTCTGCCGGCACCGGATCTCAAAACTAAGTTTAGTACAGGTTAATAATAATAATAATAAATAATAGTAACACAAGTAATTAGTGTTATTCGACCCGGTGACTAATTAACTATCCGAAATACCCCCCGCCGATGATAATGGTGGAATCAAAATCATGTCGTGAAATACTGGCTGAGTGGAACAGCGCCTCCTTCTATATAAGACATTAACAGTTAAAATATTTTCTAAATAACACATTTACGACTACTGTGTGATTTAAATTTTATTGGATAATAATATTTTTGCATAATTAAAGTTTGTCATAGGATTAGTATCTCAATTGTTGTTTGTAAAGTAAAAATAATTTTGTTGAGAATTAATCAAGTTAACTAGCAATTTTATATCATACAAGCGACTCGTCCCGGCTTCGAGAGGACAATTGTTTTTAAACATTTGGGTTAAATATATATGGATAGGCTAAAACTGATCATAATCTTGAAAATCTTGTAGCCAATATCCAACAGGTCAGTCAGGTACCAACAGAATCGAAAATCTTACAAAAAAAATGTCTTCTTATCGAGGGTAGATTTGTTTGTACCAAATAAAATGATAAGACAGAAGAATACTCGGTAAATTCATCTGTTTTGGTGCGTGATAGCTTAATGGAAACTACTCTTTACTGTATCTGCCAAATTAAGCCACAGTAAAGTTAAACACTGGTAAAACACACCATAGACGTATCATTGCATATAATTGTAATTTTATAGCTAAATAAGTTTTTTTTCTGTTTTTATTTTTTGCTGTGTGTCGCAGTCACAGATATTGGGGGGACTTAAACTTCTCAATAGCCTAATAGGGGTATTTACTTTTTATTTTAGTTAATAAGAAGGCAAGACATGGATATAATATTTGTGGTTACATAATAACAATAGCTGGACATATGGTTTCGCTAGGTTTTTTATAAATAATAATAAGTTCTTTAAAGTTGTTGCACAGATTTTTGTTCTATTATTGATCTCACCGCAGCGCATACGCTGAAAGTCATATTCTGACAATTTTTTTCATACCTTGGATTACATTATTAAAATTTAAGTAGGGATCCCATTTTATTTCTCGTAATAAATATAGCGTATATCACTCAGAAACAAAATAGCGTACTGTTAGTGAAAGAATTATCGAAATCTATGCAGTTTTTTGGAGTTAATTCATGCCAAATATCCAAAAATTCAAGAGTACAACGTTTTCTCTTTATAATATTAATGTAGATAAAGAGAATTACTTTATTACATTGTCTATAAAATTTGTAATTTGTAATTATATGTATGTATAGATGGCCGTCATTATGTATAATATTGAATCATGATGACAGTGACGCATCTATTTACTTACAAAATAGTATAGGAAAGACGAAAAACCATAATCACTAATTTAAATAAAATTCTCTGTTTATATACTAAAACAAATGTTTAATATGTATATTTCCTTGCTCCAGAGATACCAACTTTATCCGTATGAAGTACAACAGCAACAAGTGTATAAGAAACCTCTGAGAGAACACGAGAAACCACAAGACCTCCGCAATGTGCCCGGCGTGCCCGGGGTGGACTTCCCGGTCTACCATGAAGTCCCGGAGACCAGTTTCTCCTGCAACCACGTGCCGGTCAGACCTGGCATGTACGCCAACGTAGAGACTGGATGTCAGGTATGTTGCTTTTTCACTAAGATTCAAGATTTTCGAACTGTTTTGTTATAAGACTGGGCCGATGGCGGAGATGGTAGAGATCCTATTTTGCGCGCCAGCGGTCGTAGGCTCGATCTCCCAGATCAAGTATTTATATAAAGAATATTTCTATCTATTATATATATATCCTGTCTATTATCGTGTATATTTATATGTATCGTACAATTATATTTGTAATTCCTCTGTTATCTGATAAAACATAAGTATAACAGTATGCAAGAAACATAAGTGCTCTAACTTAATCTTACTTATGACGGAGTCGAGATTGTAATGCATCAATTAACCCGGCACAATTAATTATTATTGTCAAGACAACAGTTTTAAAGGCGCGAACTCGACCAAAATGACACGGGTCTTTTATCACCAGTTTTTATTTACTGTAGATTTAAGACTACTTTTGAGGTAGTTTTACTATAGCAGCATTAGCTTTTGAAAGTGAGCAGTACTGAGTATATGTAATTGCACACTCTAACCTGGTAATTACCCGTGAGGTAGATGTTAGCCATCATCATCATTCGTGGCAATCGTGTAGCTTCCCCAAGAAGCCTTTATGTCCTACAGTCCAATGGCTTATATTATAACGAACAGCGCCGCGCGATTTAATACTAACTTTACCCCCACTTTACTCCCTTAGGGAATAAATAAAAAAAAATCCTTTATTAGCGCTTTCCAGCACTATAAAAGGAACCCCTTTGCAAAATGTCAAGTTTCTAATATATATAGTTTAGGCCCTGCGTTGTATCAGATCAGAGTCATTCTATCAGATTCCCCTTATATATATATATATATAGATGATAAGAAATATAAAGGCCAGAACTAGTTTCTAAAATAATAAAACTACTTTTATAACGGCTTAAAAACGCAGTTTGTTGAACTTTTTAATATTATTGTTTGATTTACAAGAGACTCCTGCACCTGCTGCATTGATAGAAACAAACATAAAATGAATATTTATTGATATAATTGTAATAATAATACTCTTTATTGTACACCTAAATTTACAAGCAAACACAAGGTAGTATGAGGTGTACCAATTAAAAAAATAATAAACGTAAAAAACATGACACAAACTTTTAAAACTAAAAAAGAAAACTGTAACTGAAAACTTAGAATAAGTACAGTATTGGCCAATAAGAATGCTAGGTTCTAATTATACGAGTATCTCTCAAATATGGAAACAACACCTAATGTCAATATTGAAAACGGTTAGCGTTATGTAACCAAAACGTCGAACTAAAAATGTTAAAAGGTAAATAAACCGCGTTTTAACGCCGTTAAAAAAGTAGATTTATTATAATTAGTGAACGCCTAAATGTAAGAAAATATTATAGTTTAATAATATGAAATTATTTAAGTTTTTATAGATTCCCTGCTGTTTTAAATAAATATGCCTGATTGCGCATTTATATTTATATCCCTACTAATATTATAAATGTGAAAGTAACTCTGTCTATCTGTTACGCTTTCCCGCTTAAATGTCTAAACCAATTTTGATGAAATTTAGCACAGACAATCTTTACAGCCTGAGGAAAGACATAACGTCGTCGATAGGGGGGATGAAAAGTTGTATGGAAGTATCGCTATTTTTGGAGCTAGAAACTTGAAATTTATTTTTCAAGCCATTGACTCGATATAAATAAACATGACATTCAAAGTTTATATAAGTTAAGGTAAAGAGGTATGGTACCAAAAAAAAACCATTCCACGCGGACGAAGTCGCGGGCACAGCTAGTTTACTTATATAGTGAATTAACCGTTTTTTAAAACGAAATTAAATAGCGTTTCAAAGACTAGCACTTGAACAGTAATGGAATTTGACCGTTTGCATTTAGTCTTGAATAAATTTGAGGGCCCTTCGAGACTGAAATGTAGATAAGGTGATGTCCTAGATTCTTTTATGTACCTATAGCGTTCGGTACAGCTTTTGTATTATTGCTTTTTAAGATTTAAGATAAATAAGTCGACTTAAATTAAATGTCACGTATTATATGATAGGCCTAATTTAAATGTTATGTGTCTCGGGAATGCGAACTACGCGGGCGTTATTAATAATCTCAAATTCAACATTACAGCACAAAAACTAAGCTTAAAATACCGCAGAATAATTTATCAAATCTACAACTGTATAAAATACCCAGGACATTAACCGAGAGCCTAAAACGGCAGCGCAAAGATAAGTCCAATTTAGTCGATGAGCGGCAATCTGCATTGGGAAGGTAAAGAACTGCCGGGCAGCGAGCCAAGAGGGGGTAATCCGGGATAGTAATGATATAACATAACAGTAATGTTTGAACGAGAACGAGCTGAAATTAAACGTACACCGTATTGTACGCAATAAGATCTATATGTTGTCTTTATTTGTACTGAGTACATTTTAGATGTTCGCCGACCGCTTCCTTGAACCTTTAACACGCTCGTGCTAAAGCAATCTATTGATCGATTAGTTTATATAGGCTACGAATTATTTTTGGTCGATTCTGTTATTGGTTCCTTATATACTTTTTGAATGTTTTCATATCTAATACAATTAGTATAATGCGAGTATAAATTTAGATACAAAAGCAGACAGCAACAGCAGCATACCAGCCGTTGAGAGTTGAGAGTGCACTGCTGGACATAGACATCATAGATCTCAGAAACCACTGGTTCGATTTAAATAATTATTTCACTGTTAGATAGTCAATTTATCGATAAAGCTAAAATACCCCGCAACATTACTAATCCACGCGGACAAAGCCACGGTAACTGCTAGTTTACGAGAAGTCAAAACACCAACAAAGCCATCCACATTTAAAGAAGTTGTAGTCACGAATTATGACAACATAACAAAACTAAAAAGCCGATTATTGTCATTAACTCCAGTTCATTGCGACAATGCAGTCGTGACTAAAGGTCGTGATCCCAATCTGTCATCTTTCCTTTGAGACAGATTAATTTATTACGACATAATCTGTGGCTCAAGAGAGAAATTGATGGCTCGCCCTTTGTTCCGAAGTCAGTAAGTTAAGATGTTTTATGAGGCCGGGAATTTACGGGCGGTCATTGAAAATATGCCTTTGTGAAACGTCTTCAGGTGTGCCCCCAACTGCTTTTTTATTTACACCGAGTACAAAACACTGGTTAATAGGTTGCTTATATTAGAAAAATCCTCACATTTTCGCGTTCACTACGCATAATAAAACTACTTTTTTAACGGCTTTAAACGTTACGCTACGTTTTTTCGTACGACGTTTCGGATGCCGTAAAAAGTTAAATAAACTGCGTTTTAAATCCAATAAAAATAAAGCTTATATTTTTATGTAGGTATACAGATAGCCTAAATGTTATAGATATAATTCTGCAATTGTAAGTTGATCTACATAAACAAACATGAATCTTTGAAATATATGTGCATACGTAACAATACAAGGCCTGCCCAATTAATCATTTATTTTTTTGCTGTTTTTTTAATTGTCAAGAAAACTTTCATGAGCTCCTTTTTGGTAAGTTTGCATGTAAAATAATGTTATATATATATGTTATATGTAATAATGGCCTTAACGACATAAAAACGAAATTAAAACTAGCAAGGTAGCGGGATTAACGAATAAAATTTTAGATTTATATTAGTTTATATTATAAGTAGTGAGTTGTAGAATAACGCAATTACAAAAAAACGTACATGTTATTTACAATCTTTGACGGGCCCAATAGCGCAGATGGTGGTACTTCTGAGTTATGCGCCAAAGGTTATGGGTTCATTCCTCAACCAAGACAAATATTTATATGATTTTAGGGTTTTTTTTGTCTCTGTATGTATTTAAGTACTATTTTTGTAATACAGTAAACTAACACAAGTGCCTTAAGCGGATATCACGAAGTCAATGTGTAAAAGATATTGTGTGAACTTATTATTATATATTATAAATCTAAACATGTCATACCACTATATTGTGATGATTGGTTAAAATTGGTAATTCTAACCTAAAACTAGTTCAGTCAAATCAAATGTCTAAACTTGAGTTAGCCGTATGGTACCGGCAGAGGAAAATAGTACCTACCCCTGCACCAGGTGTCGTGAGAGACGACTAAAGTACTAATGGACGACGGGACATCCATCCGTAACGTAATGTAGCCCAAATGCGCAGTGCGGGGATAGGCCCCGTTGCGTAACTACGCTCTGCAATTGCCGACACGTTTGCCCAGCACAGTAAATATGGGCAAAATTCCCCCCTTCTTCTCACAGAAACTTCTAACTAACAACAACTAATCAAGGACAGAAGTTATGAATTGGGATGGTTCCATCCTAATCGATAATATATTACAAGGGAAGAAGAAGACAATTATGTTCATATTTTGTATGCTACAGGTTGTGGGTTCGATCCCCACTCAGGACAGGTGTTTCCGTGATGGACATATATATTTCGAGTATTATATTTGTAATTTCTCTATTGTCTGAAAAGTGTAATGCATTTGCTTTAAGCTACTTATCTCAGCCTCAACATCGTCACATGGGTTAGACCGCATACAATGGTTTTCTGCATTAGTACCTTAATCTAACCAATTTCAACCATCTCACAGCAGTGTATGCATTCCTTTGTTTGAAAGGTAAGAGAGACAGAGGAATTACTGGGTAAAGTGACATAATATCTTCAAGTCACAAGGTTGGCAACGAGTGTCTATAGGCTGCTGTGACGCTCACTAGCAAGCGGAAAGCATGCTTCTTTGTCGACCTGAAATAATAAAAAAAAGTCACATCAATGTATGAATGTATTTTAAGTACGTTTCACTCAACGTTGTGTCGACTTTTGACAATTAAACGACACTTTACAATTTAGCTAGTCAAATTACAAAACATCGGTATTCACGATATGACATTTATGTCTCGGGCAAACCAACATATTTATTATTATCAGTATTGCACAAATGTAAACGCAATCCAGCCATTCCACTTACGAGCAAAGACAATTCAGCAGTACAATGGCGATCATGTGTAATTATACATTCCGTTTATGCTACCTTTGTGGTGGGTCAAATGTGTTCTCTGTTTGCGAAGGGTGCGTCATAAATAATTAATTATTGCCTCGGGGTGCACGGTGCAAGTGTCCCGCAGTTTACGGAGTCTGTACAAATAGCAACACGGCGTTGTTTCCGAAATGTTTTATTAAATATGAATGATCTTTATGAAATTGAATCTGAAATAAGCATGCGTATATATGGCGTATTGTTGTACACATATACATTTATGGGTGTATATATAAATATATAAGACAATTAATTGTAATTTAAGTAAAGATAGTAATTTTATTTGAGTATATCGAGTAGATATCACACAAGCGTATAATATTTACACAACTAACCAAAAATCTTACCTGTAAAGAAAGAAACATTTAAAGTTTATAATTATCACCTCTCGATTTACATATACAACTCAGTATTAATTAATTAAACTAAAAGAAAATTATAATAACATTTTATATACAGAACACATTTGTCTTTGACAATGACAGCTCGATTGAGGCGACACGCTAACGGTGCGCGCGCACATATAAATTAAAGAAATATATATATTTACATAATAATAATAATAAATACTTTATTGTCCACCAAACATAAAAGCACATGAAAAAAATTATAAAGTACAATGGGTGGCCTTGGATGGAAAGACTAAATGAGAAAAAGAGGTAGTAAGAGGTGTCAATAAGAACGATAAAAAATATATTAAATATACATAATAGAAATAGATTCTATTTAAGAAAATATAATTAGGTATAACTATAGTGATAGAAAGTGATCCTTCAACAACCGTTTGAACTGAACACAGGCAGGGACTGCGTACTTCTAATATTAAGCGGGAGTGAATAGTAAGTACATATACAGTTATGTTATTATACTAAGTCAACAAACAAGCATACAGTCCGCGTGATCGTCAGTGTCACTACAGTCTATAGACGCTCGTAATACCACAAGGATATCACTACGCGTTGGCAACCGTGTGACTTAAAGATATTATGTCACATCACCTAAAAATTTAAATGCTTCTCTCATAAAATAGCGATACCAATGCCGACTCCAGCAGCCCAATAGACCACCAAATAGATCAATTTACTTCATATCTCATAAATTGAACTGACTCTGAGACAAGACGCTTGCAGCACTGGCATTACGGATCACGGATTCAAACAAAAAATATAATAATTGAATACATATCTAACACCCAGGCACAAAACAAATACAAATATTCATATTATTAATATTTATCCTGGTTGGGGGTCCAGGAATTTTCGCGCGCAAATAGGAGTTTAATAAAAAAAATGTATGCATACGATAGAACAAAATATACTTTACCAACAAAATGGCGACACGCCATCAATAATTATTGTTTCGTAAAAGACGAAATGAAAACATTCCGATACAAAACCGTTTTTCAGTCACGTATTCACTTAGTACAAGCCGTGGCAATTTAATCGCGCACATGCGAGCGTTATCAGGACGTCACGAACTCAATTTGCCCGAGATCAAAATCAGGAGCCGGTGCATCGCTCTAGTGATGTCTGTTAGCACGTTAATTACAGTATAAAACGTCACTATGACGGACAGAAATCAACTGACCAACCTTTTTTTAGGGTTGCAAACCTTAAAACTTCAAAAACAAAACAAACAAAACAAGGAACTCTTATATATCACCATCAGTTTTTCTTGTAGGTTATTTTATGGTGGCTGACGTAACCTTAGTTATAAGACCTATCTGGTGCCGGCAGACTAGTATTAAAGTAGGACACTTATGACCTATTTATTTGAATGATTGATATAACATTGCATGTTATTTGTGTAAAATTGTAATTAGTAAATCTATATACATACATTTATTTTTTATTTGACGATTTTAAAGTGCCTATGATTGGCCTATTTAAAGAAAAATATATTTCACTTTGACTATACTTTTATTAATTTACTAGCGGTCAGCCCCAGCTTCGGGGAATTTACATAGAAAATTATTATAAATTTAACACAAAAAAACAAGCAACTGTTTTGGTCGGGTTTCTAAAAAAGAGTAAATTTATAAAGAAATAAATATTATTGGTCTATTGATTATTATTATATTATTATTTTATTTTAAAATTTAATATTCAAAATTGGTGTAAAATCTTAACATTTTGCGTAGAAACTTTCACCATCTATTTTGCCATACTTATGGGGCGTATTCCAATAAATACTCCCGCATTATAGCATAACGACTCTTAACGCATCCCTCTCTCGCCCTCTCGCTGGCATCCCACAATCAGTCACACTATACACACATGTGTCGTTCGCCGGCGAACGGGTGCAGTCCCTGTCCCATCGAGCTATTACCGGCTGTTAGTCACTCTACCCTCGGATCACTCTACCCTCTTTTGCAAAACATGACTTCATCCCTAACGACGGCCGCCCGAACCGAGGTCGAGCCTTTAGAGGCGCCCTCGGGTGATCGTCTTCGATCCCGCTCAGATCCCGCGAGCCTTGCGGGGGCGACCGTAACTAAACGCGCGGTCGCCGCCGCGAGTCACGCAAGTGAATACGGGCACAAGGGCTCACTTACGAGCAACCTCGCCCGTGTGAGTGGTCCAGCAAGGTTCTTACGAAAAAAAAAAAACACTAAACACTTTTTATGATAGATATATTATTACTAATTTTCAGATTTGTGCATATATACTTTCAACCCCTTTTTTCAATTTAAGATTTTTTTAAATCTCTTCTTTCTACATCTTTTAAAATTGGTGTGCGTCCGCATTTTGAATTATAACAATATCTGAATTTCACCTTTAACCATTTCATTTAACTATTAGTGATACGGCTGTGCGTGCGTCTATATATCAGTAGGAGCCGATAGACGTTCGTAATATCACAAAGATGTCACTGGCGCGGTTGGCAACGCGTTAGTGCCCTTAGATCTCCTTACGATATCATGTGCGTGTATAGGCTACAGTAACGCCAACTATAAAAAAAAAATCTATTTCATAATCTCTCTTATCCTTCAGACCGGAACACAGACAACAATGCAAATGCACAGCTATTTGGAGGTTAAAATGGATAGGACTCTTGTATTAGATGTACCAATAGAGAATATTACTTGGTTTTGTGTTGTTATCTATCTCTTAATTTTTTTCGCTTGAATGTCCTTAAAGCTATAGAAAGCTCTGAAACAACAGAACCCTAAGATACCGTTAATTTAGCCTTAATTTCAAACACTTCGTAGGATAATCAAAACTTGTAGAGTACTTTCTATAGGCCTTAAATCATTCAATTTGACTGTTAAAACTTTGCTATCAATTTTAAACTCAATAACGTTTAGAGCCGGGTAAAGCCGAGCGGTACCAGCGGTGTAGAATTGTGTCGTAAGAGACGACTAAGGTACTACAGGCTGGGTATGGGCAGCAGCATCTTCGTCGCGAAGTTGCACCCTGCTATTGCTCCCACGCCTGCCCAGCGCGGCAATTATGGGCAAAATCCTCTATCATGGGGAAGCCTATGTCCAATAGTGGACATTTTAAGGATGTACAAAATATGTAGAGAAAATAGAAAATGTAATGAAATGTTGGCAACATACCAGCAACCCACAAAGTACCCCTGAGAACGAAATAATCAAAGTTTGATTTGAATGAATAATTCAAAAAATATATGTTTTGTTGTTTTTAAAATTCCGTATTAACTTGACCTATTTCTTAAGCTAAAATAGCTTAAATGGCTTCAGCTATTTTATTGTATAAAAATTAGTACCAAAGTAATAATGAAGACAAACAATATCTTGTAAAACCTGACTCAGAGATCACACAGAGGTAGAACTCTTACAATAGCATTGATAACCTCACTTCACCTATTTCTACCGCTAAATAGCAGTGTTCGCATTGCTATGTTCCGCTTCGAAGGGTAAGAGTGGCAGTAAAATTACAGGGTAAATGTAACATTGTATCTTCAGTTTACAAGGTTGGCGACACGCTAGTGATATCTTTGTGATGACACGAGTGTCTATAGTTTGCGGTCACGTTTATCATCAAGCGCGTATGCTTCTTTGCTAATTTCATATCATCAAAAAAAAGATAAGTCGCCTAAAGCACTTATGTACCTTACATCAGACAACAGCGGAATCACTAATGTAATACTTAGATACATATTTAACACCCAGATACAGAACTTTCAAAGATTAACCAATTCATCACCTTATTTGTTTTTGTTACTAAACTGTTTACACAGCGTCATCAATGGAAGCTTTCGGAAAGGTATTTTTTCCCGTTGTTGCAACACTTTCTATTAATTCTCTGTCCCTGTTGATCGGCGGGATGTTCTGTGAAAAGCTTCTTGAATAAAAGTTAATCCAACCAAAATATTTATTTTAAATGGAACCGGTATATTAATGCGTCCAACCAAACAAACTCTGCAGCTTTATAATACTCGTATTAGTTTAGATAAAGTAAGTCAATTAAACAGATCCGCAAAGTATAGATAAAGTGAAGTCAACCAGACAGAACCGCAAAGTATATATAAAGTGAAGTCAACCAGACAGAACAACAAAGTATAAATATATTGAAGTCAACCAGACAGAACCGCAAAGTATAGATAAAGAGAAGTCAACCAGACAGAACAACAAAGTATAAATATATTGAAGTCAACCAGACAGAACCGCAAAGTATAGAAAAAGTGAAGTCAACCAGACAGAACTGCAAAGTATAGATTAAGTAAAGTCAACCAGAAAGAACTGCAAATTATATATAAAGTGAAGTTAACCAGACAGAACCACAAAGTATAAATATATTGAAGTCAACCAGACAGAACCGCAAATGAAAAACAAGTGTCGTATAAAACATAAAGTTTTCAAGTTCAACCGATCCGTATGAATAATTCGACATCACTAACAAAAGCATAGTCGGTTACGCTTTAAATAATTATGTTTAGCCAAATTTCCACGCAACCAAATTGTTATGGCCGACCAATTCCGGCAAATTGAATAAGTTTGAAGACTTGGCCGTGGCCACCGGCCTCAAGAGCCTCGGCGGCCTGTAATCCAAAGTTATTATTTCAATCACGTGATATAACCGTGAAATTAATACTTTGCGCGGCACTTAAGTTTGTTTTGAGGGCGATTGTATTCATATTTTATACTTTAGTGATACTTTGTTTTTGTTTCATAGGCCTGATTTATATTCACGCTAACTCCTGATTATATTTCTATGCAATGTCGATACAAAAATTAACTGCTTTATATATTTATCGCTAAAACTTGCGGCAAGACTGATCTGGCTAATTTTATTTTTGAAATATTTGTAGATGGTCAACGAAGATTTGAACGGTTAAAAATATAAATAATAAGTACATGAAAATACTTAAAATGACAATTTAATTAATTTATACATTCGCCGTGGGGTACCGGCAGAGTAGACTAGTATTTCTCATATATCAGGTATCGTAAAAGGCGACTAATGTGCCAGAACCAAAAGATGGCGGTATATCAATTCTAAACAGTGTAGCTCAAATGCTGAGGACGGGGATGGGTAGGTTCTGCGATTGATAACACGCGCGGCAATTATAGGCAAAATTCCCCCTTTGAGAGGCCATTGTCCAGCAATGAACTTCCGTTTGCTAATATGATGGTAATGTAGTAGTCCTTATACAAACTTTTCGTAGATCTGTAAAGTATTTAAAGTTTAGTTTCTATTAGTAAAAATCTGTCACTTAGTTTTATATTCGCGTTCAAAAACGCGTTTGTTTCATAGATGTAACATAAGGTTGTATTGTATAAAAGTTGGAACACATTACACGCAAACATATGTATGACACGAAGTTCACCAAAACATCTACTAAAAATGGTCGCCTAAATTTCTCCTCATATCATGAGTTGTATGCCAATGAATGCCTTTTTAAAATCGAGCGAACAGACATAGTTACAAAACAAATTACAAACAAAATAATTGAATTGCATAACTTCCAATCGTTCATAGTTCATAGCTTAAATAGAGCTTTTTAATGGATTTTAAATAAATATATAAATTCATAAAACATCTTATACGTTCTCATCTGACTCCAGGTTGAGTCGCTTAATGCACTTGTATTACAGACACCAAACAACTGAAGAATGACAAATATAATACATAGGTACATACATATATTCTATACCCAAACACAGAACAGACACAAATATTATCGTCATATATAAATTTGTCCTAGGTGTGGATCAAACCCACAAGCTTTGGCTCACAAGCCATCCCAACCATCTGCGCCGTTCGGCTCGTTATATGTTTGTGTCTATCTATATATTATGTAATAAATTGTATGTCATTGATAAAATTACTTATGTTCCATTACAGGCATACCACGTGTGCCATGACGGACGAGAGGGCCACCAGGGAGCTGCCCTCCTCTGCACTAATGGGACACTCTTCAACCAGGAGAAGTTCACTTGCGACTGGTGGTACAACGTGGATTGCTCGCAAGCTATCAACCATTACAAGTATTACTTCCTAACTCCTTAGTAATATTGTTAACGTAAAAGTTTATGACTATGAATGTTTGGATGTATGTGTGTTACTCATTCACGCCGGATCAGCTAAACAGATCTAGATTCATTTGGGCACTGAGATAATAGATAGCCTGGAGTAACACATAGGTTACTATTTTTTCCCAAAACACGTCTTTGTGATTATCTGGCTTTTTATTTTTCTCTATGGAAAGTGCACAACTTTTTGCACAGTTTAGTTGCCAGGGAGTGACATATACTTCTTTCCGGAATAACAAGAGATCGTCATATTAGCCAAGAAAGACCACTGTTAGACATAGACCTCCCCAAGATAGGGGATTTTTGCCTATAATTGACGCGCTGGGTAGGCGTGGTGGCAAACGCAAACTGCAACTTCGCGACAAGGATACTGCTATCTATCTCCACCCTGTAGTATTGAAGCTACGCTTTTCGAGTGGATATACCGCTAGATCGGTTGTCGATTCTGGTACCTTAGGCACCTCTTACTACACTTTATACAAAGGGAGGTACTATTCTGCTCCGCTGGAACACTTCGCACCGTGCATGCACCCTAACGATTACCACTATCAACACATACCTCTTTCGCCCTCTCACTGGCATTCCACAATCACGAACACTCCACATACATGTCTTTCGTAGAGCAGTACACTGCGTGCGCCGGCGAACGCGTGCAGTCCCTGTCTCATCTAATGATAACCGGCCGCCTCAGTGCAGCCGAGCTCGCTCTGTCCTCTTTTGCATAACTTAACTTCATTCCCCAACGACGTCCACCCGAGCCTAGGTCGATCCATCAGAGGCGCCCTCGGACGTTCGCTGTTCCCGCTCAGATCCCGTGAGCCCTGTGGGGATGACCGTTACTAAACCCATGGTCGCCTCCTCGGGACAGTCTTGTCTTATCCAGGGGTTGTTCCTCGGAACCAAGGACTGGAAAATCCCTTTTATGATTTAGCAAATTGTTATTTCACTTTATTGGAAGGTCACCCAATATGGCGTTCCTATTGATATATATTATATATAATCTTTCTTTCTGGAAACTTGTTGTGCACTTACCCAATTAAATGGGGTATCAGTTGCTTTTCATCTTCAAGGGTTACTGTACTGTGACTCTTTTCCTAATGCAATAGAGATGTAAATTACTCGCTCACTTTTGACAACCCTTTATTACAGTGAAACATTAAGGACCCAATGTGGTTTTTGATTCTGTTAGAGCTTACCTGATCAAAGTATTTATATTTGGTAAGCTGTTACTTGATGTAAGTCAAGGATTTGGTAACCGCACCATCAATTCAAACACCTCTTTAATGGTGAGTTGTTCCGAAGGTTTACACACAATGTAATATAAACACAAGTCCTCGAAACAGAGTCGGGGACGAGATAGCTTCTCAACTCCGACTCTGTTTCCAGCAAAATTCACGGCCGCGGTGGCGCAGATGGTAATATTTCTGTTTTGTGCGCCAAACGTCGGGGGTTTAATCCCGACTCTGAAAAACTACTTATACAATGATATTTATGTTTGTTCTGTGTCTGGGTGTTAAATATGTTTTTCAGTAATATCTTTGTGATTCCCCTGTTATCTGATGTCCGTAGCATAAGTTCGTTAAGCGCCTTGTCACGATCAGGTCAATAAAGAGTATTAGATGTTGTTGGAATTGAGTAAAAATGTTTATAAAGATATTTTCATATGAATACTCTGGAATAAGAATTTCTGGTTTGATTCTGATAAACTTCTCTTGCTTCCTCAACATACATTAATCTCTTCATAAAAGGGCTTCATAGTTTTTTCTTAATCTGGTCTACACAATAAACAGGTTAAACAGATGAAACAAAATTTTAACGAGACATTATTTGTAAGAATTAAAAATTAAAAAAGCAAATATTTGAAAATAATACAATGCAAATTTACTTTAATGTGTTTCATAGTAAGCCATGTGTTAACGGCAGAGTACAATAGTACCTCCCCTGTACCAGGTGTCCTGAGGGCGGTATATCCACCCAAAGCAGTGTAGTTCAAATGTAACAGTGTAGGGATGAGCAGCAGCATTCCCGTTGCAAATTAACGATCTGATTTAACCAGCACGTTGTTTATGGTTCAAATTCCCTGTGTCTTAGAGAGGCCTACGTCTAGCAGTGGATTGTCTATGGGTGACATGGTGGTGAATGTATAAATTGTATTAACAAGTTGCAATTTTAAGATTTTAATTAACAAAACATATTCTGTATACAGCAGATACAAATTTGAATAATTTGGTATGAAAAATATTTGATAAGCCCATAGAAAATACTTAAATCTTACTTTACACATATTACTTTCAATTGCAGTTTGAATGCGGATCCTCTAAAGAACCCGTACGTCCCCAAACCCAAGCCCGAGGAACACGTCCAGGAGTACGCTCATCCCCAGGAGCACCATCGACAACAGCTCAAAGATGGTGGCCTCCTGCGGAACCAAGAACACATTCCTCAACACGGACTGTTCTATAGACACGTCTAAGCCATAATAATAAAATCATTTAGTGAGTGCAAATATTTTGAGACCACAGTTTTGAGGTCAGACCCTTTGAGGTTACCTCAGTTTTCTATAAACATTTCTCAAAAATTCAGTAAGCATCTTTCTTTGGCGGTGTTTGCAATAAAATATTTGCGGATATTTTTTTTGAAAAAAAAAACATATATTTAACTATTTCTTGGACGGTTATTAAAATAGTTTATTTCAATCGTTGATGTTATGCTTAAAATATTTGTATTTACTAAATAATTATTTTTAATTTATAAAGAATTCATATTTCATCTCACTAAAGCTAGTATCAATACCATTTGTACAATCTCGCTCGACAATAGTTTCCAGAGAACCTATACATCTGTCCGCAAGTAAATTCCAATTTTAATAATTCGAATTACAATATTGATTACTAAAATCAATTAACGAAATTTATTTGTCATCTTAATGTATTAAATAGTTGTTAGTACTCAAAGAAATGTGTGTAGCTTTGTAATTTTACATAAATAAGTCCACGAAATTGGTAATCATTTCTATTAGGAATAACTTTAAATGTTTAGTTTGGGCTAATTGCATAATTTAAATGCAGACAACAGTTAAATAATTAACACACCAAATTGTGTAACCATATATTATTATCATTTGTTTTTTTTAATAGCACGACTTGCCGTGGATTTAAATACAAAAACGTATTTACGTAAAATAATGAAGTACCTATAAGTTGTAATATTGATCGATTGAATTCCGCTTACTTTTTATACGAATTAACGCAACGTATATATATTACACTTTGTTTTTCGTTTCACACGTAAACATTATGTACCAAGGTGTGATTAAATATAGACTTGTATAAGTTGTAAATAAATTATTAATTTATCAGAATATATTAAAACTTTCTTGAAAGCTTTATCATAAAACTGTAAATTACTATTTCTAGGTAAATGAAAGAGGGTAGATAAGAGAAAAGTGTAATATAGTTTTTTTTTTTAGAAATAAACTGTATCATTAATTAACTTGCGTTTTGTTATACACCGCGACAACTTTTTGGTTATATTTGTCAACACTTGACGTGACAATACGGTCTACGTAACAATATGAAGAATAACAATATAATTTCTATAAAATATAACTAATATTTTCCGCCGGCAGAATACAATAGTATCTCTCTTTGTGCCAGGTGTGGTAAAAGGCGACTAAGGTACCGGAACCGACAGATGGCGGTATATCCATCCTACAAGCGTGACTCAAATGCATAGGGCGAGGATGAGCAGTAGCATCCTTGTCATAAAGTCACGCCCTGCGATTGCAACAATGCCTGCTCAGCGTGGCAATTATTATTGGGCATAACCCCCAAATAAACATCGTTAATTAATAGGTAATTAGGCTCCCAGTTCCCAGCAGCTCCGTTATTCCAAGCTATGGTATCGGTTTTGGTAACGACGGAGAGGGGGGTGTTAATAATCTCCGGCAGTCGCAAGGCTACCACCCCAACCGAAAACTGGCCCTGGTAACACTCAACATTCGCGCACATTAAGGACTGACGAGAAGATTGTTGAGTTGGAGGAAGAGTTGAGTAGAATGCACTCGGATATTCTGGAGTTATCCGAAGTCCGGGAAAAGGGTGAGGGCACGATAATACTAAAGTCGTGCAACCTGCTCTACTACCGGGAGAGAGACCAACGGACCCAACGTGGTGTCGGATTTCTAGTGCGCAAGTCTCTCATTAACAACATAATAACCATCGAAAGTGTGTCGAGTGGGGTTGTATATATACCTAGTACTCAGAAAATCCGAGACATATTTGCTGAAAGTCATTAAGGTATACGCACTGACCTCGTTATATCCAGATGATGAATTGGAGACTATGTATGAGGACATAAGTCAGGCCATACGGGCCAAGACCTACTTCACTATTGTTACGGGAGACTTTAACGGAAGGTTGGACAAGAAAGACGAAGAGAGGGACAGTTTGGATATGGGCAACGGAACCCCAAGGGTGAGAAGCTGGCTGACTTTTTGGAGAACAAGGGACTCTTTATGATGAACTCTTTTTTCCAGAAGCTGCCTCACAGGAAGTGAGCCTGGATGAGCTCCGATGGTTCCACGAGACAAGAGACAGTTTTCATCTTGATGAACAAACAGCGAATATTTAATGATATCTTCGTGATCTACATGGTCAAATCCGGTAGCAATCACAGGATGGTAAGAGGCACGTTGAATATCGTTATATTTATTATCAACGTTAAACATGAAAGGTTCAGCCTGATGAAATCAACGCTCCGAATAACTCTTATCTAAAACCCCGAGAGTATTCCGCTCGAGCTCTCAAACCGCTTTGATTGCTTAAAAGACCTTGCATCGGTGGACGAGGTTAACATTTTACATTGTTTTATACTGAAATATTTTCAGAAAGAGACAATTAAGCGGAATAGGGGCAACAAAGTATTCGCAAGAAATATGTCTAATGGACACAACTTTTACCTTCTCAAATTTATCGTCGGTGTCATCCACATCACACTGACATCTAATAGTTCCATAGATTATAATAATTTCATACACACTAGAAAAGGAATGCCACTGGCGTAGGTAGTGATATTCTTTACAAATATATAAACAATAGATGCAAGCAGTCCCTGCCTGTATTTAAAAGAATGGTCACTTGTTTATAGTTACATAAACAAGGAGTATATGTAACTATAAACTATCTGCCCGTAGATGTCTATTTATATATACAAATACATGTAGCTTATGTTACTTTAGAAAAATGTAGCTTTTTTTGGTTTATTAAACTAGTTACAAACTATACTGTTTAAACAGAGATTTATAACCTACTAGATGTAAGCACGGCATGCAAAAATAATATGAATAAATAGCGGGCAGACAAAATTAATAAATATAATATAAAAAAGGAAATAAATGCAATAAAAATATATTTTCCATGAGGAAAAATAAACACATACAAGACCAGATAATTAATTAATTATATCAAAAATTGCGTTTACGGCTAAGCCGGAAAGGCGTAAAAACACCCTTTTGCATTTAGTATACTTTCATTTACACGTATAATATAATTAGACATTTCTACTAATAGTGTAATTTTTTGCTGACCATCAAAACCGGACAAGATCGACCCTCTGGGTGCTGGTTAAACAAACGATCCACGTTGGCCCAACTTCCCCTAATCTCGAAATAATGCGATGCCCGGAAATAAGCACCTTATCTCAACTACATAAGGTTTTTTTCAGCTTGCACTTGGCACTCGAGATGTTGCTGAGCATTCTCGTTTTCTTATTGCAATCGTCACACTTCGTTGTCGCACTGAAGTTAAGATTATGATGTTTTTCGCTAATACTTGAGTTGTCTGACGCTTTTATACTGAAGACTACGACAAAAAGTAGTTCTATTCACAGACATATAAGTAATAGAATTTATCTCCTATTTCTTTTCAATTTCCATTAAATAGACATTTCCACCAAATGTCAACAAAACTATCGAATAAACGAATGCAACACGTAAAACGTACCTCACGTACCTCACTGGCAGAATAGAATAGTACCTCCCACAGCATCAGGTGTCGTAAGAGGCGATTTAGCTAGCAGAAACGACAGATGGCGGTATATACATGTGAAATAGTGCAGTTGACATGCATAGGGCGGGGATAGGCAGCAGCATGTCCATCGCGATAGCTATGCTCTGCGAATGCCAACACGCTTGCCCAGCGCAGCAATTATGGGCAATAAACCTCCTTTCTTGGAGCGGCTTATGTCTAGCAGTGTACTTTCAATGGCCAGTATGATGAACATGTAAAATATAGTAACGTAATACAGTTACATTAAAATAGCTTTTAAAGCCAGTTATGTAGCTTATTCGTCTTTATTCATAAAAATGTCGTGTCACGGTGTTTTTCCGAGATGAATTTCTAAATTCCACAATCGATTTCGATAAATGTTTGCTTACTGTATTCAGTTTGATGCAACTTGAGAAATATTATATTCTACATTATTTTCATATAAGTTTAGTTGAAACAGGACAACGTTTTAGATTGGAATTGAATTTAATAGCTCTAACATTAAGACACAACGGTTTGTTAGCGCCGGCGCCGGTATATGTTCCAATAATACCTACCATTGGGTGTTATTGGAACCTGCTATAAACTTAGTTATAAGACCCGCCTGGTGCCGGCAAACGAGTATAAAAGGTTTGTTTAATTTATTTAATTGATTTGACCGATTTGAAAACGATTTTGTTTAATTAACTCTTATTATACTGATTGTCAAGATAATCGGTAATTTCTTTAAAATTGTAATTAGCAAATCTATATTCATAGCTTTTATGTAATTTTATGACCATTTAAAAGTGCCTATAATGGCCTATTTAAATTTGACATTGACTTAGTATGCAAGAAGCGCCGGTTTTAGAATTAATACCACTTGATATCAGACAAACGGTCTGACAGGCCGCATACAACCGGTCCTATAGGCAATCCTTCAGCCAGCAAATTACGCCTTACGACATAATTGATAAATATGACAGACAGACATGATTCCGTCTATGATACTCATGCTTTCTAGAAATAAAAATAACATTCGTCCTTCTCTAATTACAAGCAATCCATAATACTTTCACAGACTAGGTTGTACAAGCATGACGGACAGTCTTATTTTATTTAAAATATCAAAACGGATTGAATTTCAGTAATTAGCCGTAAGGTACAGGCAGAGTAGTACACCCCTTCTTAGCAGGTCTAGTAAGAGGCGACTGAGGTACCGGAACCGATAGTTCGCGACATATATCCAAAGCAGCGTAGCTTAAATGCAACTGGGAAGGGATAGGCAGCAATGTTCCTGACATAAATTTACGCTCCAATGCCACCATGCCTGCTCAACGGCAATTAAAGGCACACTAACTATATGGGGCCTCCTTTTTTATGAAACCTCCACCATTATGGGCCCTCACCCTTTGTGGGGCCTCCCTCTTTATGGGGCTTCCCCTTTAAAGGGCATATTTTCAGCAATAGACTTTCTGCGGCTGCTATGATGATGATGACAATGTATTGCTGAAAATTTTTAACAGCTGGTTAATAAGTTATGTAGAGTTTGAAAGTCACAGAAATAGATAAATGACAACGAGCGAAAAATATAAACCAGTGACACGTTGAGCAATCAGCGGCGTGTCACCACAGTTGACACTTTCGTTATCCAACTATTGTTTTAAGGTTCCGCCGGTGCCGAGTGCTGCTCGCTTTTGTAACTATGTGTTGCGCGGGTAGTTTTGTTATTCAATTCATTTTGATGATTCTGCGGGGCGTACTCGCTTTTCGTGTGACAATTTGTGGCCCCCTGTACGCATCGCAGATTTTTACACGAGCATCTAACTTTGTGTGAATATATTTGTAACTAGGTATCCGTTCGCGACTCCAATTTGTGTCGCGTCGAGCGGGAATTGAACAGACACAAAAGTAAACATTGAAATTTGTTATCAAAATGTCGAATTCCAACGAATTCTATTTACAAGTTAACACATGAAAGAGGGACAAACATATAATTTAGAATTTAACCATTAATAATGTGCAGATATCCGTTAATGACTCTGTCCACGTGGATTAATGTATGATGCGATAAACTTAATTTTTTCTATGTATTGAATTTCACATTCTATGGCACAGACGTATTTAACAAACATTTTTTTAAACAAGTCGAAAAATAAGCATACACTCCGCGTGGTAGTTAGCGTCCTATCAAATTACAACGCTCGTTTTATCACAAGGATATCAGTAGCGCATTGAAACCTGAAGATATTATGTCACACGACCCAGTAATTTGACGGCCTCTCTTACCGTTTAAACCGGAACACTATGCTATACTATACATGAGATAGGTATGCATGAGGTCCCAAACCAGACTTTTAGATGAGGTCTAGCTCATGACAAGTTAGATATGAATGTTTGGACATCCATCCAAACATCGGCAGTTGTAATTATAATATGATAAAATTGCTCACACTTGAGTTCAGGACAACTAGTGCAAGATATAGGCCTCTCTAAATTAAAAGACGGTTCCGATGGCGCAGATGGTAGTGATCCTGTCTTGTGCACCAGGGGTCGTGGGTTCGATTCCCACCCAGAGCAAATATTTATATGATGATATTTGTGTTTGCTCTGTGTATGGGTGTAAAATATATGTATTTAAGTAGTATATTTGGGATTCCTCTGTTGTCTGGCGTCCGTAACACAAGTGCTTTAAGCGACTTACCACGGAGTCAGGTCAGTGCATGAGATGTTGTGGGAATTTATTATTATTATTATTATATAATATTAATTATAATAGAATTGGTTGTAAGCAGCCTGCATCCAGCACGATTCTGCTATTTTTGCCGGAAGAGCAAACAAAATGCTTTGCCTCGATTCAAGAAGTCGCAAGTCCCTCAAAACCGAATCATGCCTCACCATTTCACCTTGTTAATCCACTAGGGTATGATATTAATGTTGGTTCTTATAGAGATCTCCTTATTCCTAAAGAGTCTCCGCCTTCGTTGAGATACTGTCAGTTGGTTCGTAAGTTGAGAGTCCATTTTCAGAGCCATGGATTATCGGATTTGGACCTATATTCATTCTTTTTCATCATCATTATCATTACAGCCATTAAGTTTACTTCTGGACATAGGCCTCCTCAATAAAGGGGTAATTTTGCCCATAATTGCCACGCTGGGCAAGCGTATTAGCAATCGCAGAACGCAACTTTGGCGATCGGGATGCTGCTGCTCATCCCCACCCTGTACATTTGAGCTACACTCTTCCGGATAGATATACCGCCATCTATCGGTTCTGGTACCTTAGTCGCCTTTTACGAGACCTAGTAAAAAAGAAGGTGCTATTCTACTCTGCCTCCTGGTACCTTACGACGTTAATTCCTTAGTCTAGATCATATTTATAGTTTCTGACACTGTCGTATTACGAATAAAGGGTAAGATAGATTGTGTTAAATTACTTAGCAGTTGGTTCAACTTGAGCTTCGTTTATTCAGCCGAGAATTCTTAGATGCGAAGAGGCATTTACATATATATAAACATATGCCTATTTCCCGCCGGGGTGAACATACACTATTGATTTCCTTTTGCTTCTATACTTCGCTAGCATTCTCCGCATTCATTAATCTCTTGATACAAGAATGACGGTTGAGAGTATATCGACGTTCTTAATATTGTCTCTTAACTCTTCCTGAAGCTTGGTCTTCTTAAACTTAATTATAATTCAGCTTTCATTAATTTATTTTACATTCTGCATCATTTGAACATTTCTTTTTTAAATTTGGAAAACATTATCATATTTAACACTACACATTTCTAATTAAACTTTCTGATGTAAATACTTCGTTTATGCAAATATTTTCATTTTTATTTTGTCATACGTAAAACTTTACCATATGTTATCAAAAGAAACAAGAATTTAGAAATCGAAAGGTGTGATTCAATGCTCGATTTAATTAAATCCAAGGTTTAATTTATATTAGAAACTTCACCGTTTTTATTACAAGATATTTTGTTATTACATTTAATTAGTACATCTTGTATGTCATTTATATAAATAGTAAATAATACAAGTCTTAGATAGGACCCTTGTGGGACTCCGAATGGTATTAGCAAAAAACTAGAGTTGTAACCTCTTAGACAAACCACTTGATTTAGATTTTTATCATGTATACTGAGCCATTGTAGCTTTTACTTTGGGAAATAATGGTTAATTTTGTCGAAACATTGAGAAAAATCAATGTATGCTGGTGGATGGCCTAGGTGGATGCTGTGCATCAATCTAGGCGCCTTCTCCCGTAGCGTCTTAATAAACTAATAAATGAGACCATGATGGTATTTTCACGACAGGCCTTGACAAAACCATGTTGTTTACTTGAAATATGTTGACAAATAGCATAGGATAGCAAAGATTTTACCGCCAAATAGCAGTGTTTACATTGCTATATTCTGGTCTGAAGGTTGAAAGAGATTGTAAAATTAGTTGTGATATTACAAGCGTCTATAGGCTTCAGTAACTACAAGTATCACACGGACTATGCTAATTTGTCGACCTGGTCGAAAAAAAATAAAAAAGTTGTCTAAAAAATCATTGATTTTGCTACAGCCACGATGAGTCAAATATGTATGCTAATAGATGCTTTTAGAATAACCCGAAAACAAAATTTTTAAAATTGTTTTTAAATTGACATTGTTTAAAAATAACTTCGTTACCCACGTTGCTGTTGTTTTGCAGCTGGTACAACACGCGTCGCCCTTGTTAGCGAAACACGTTAGGTAGATATGATTTCTGTTTTTAAATTACGTCAAACAATATTTTATTTCGTTGTTAAAGCTCAGATTTTTTAATTAGAAGTCGTCTGCTTTTACGTAGGTTTGTATAACTTGCGAAATTTGATTGATTGATAATAAAGTTTATTCCAGTTTCAAACACTTCATGATACCATCTATAAAACGTCCACTGCAGAACGTAGATGCCAAAAAGGAGGTATTTTCCCATTCTAGCTGCGCTAGTCAAACGTGGTTGCAATCGAAAAGCTTAACCTCGCGGCGAGAATGCTGCTGCCCATTCTCGCACTTCAGATGGATAAACCGCTATCTTTCGGTTCCTTAGTCGCCTCTTACGACAATTGCTATAGGACTTAGATTTTATTTATACGTACAAATTACAAATTGTATATACTTTAAGGTAGACAGACCAAGCAGGTAACAAAGTTCTTCTACGCGAGTACTTCACTCTACATTTTTTCTACTGTCAAACAGCGACGCTCACTCATTCGAGTGATGACTAATCACATGATTTGACAAACGCAAGTAATATATTTACGATCACATGTATATAATTAATTGTGCTGCTTATCATCAGGCGGACAATAGGCTGGTTTCGTTGTTATCACGAAAATGCAGCGCAAATTAATTAATCTTTATAGTGACAATATGGGGATACGTGCAAAAATACTACTGTCTACATAGTTCTGCTTAAAATTAAATCATATTTCTTTAATTTATATTGCATACATAAACACATTCATCAGTCATTTTATACACGCAACGAGCGTGTATAAAACCTTGGCATTTCTAACCAGGCCCTTATGTAATACCTCTTTTACCTGGTTAATATATGTTCGCCTAGGTCATTCTAAAACAACTCTTTATTCATTTTCGCTCCATATATTTGTGCAATCATTCTACTTTCATCCATCCTTTCGACATATCCCAATTATTTCTTAACAATAATACTATAGATAGTAAATATAAAAATATATATAATTTATTTTCATCTGTAAAATATAAGTTTAAATATCTATAAAAGACGAAAAATAATATTTGTCACATAGTACAGAATGGTGAAGGGGAAAACATGTTCAATTTGTTGCTTGCAGCGTTATCTTCTAGCTTTCATTAGCACAAGGGAATTTTAATTGGACGGTCGAAAGAATGTCGGTCCCTGAGCTCCTCGCATTTTTTTCATGCAAAATTGCGAGATTACCCGAAGGTCACATGTATAATTTTAACATTCCAGAGGCTTATCCTGTCCATAATTCCGAGAATAAACATCTTAATTACATGAGTTCCTTAGATGACCTTTAAAACAAGTGGTGTTATGTAATATTTTGGAAAGAGCAGTATTTTGTTTTGTGATTTGAGAAAGAATTAAATATAACATTACTGTGAATTTAATGATCAGGCAATAAAGGAAAGTCTTTCATAGAGGAAAAAAAACAACAATATTTTATACATTGACTTGACTCCGAAATAAGTCGCCTAAAACACTTGTGTTACGGATATCAGACAGAAAAAACACAAATCATCATCCTATCAGCCATTGGAAGTCCACTATTGGACATAGGCCTCCCCGAGAAATGGAGAATTTTGTCCTTAATTGCCGCGCTGGGCGGGAGTGTTGGCATAAGTGACGCTGCTGCCCATCCCCGCTCTGTGCATATGAGCTACACTGTTCCGGATGGATATACACCCCTTCTGTCGGTTCTGGCACCTTAGTCGCCTCTTACGACACCTGGTACAGATTTAGGTACTATTGTACTCTTCCGGTACCTCACGGCTAAAAATACAAATATCGTTATATAAAAATATTTCTCCCTACCGAACCCAGTACCCCTGGTGCATAAGATAGAATCACTACCATCTGTGCCATCAGGTCCATCAAAGATTATCTTAAATCTGTGACAACTGACCTGGTTCCTTTTAACGAACTTAATGCTGACTAAGGGCCTTATCACACTGAGGGATTGTGAGCATTTTCAAAGCGGAGCGATGGCTCTTACCAAGTCGTTACTGAGTGTATCGTATGCCACGTACGATGAGTTGGTCCTTTAGTTAAGCCCTTTCTTGGAATTTAGTTTCTGCGTTCCCAGCTAATTGTAAACGATCCTATAGCCCTGCCGTAGATCAAATCTCTGCGAGGCATCCAAGAGAAGTGGGAAAGCTCATTCATGCGTTATAAGAGACGGGCCGCACAGACGACTCCTGACAATCGTGTATAGGAGTGATCACATCATTTGAGCGCCTGTTAAATTCAAGATGCGATTGACTGAGTTAAGATAGAGCACTTCTTGTCAGATTCCAATCGTCTTCTTCATTACTACGCACTAGACTTTTAAATATATGTTGAGCTTGATTATTTTTTAACTGATTTCAAGAATTATTCTAATATTAGTTTGTTTCTGAAAATTTAATTTGTAATACACTTTGCATTGAGTTCGCCAGTGCAGTGAATTCGGCAAAAATAGACGTATGATTATATCAACCATATGTTTATAAAAAAGCTATGAACTATGTAGATAATACATATAATTGTATGTTTTGCAAAAATGATAATTTGAAAAATATTATGGCTTATGTATATAAAAGAAAGCTGACCATCTAATTACTATTTGGTCAAGTATATTTTTCCGCGGGTAACACTAAAATAAAAGTAAATAGTCGTTAAACTACAATAATAACAATAAGATGTCAATTCCAATTGGATTTCCAACATAACAAGCGCTGGTAATTTCAGATTCCACGTGAGCTGAGCCGTGAACGACGGTTATTTGCGTTGCCTGCGTTGCCTCGTTCCTTGATTAATTTTCGAGTTTCAACCCTAGTACTCCAAATATTTTTTTACAATATACCTCCTAACTTCCCTGATATATATAAAAAGGAAGAGCTCTAAGCATGCTTACATCTATAGATAAGTTGTTTCAACTACGAAAAATTTTCTACCTACTAAGATCGTTCATGTAATCGAGCTTTTGCTCGATTGCTCCATCAAGGAGTTTGTTTATACTAAAGCCCGTCTAATACCAGCAGACTTGTTTATGCGAGACCTAATTAAATGTCTTATGTTAGGTAAGTCTTACTATCCCTTGGGTCATCAGAGCCGTCCTTATGGTAAATATGAATTTTACTATTTCCTTCTTGGAAATATTCAGTCGAGACATGGAATGTGCTTGAATCAGAGCTACCATATCGACTATCGATAAATCGGAAGCAGTTCCTCTAAAAAGGGGTATTCGACACGGAGACGTCATATCTCCGAAATTATTAATCAATGTCACTTTTGTCGTTGCCGTTGGACGCTAACCTAAAATCCACAGGATATTTCTGGACGCAGGTCGCATACTTTCAGTTCTATTGGAGATCACTTGGGGTGGCCTATGTCCATCAGTAATGTAATGGCTATGGCCATAATGATGATGGAAATATCACATTTTATTTATAAACAATACGAAAATTAATATAATTGGCCTGCTGGCACATTGAATTATGAATATATATATTTGAGCTTGAGTCTAATCGAATAATTCATAATATTATAATCGAGTAAGCTTCCCGGCACCACAGTCTTTGACAGACAGGTCCAAAATTAAATTTCAAAGTCAGTCAGTATACCAGAGGTAATTATTTGTCCGTGTTCGAGTTTCAGGTAATAAACAGTAATAGCACAAGATATTGAATTGTCGATTTCACAGAAGAAGTCAATTTTAACACCTTATTTAACTTAATACCTTATTTTAACATCCCATCGGGGTAGGCTGAGACTATGAATCTCCACTTGCTATGATTTTGGCAAACCTCTCTCTCTTCCCTTACTCGCATTAGTCTATTCAAACACGGTCGTTTATTCTTGATACTTCTGACCTGGCCCTCCATTAATACCGAGTGGAAACTCAATTATATCAACGATCTTAGTAGGTAGATAATTTTTCGTAGTTGCGACAAAGTATATATAACTATAGACGTGAACATACTTAGAGCCCTCCGTTTTCATATATATTAGGGAAGTTGCAAGTTATAATGTTAAAAGGTGTTTGTAGTACTAGGGATTGGATTACTTTTATTAGTTGAAACTCGTTGAATTTATTTAAAGAACGAGGCATATCCATATCGATATGCAGAAATAGACGTTAATATTAACGACTATTTCTGATTAATGCTCATAATCCAAAAACCGTCGTTCACGGCTCAGCTCACGTGGGATCTAAAATTACCAGTGCTCGTAATGTTTGTTTATTCTTAGAATCGTAGTGTCGTTTAATTTTGATACTTCCGACCTGCTCCTCCTTTAATACCTCTTCTACCTGGTTGAGATATGTTAGTATTATACGTAAGTGGAAAAAGTCACTCACTGTTACGCCTTCATAGCTTTACCGGTGAACAGATTATGTGTGAAATTTAGCATGTAGATAGCTTGAAGTTAATAGTTCCCGCTTCAATCCCACGAACTATACGCGAGACAGCCGCTGCGAGATACACGGATACCATCGCTCAATAATAAGCGACTTTGCCTATCCGACCGGTGTCGTTGGAATTGACGACTGAGTAATCTAGCATTTGATTGTTCGAGAAAAGAATTCAAGTAAAGGATTAATCTTTATATTTTTATAATTAATTTTACGATTGTGCGTATACTTGCGCAAACGCATACTTACACACACACACACACATATGCAGATTTTTATCACAATTTTAATTATATAATTATAAAGCGACTATCTTTTTAAGGAAGAGTGGTGTCTCCTGAAACAAGCTTAAGCTTAAAAGGAGGCACTAGTCACTTTATTTACATTACTAGCCATTTTTAAGGCAATTAAAGATTTTTTTTTTATTATTGTTAGTCGATCTGGGTAACATTGACCTGACATGACCGATAATAAAAAAAAATTGTTTCATAAAATATTATCTGTTTTTCACAAAAAAGATTAGGATCCGACGGGTGAGTGAGAAAATAAAAACAATAGATGTCAACATTATCGTCATATTAACCAAAGGTTGTTCATTGCTGGACATAAGCCTGCAAGTAATTTCCAATAGTATGGTAAGAGGCCTGTATCTAGACGAATCGGTTGTGGTTATAGCCAGACTTTTCGTCAACCTTATGAATAGTCCTACTCAGAGTTTGCAGAACTAAGAAATCATCCCAGGAGGTTTTTTGACATTATGACATTTTAAAAGGAATTGTGCCTCTGCCCTCCTGTATACATGTCCCCATAAAATATTCAGACATCTGCTAAAGGATTCGCCCACTTAATATAACAATTATATACTATATCAAATGGATGACAAGCAATATTCAAGTCTTCACTCAATTACATCGCTAAGGCACTTTAGTAATTAATTTAAAAGTGTTATGCATAGAAAAATGATAAATTAAAGATAATATTTATAAGACAAGTTACAACTTGTCTCATATATCTTTTTCTTGCCGAGGCACCAACGCTATGCTGCTGATAACTTTTGCTATTCCAAATAATATCTTTATCGCTCTATGACAGATAAACCATTAGATTCCATAGAGAAAAATAAAAAGCCTGATCCCGCGGGAACATGTTTTCAGGACACAAGTAGACTGTGTTTCACCGTACTATCAATCTCTATGCTAAATTCCTTCTAAACATACATACTCACAAACTTTTGCATTTACAATATCATTAAGGATATTAAGGAAGAAGGCTCATTATAAGTACTTTTAAATCGTCATAAAAAATATAAAGCAATAATACTTCCAAGGCAGGAAGTGTTAGAAATATTAATCAAAAACATTTTGATTTTAATGACCATACGGGGGCATAAAGTCAGCTAGAATATAGAATTTAGGGCTTTGTTAAAGTAAATCTCATTAAAGTAATCACAAGACGAACACAAGACGAATTTTAAAACTTAGTTATTTTATACCATCGCACCAAAACGAAAATTGTCGCCTACCCAACGGTTTCAGAGGCATTTCCTCCCACGTACTCCAAAGTTTGGGAATTCATATCTAACGGAGGTTTTTAAGTCTATAGTATACTATAGGATTCTTAAACAGGGAAAATAGAGGTTTGTACAGAGTGCAATGTGTAAATGATACATTGGTGTTATAAACGTCCACAGACTGCGGTGACCTGCAAGCAAGCCGCATGCTTATTTGTTTCTTTAATGGTAAAAAAAAATAAAAAATGGCGGCCGGGACGCATTCGGTAGTGTCCCTACCTTGTTTAGGACAAATATATTTGTGATAAACATTTTCATTTGTTTTTATTGTTACACCTGCTTATGTATTTAGAATAATATTTGTAATTCTTCTGTTGTCTGATGTCTGTAACACACATGCTCTAAGCTACATACCTCGAAATCGGATCGATCTCTGAATGTTGTGTAAACGTTTCACGAGGAGACAATTTGACTTGTCATTGACTCTGTTAGAATATACGAGCTTGTGTCTAATATTTATATGTATATGTAGGTTCTCGTGCAGTCAGTCGCGAATGAGTGTCCGTGTCATTCACCCATGTAATAATTTGCTTGTATTCAAAACTAGTGTTTATTTAAATATCCCAACAGAGTTTGCAATATAAAATGGTAAACTTTGTGATAAAATCGATGCAATGCTTATTATACACGAAAATGTTTCTCTCCGTTTCATAAGTAAAGTAAGTCGTGGGGTACCGGAAGAGTAGAAGATTATCTTTATCTACACCAGGTGTCATTCGAAGCAGCGCAGCTTAAATACTACAGGGCCTGGATAGGCAGCAGCAACTTCGTCGCGCTCTGCAATTACCACCATGCCTGCCTAGTGTGGCAATTATGGGCAAAATTCCCTCTTTGTTGGGAAGGCCTACATCCAACAGTGGACGTTTTACAGCTACTATATTTTATAAGTATAGTAAAAATGTAATATACTTTGGCAGTTTGTGAAATAACCACATTCCTACATAGAATCAAATGATTATAAACAAAACCGCCTCCAACATAAAAGTTACTAGGCACTAAAAGTTTAAAAATTGAAAGATAAAATAAATAACCTTTATTGTTCTCTTATTTAGTAAAAATACCACATTAATATTCTAAAAAGGCAAGTACCTGTAAAGGGAATTTAATCCGGCCGGAGTTTCGGAAAAAACCTCCGCCAACAATAAACAAGTTGCCACGCGAGACGGCAGGATTGAAATTATCAAGTAATTTAATAAGACGATAAGTCGAACGGACGCTTTCTCTAGATAAAGAGAATAAGTTTAAACGAGAAAAGTTGGGAGCGGCCAGCGGGACCGCCCGCACTTGCGAGCACCATCGCTTGACGACTGGCCGACTGTTTCTTGCAAGTGCACGCCTACAGTATCAAACGAAATAAATATAAATAAATATATTAATCTAGAAACCGTGAGGTAGGCACCGGCGGAATAGAATTGGTATTCTACCACCTACCCTTTGTATCAGGTGTTCTAAAAAGCAACTTGATACCGAAACCGACAGATGGCGGTATATCCGCCCGAAAGTAGCTAAAATGCAATAGGGTGGGTATAGGCTGTAGCATTCCCGTCCCGAAGCTGCGCTCTATGCCTGCACAGTACGTCAGGCATAGGCCTCCCCAAGAAACTTGGGAAAAATTCCCCCTTTCTTGTGGAGGCCTAAGCAGTGGACGTTCTATGGCTGGTATTTTGTTGATGATGATGAAAAACCAATACTAGATACACGAATTCTTTATCCAAATAAATAATAAGTTATGTCATTCTTATTACTCGCCTTGCCCTAGAGTACCGATTGAGGAGAATAGCACATCTGTACTATTCTCGGTAAACCGGAAGTATCAGTTACAGTGACCATTCGGAACAGCGTAGCTCAAATACAACATGGTGGGGATGAACAGTCGCATCCCTGTTCATGTCTGCCATGCATATTCAGTTCGGCAATAATGGGTAAAACTCCGTTTAACTTGTCCAACTTGTCTAAGTAGTAGGTAATGTAGATTTGATGTACATTTGATATGAGGTCTCTTACCGAAGTTATAAGAATTAGTCGTAATATTTGTCATTTATACTTTTTACATCCAAACTGCGGGCACTCGGACTCAAAAATTGCATCCATCTTTAATGTATCCATTAAATCTTGTACGCTAATGGTCCTGTGATCGATTGCCACCCAGAGTAAATATGAATTTGATGATATTTTAGTTTGTTCTGTGTCTGGGTGTTAAATACTGTAGAATCCATTTGTTATGACTCCGCCTATATTAACCAACCGCTTAATATGAAGTAAGTATGTGTGAATTTTAGTTTTCATACTAAATGTTTAGCAAATTAGTCGGATATAACGACTTGACTTGTGCCGGATATATTGACATGTCGATTGTTTTGACTTAATTTCAAAAACGATCTCGGGTTATAGTGTCTGACTTGATTCCTTACATCTCTTATTTTCGTAATCATACCAACCTCTTACTTTACGACAACGTTGGACGAACGAGTGCCTCGTTTTGTCGTTGTTGTATTTTTCATTATTCACACACGCTTTATAACATGTTTATGACATTAAATACCAAACAAAAATATAAAGTTGCCCGTACATACATTTTGTGTTTGTATGACCTCTGCTTAACATGACGAGTTTGTCATTATAAGCGGATTATACTGTATATGTGTTTAAATAGTATACTTGTGATTCCTTTGTTGTCTGGCATCCGAAACACAAGTGCTTTAAGCGACTTACCACGGAGTCAGGTCAATGTATGAGATGTGTGATTTATTTATTTATTTTTCATATCTACCGTAGGACGTCTACTGCTAGACATAGGTCTCCCAGGATGTTTCTAAACATGAATATTGAACAATTCTTTACCTATAACTGCCACCCTGGACAGCTTGGTGGTAATTGTAAAGCGTTCTTCCGCGACGTGGATGCTTCTGCCATCTTATATTTTATATTAGAAATACAGCCGTTAACATAGACGTGCAGCATATGCAGACAATCTAGTTTTGAGGTCTATTGAGGTCTAATATACGAAATCGACTATATTTGTACCTAACTCTCACCTTCTATTTCTGTATTGCTGTTTCGGTTTGAAAGGTAAGAGAAGCAGTGAAATTACTTGGTAAATACGTCATAATGTATTCATAATCACATAATCACAAGGTTGGCAGCTCGCTAGTGATATCCTTGTGATATTACGAGTAATATAGGTAGCGGTAATGTTTACTATCACACGGACTAGATATTTGTTTGTCGACCTGGCCTAATACTTTATATTTCTGAGAGTATATACATCGTATAGTTGCGACTAACAATATAAATTATTACATGACATATTGCACTGGCGCATTATTGGAGATGCCTTGTTAGCTAAATACACGTGATCCATACAGCTTTATGAGTAAAATAATTACATACATACTTGATTTATTAATCAAACCTGTATGTTAACATTTTTGATAATCATATGTGAGGGTTTGTTATTGGCTGTAAGTCATTACTTGTTTGGTTGTTTATTTAATGTTAAAAGCTATAGACCTTCCTAAATAAATAAATAAAATGGAATAGGAAGCATGTTTCCCTAACTACACTAAAGAGTACGAACAAATCCCGCATAATCCAGAAAGTTGGCGGCACCACCGCTGGGACAGCCGGGCTCATTCAACGTCGATTAGCCACCGACCAGTAAAATATTAACCGGGTTAACGCAAAAGTTCACGTTAGAGATGCTTATGAATTATGTGATGGGAGTTATGGCGGCGCGTGTTAATAATAAATAGACGGGCTCGCAACTATGGCCAGTTGCGGCTGCCTCGCTAATGGCTGGCTTTCAATTTAATGCGCATGTATGGGGGTTAGGAATTTTCAACTAACTCATCATTGATATTAATATCAAATAATACAGCTAACGCCCAGTCATATCAAGTGACTTTGATCGATCTATTGTTTCTTTTTAGGGTTCATTGGTATACTATATTACTGTATTACTTGAGGTAGAGGTCATAAAAAGGGCGTCTGGTTTTGTGCTTTCTCTCACTATTTATACCGACAATTAGCGGTGTTTGCATTCCTGTGTTCCAGTTTGAGGGGTGAGAGAGGCAGTGAAATTACTGGGTAATTGTGGCATCTTCATGTCACAAGGTTAGCTACGCTTTTGTGATATCCTTACGGTTTAACGAGCGTTGTTAGGCTGTGATGACGCTTTATAATATTAGCCATTGGAAGTCCATTGCTGGACATAGGCCTCCTCGAGAAATAGGGAATTTGCCCTCGACGCTTGCTCTCACGCAAACCGCTTGTTGTTTGTCATTGTTTGATTAGTTCATATAAAAATAAAGCAAAATTGTAGTATCACGAAACACTACAAATAGGGAATGAGAATCGTTACGACATTCTGTAGAAACTAACTCAAAATTAACAAAACTATTTGTGAGTACTATATTACTTCACGGGCCCGATGGCGCAGATGGTAGTGATCTTGTTCGCGGGTTCGATCCCCACCTAGGATAAATATTTAAACGATCATATTTGTGTTTGTTCTGTGTTTGGGTGATAAACGATATGGTACGGTATTTGAATATTATAAATTAGGGCTTAAGCGACTTTTTTCGAAAGCAGATTTGTGTGAATTTATTATTATTTTGGCACTTATCTCATTTCTTCGTTATCTAAAGATATACACGAGTGGAAAGAAATTAAATAATAACTTCCCTAAACCTGTTCACAAGTTGTGTATAAGTTACCCAAGTCATATGAAGCGGCTCGAATTCTCGTCATGTACCTTCCCTTTCTATATGGCAAGCTAAGAAATATACTTTATTTGAAGGCAGTAATGGCCTCGTTTCCACTATATATATTTTTTATGCAGTTTTTTGTATTCTTATTAATATTATAAAGGCAAAAGTTAGTGAGAATTCATATTTCTTGTCTCATTGGCACGGTAAAAGGACTTATTTTAATTTTTTGTTAGTTTTATTATAATTATTATTTACTATTGTTATTTTCTACTACTACACTCAAACTTGTTCTTCCTAATCAATATTTTTTCAAACGCGTAAAATCAATTATCGCATATTTTTATTTCAAATCGTATAGATTTAAATTAAAAATATGCGTATCACAAGTGCTTAAAGCGACTTATCTCGTAGTCAAGTCGGTTATGAGATGTTGTGTTAATATGTTTTGAACTTGTCAGAATACGTCCATTACTCAAGTTAACCCTGAGATTTTGCTATTTAGAGTTTGTTTGCCTATGACTGTCACATTGCAACAAGACTGCTATTCTCATTTTGAATCCTGTCATTTGAGCTCCGATGTTCTAGAAAGGTGTACTATCATATAATATACACTATATTCTATATATACATCATAGATTGGTAGGTCAGTCGGTTACCATCTCAGTGACCTCTCACGACACCTGATGTAGAGGGAGGTACTATTATACTCAGCATCACAGCTGATGTCTAAAGATTGTGCAGATTTAAAAATTTATATGTAATCAAGATATTATGAATACTGTATACAAGTATAAGAATTAATGTATACAAATATTAGTCCTGTATATGGAAAAGCTATTTCATACTCTGAATACTGTGAGAGATAATAAAAATAAACTAATGATGACATTTGGATATGTGTGGCTAAAGGCTCCAATAATACAAGAATTTTGATCACGAAATGTTTTGTAAATCATACCCATATATATTAAGTTGAACAAAAAGTTATATTTATTAGGAAACAATTACCATACGTATATATTTAACATTTCCACATATATCCCTCGATCAACATTTAGCTTTGTTAGCTTTCTGGAGTACAGAATAATATTTAAATTATGTTTTTCTGTTGATTCAACTCAAAAGAACTACTAAACTTTGTATCCCTTGTCGGAATAAGATAAATTCTAATAAAATATCTATATAGCCTTTTTTTATTAAACTAAGTTAACAAATAAGCATGCGGCCCGCGCGATAGATAATGTCACCGCAGTCTACAGAAGCTCGTATTATTACAAGGACATCACTGCCAATCCAAAAAATATTATAACACATTACCACGCAAAATCACTGCCTTCTGCCTGTTTAGCGTTATAAATAGACGATAGTGGCGTACCAGTCTTCGTATAAAATCTACCTCTAGCCTGAAGATTATGCTAAAGCTCCTCCAGTAAATTAGCAGATTAGGCTAATGCTTTTGGAAATAAATTCACACAACATTTCATATATTGACCTAACTCCGAGATAAGTCGCTTAAATCACTTGTATTACAGACATCAGATAACTGAGGAATAACAAATACAATGGATAAGTACATATTTTTAATATCCAGATACAGAACAAATACAAATATCATCATATAAATATTTGTTCTGGGTGAGGAACGAACCCACGACCATTGGCGCACCAAATAGGATCACTGCCATTTGCGCCATTGGGCCAGCCAAATAAACTGCAAAAAGATTGTACTATTCGATAATAAGATTTAAACTCTACAAGAACAACACGTCTCAAAACAGATTGTTTAACAAACAAATATCTTTTATCTCGTAATTAATTTCAAATAAGTCCTTGGGAACTTGAAGACAAACAAAATTATCCGGTTTGTGTGCGTTCAGAAACAATCGCGTGTTTATCGTCTGATTTGCGCCCATATTTGCGCTTCTTTTGACAAATCTTGCGACGTTGCGTAAACAGGAACGTTCTAAAGGGCTGTCAGCACGGAGGAAGTTTATTCAAAGAACGGAAAGCTTGGGCCACGTCACATTCGTAAATAGACATAACAGTAAATCCACTCCATTGCAAAACACAGTAATATGCCAAACAGACGGACATTCAATGTTTTTAATAATAATGAATCCACGCCACTATCATTCATAGACATGACTCCGAGAAAAGTAGCTTAAAGCGCTTGGGTTACGACCATTCGACAACAGATTAATCACAAATATAATACTTAAACATAATATAATACTAAAATCAAGGCACCGGAACCGATAGATGGTGGTATATCCATAAAAGAGTAGCTCAAATGCACAGGGCGGAGATTGGCAGCAGCATCCCCTTTGCTCTGCGACTGCCAACACGCTAGCCCAGCACAGCAGATATGGCAAAATCCCACCTTTCTTGGGAAGTATTATGTTCATCAGTAGACTTCCCATGACTGAAATAAGGATGACGACGATAATACTTAAAGACATATTTAACACCCAGATACTGAGCACACAGGTATTCATCATATTAATGTTTGCCCTAGGTAGAGGTCGTTAGTAAGTAGAGTCGTCGAAGTTAGCTACCCTAAGATCTTAATTCCAATCATGAATAGATTATCTTGTCATTAATGGTAATATTTGACATAAATGGTCTAATCGGAATGGACGGGACAGATGGCAGTGATCTTATGCGCCGAGTGTCGTAGGTTCGATCCCTAATCAGTACAAATATTTATATAATGAAAATTTTTGTTTTACTGTGTCTGGTTTTAAATATGTATGTACATATTACATTTGTGTTTCCTCTGTTGTCTGTTGCCCGTAACACAAGTGCTTTACGTGACTTATCTTGAAGATGTTGTATAAATTTTTAATACAAACAGACATAGCTATCTTCGCATTTATATAAAAAGACTTTAATTATATATCATGGACTGGGTCTAAGAATACCCATATCTCAATACTCACTGCATTATCTGCGTGAGAACACACACTTATGATATTAATATGTACACATATATATACAAACATTTATTATCTGTCTGAATAATCTCTGAGAGATACTGGCTTATATTTATTTACTGCACTCTGCCCGCCCACACGCCACTTTAGTGATGTGATTTTGAAGATAGGATAAAAAAGAAAATATGGAATTATACTTACTTCAAACATTCAGATTAAATTATAACGACAGATAACAAGTCAAAGAAATAATGTAAAATATTAATTATTTACTCAGCGATATATAATAATTTATATTTATGATATTCTAAATCAGAATATTGTACATTTCTATTTAAAAATAACAGTTACACTAAGAAAATTTATTAGAGGATTATAGTTTTACATGAAGAAAACTTTATACAAAGATGTCTGCGTTGGTGCCTCACTCTCACCTATTTCTAACGCCAAATATCAGTGTTTGCGTTGCTGTGTTCCGGTTAACGTGTGAGAGAGGCAGTACAACTAGGTAATGTGACATAATCTGTTCAAGTCACGAGGTTGGCAACGCGCTAGTAATAATAGCCTTGTTACGTTTTATTGTTGTTACGAGCGTCTATAGGCTACTATGACTCTTATTGTCACTCGGACTGTATGCTTGTTTGCCGACCAAGTCTAGTAAAAATATTTAATTGAAAATCTATTATTATTCAGTAGATTTTTACTAAAACCGCTATTTTTTAAATGGTTTACAAAAAAAATCTTCATGCGCTTATTTATACAAATATGTATGTAACATTTATCTACTTCGTATATTGTCTGTACCACTATTTATATTTTTTTCGGTTTTGTGTAATGGTTAACTGGGAGATAATGCCAACTGACATTAAATCCGATATTTATAAATTTTGTCATATTTCGTACAATAAAGTTCAATTAATAAATAAATTGGCCAAACACCTAAAGGTATCTTCACTAATACCTAGTGAATATCTATAAAACTTAAACATGGCTGACATCAAGGTATATTTAACCAGTAAGAAAGTTTTATAATATAAGACCTACTTTATAATACTAATAATTCAGACGACATATCACTTTTTCTACAGCTAAATGACTGGATAATGTGTTATAACATCTTCAAGTCACAAAGCTGGCAACGCGCTAATGATATCCTTGTAATATTACGAGCGTCTATAAGCTGCGGTGACGCTTACTTTCACGCGGACTGTACGCTTGTTTGTTGTCATCCTGGTCTTATAAAAAAAAACTAGCATCTGCGCCATCGGGCCCGGCGTCGGGATTTTGTAATATGCACATTTGAACATACCACAAAAAAATATCATAAGAAATATAAGCGTCAATGTTAGAAAATATAAGATACTTATAAGTCCAAATAAATACCAGCCAGCCGACCGCATAATCCGTCAGCACCTAGGGCTCCATCCCTTACTGGCGCTCCGTTCGTACAATTCCGCATTCACATGCATGACAATGAGATCAAAGCGTCAAATCTTTCGCCACGTGTTGTGTTAGATCCACAATGTCGCCAAGTAAATTTTGCTACGATTCGCTGATTGCCATCATGCGGGTGACGTCCGTAACCTTTTTGTACGACAATCAGATATTTTTTAACATATTAGAATACCTTATGTATGTAATATAGTTGTTCTAGAATAATAGAAGTATTTGTGATATTTGACTGTTATAATGGATCATTATTACCATTGCAGCCATAGTACGTCAATTGCTGAACATTTGAGAGAGAATTTTGCTCATAATAGCAATGTTGGGCAGCCGCCATCTGTCGGTTCCGGTACATCAGTTGTCTCTAATGACACCTGACATAAATATATATATATATATATTACACCAGGTCGAGAAACAAGCATACAGTCCGTGTTAGGCAGCAATTCAATAAAACTTGTTAGATTTCTATTAAAACTTAATACACTTTATTGTTCACAAGCGAATCGTACAAAATTTTTAAGAGACAGAGAGAGAGCGCCAATAGTGACAGAAAACTTCAACTTTTTATTTACGTTATTATAACTATAGTTATAACTACTTTCTAAATTTATTTATTCAACAGTAAGCGTCACTGCAGCCTGTAAACTTTCAATATCAAAAGGATATCATTAACGCGTTGTCAACTTTGGGACTTGTAAGAAATAATATCACATTACCCAGAAACTTCACTGCATTTCTCACCCTTCAAACCGGAACACATGATGTGGACATAGCTATATGGCGGTAGAAATAGTTTAGAGTTAGGTTCCAATGCAGACGATCTACTGAGAGAAGTACTACTCTACTTGACCAATACTACACGCAAAGTATTCCTTAATCTCTTCATACTCGAACGCCACGAGAACGTCACACTCCACCATTAGCTTCACTAAAAATGCCTTTAATTTGGTTAGTGCACATCGTTCGAGGCCTTTTTTATTTGCTCCTTTACCTGACATAAATCTATTTCGTAACTCTACTTTCATCCATCCTTTTTTACTATATTGCCTTAAATTTGAATGCCCGCGTGCTGGTAAGTCACCAAAGTACATTGTCACCTTACCATTACACTGCTACTCTCACCCTTCAATCAGGAATATAGCAAAACGAGCACCGATATTTGGTATTAAAAATTTATAAGAATCAATTGCCCATGTATAAGTTATATAAAATTCCTCATGGGCAAATCATTTTTAAAATATAGTTTAAGTATCAAATTAACACAGTTAAAGGCAGTCCTCGAAGTATAATAATAATAATAATAAATTCCCACAACATCTCATACATTGACCTGACTCCGTGGTAAGTCGCTTAAAGCACTTGTGTTACGGACGCCAGACAACAGAGGAATCACAAATATACTACTTAAATACATATATTTTACACCCATACACAGAGCAAACACAAATATCATCATATAAATATTTGCTCTGGGTGGGAATCGAACCCACGACCCCTTGTGCACAAGACAGGATCACTACCATCTGCGCCATCGGGCCCGTCCCCCCCATTCCCCCGTTCGTTTGAGTTACGCTTTTTTGGGTGGATATACCGCCATCTGTCCGTACCTTAGTCCCTCGGCCGTTCCATGATACATGTAACATTTTTTGACGCCACTCTTCAATAAACTTCAATTGTTTCGTTCCACGTCACAATGGACTATCGCTAAATATTCGCTTTCGGAGCTGCATCGAAAAAAGACTAGGCAAGCGCGCGCTGAAATTCAGTCTGCACTCTCAGTTCTATTTCGGAGAAATTTAAAGTGAAAAACGATATTCCAATTTGGATTTTCCTCAAATTCATTCATTGTTTATTCTGATTTCTGTTAGAAATAGTTTATAACCAAATTTATAGTAGCAATATAATTTTCATGATAATTATTCATGATAATTATATATTATATATATAATTATATAGAGCGAGGTACCGACAAAGTAGAATAATAACTCCTTCCTTCTGTACCAGGTGTCATAAGAGGCGACTAAGGTACCAAAACCAATGACGATACCAGATGTCGATATATTCATACAAAACAGTGTTGCTCAAATGCATAGGGCGGGGATAGGCAGCAGCATCAACTTTGCGAAAGCTGCGCTTTGCGATTACCAACACACTTGCTCAGCGCGGCAATTTTGGGCCAAATTTCCCCTCTCTTGGGGAGGCTTGTGCCCAACAGTGGACTACCCATGGCTGATATAATAAATGACAATAAAAAACAAAACAAAGTACAAACTTAAAACTAGTACGAATAATTAAAGTTGACTGCAACGACGTGCAATTACTACATTCTAATAACAATATTACCATTACTTAAGGCTTTAAAACGTATTAATCAAACCTTAATGTAGGTAACTAACTTCTAACGAAATTGAAAGAGCAATCATGGTATAAGGAGCATTTTGCACTGCCATTACGAAGGGGCTAGGTAGGCCAAGATCCAATAAATCTTGCAAGAACTGCACTCGCCATAATAAATTGCACATTATGCACGTTTCCTGGAAATAACGCGGGTTTTTTTGCCGCCCGTAATAGTCTGGCATCGGAGTATTTGATCCGGGGATACTTTAGTTTGTTTGCTTTTAATAAATGAGATTGCGAGACGGTTTGTATGCACAACTTCTTATTAAATTATTACATTGGACTGAAGTTGAAATAGCTATTTTCTAATTATTAAAAGTTTTTCATTGTTTTGTTATCACATGTTATCGTAAAACGAAATTATACACTGAAATCGCTTATTCATAACAGCTTATAATTAGCTATATATACTATATTGCTGTAAAGTACCGACAGAGTAAGACAGAGCGATTAAGGTACCAGTACTGACAGATGGCGGTACATCCAACCAAAATAGTGCAGCTAAAATGCACAGGGCAGGGATGGGCAGCAGTATCCCCGTTGCGAAAGCTGTGCTCTGTGGTCGATCCCTAATACTCTTGCGCAGAACGTCAATTATGAGCAAAACACCACCTTTCTTGGAGAGGTGTATGATGATATCCATAGCTTCATAACAATATCAGGTAATGGAAGGACACTGCTGAACATGGCCTCACCAAGAAAGGGGGAATATGGCCCATTAGTACCGCACTGGGCAGGCATGTTGGCAATATCAGAACTTGGCTTTAGCGAAGGAGATACTGTTACAAGTCCCCGTCTGTGCATTTGAGCTGCACTGTTTCGGATGGATATAACTTACGACTCCTCCTATGGGGGGGAGGTACTATTACTCTATTTTGCCTGTACCTCACGACAAGTACTTTAAACTTGGGCATGCGATTTGTATTAACACTTAAGATTATTTTTTTTAGCCTAAGCCTCCACAATGGTGTAGCCCCGCTAACTTACAGTGTAAAATAGCAGCGCTCAGCAGTTTCAACCGCGTAGCTTCCGTTTCCGTGAAAATAAAAAAGTTGCCTATGTTATTCTTTGTAACATTAGTTATCTGTGGTTCACGGCAAAATTGGTCTACTCTATTGTCAAATATTACAAGGAACAGACAGACTACTTTCTTATGCTTTTAGTAAAATGCTGTTAATTTGAAATCACAAACCGACTCTACAATTGTAATAATATTTAGTCCGCGTATCAGTAAGCGTCAACGCAGCCTATTGACGCGTGTTCTTAACCCTATGATCTGAAGAGAGATACCAATGCAGACGACCTTTATATAAGGTCTTCTTCATGTATTTGTTGTAATCGCGAAGGATTCTGGGTTCGTATCTCACTCGAATTTCCCAGGACTGGCATACATTTTTTAGTAAAAGTTTTATAGCCAATTATGCTAACCAATGCGCATATTATGGCGGTATTTACCTTTACATAGGCAAGAAGCAAAATGCATCATATCAAACGTAGGAAGCTAACGAAACGCCTTTCTAAGACACTTTATAGCATCTTTTGTCTATAATAAGAAATGCGCTAAGTAAAAGTCCAGGTGTTATGTAACTACTCCAGCGCTACATATATTGCCAAGCGCTACATAGTTTCCAAACATTACGTATTTTGCCAAGCGCTACGTATATTGCCAAGTGCTACATAAATTTCCAATCATTACGTATATTGTCAAGCGCTACATATATTGCCTAGCGCTATGAAAATTTCCAAACGCCCTCTATATTTTTTAGGCTTTATATATAGTTAAGCGCTACGTAAGTTTCTAGGGGTTACGTAAGTTTCTAAGCGTTACGTAAATTACAAAGCTTTAGCATCTTTTGTCTATAATAAGCCATGTGCTGAGTAAATTTCCAGGTGTTATGTAACTAATCGAGCGCTACGTATATTGCCAAGCGCTACATAAGTTTCCAAACATTACGTATTTTGCTAAACGCTACGTATATTGCCAAGTGCTACATAAGTTTCCAAACATTACGTAATTTGCCAAGCGCTACGTATATTGCCAAGTGCTACAAATATTCCAAACATTACGTATATTGCCAAACGCTACGTATATTGCCTAGCGCTATGAAAATTTCCAAGCACCCTCTATATTTTTAAGCTTTATATACGAGTATAGTCAAGCGCTACGTAAGTTTCTAGGGGTTACGTAAGTTTCCAAGCGTTACGTAAATTACAAAGCATTAGCATCTTTTGTCTATAATAAATGTAAATTGTGAAGCATTACGTAAGTTGTCAAACGTTACTCAAATTGCCAAGCGTTACGTAATTACCAAGCGTTACTTAAATTGCTAAACGTTACGTTAAATACGTAAATTTCAATGTTATGCACAATTTTTGATTACTCAGTCATCTCTTCTGATATCTAATACAGAACGAGGCACTATAATACTTTTCCCGTGCCCCGCGATACGGGTTGTCATGATGGCGCAGTAATTATTTTATTAGACTTCTTATGATGGTACTCCAATGACAAAATTAAATTTGTCATCACACCTTTATACCAAGCTATGTTTAAAAGTACCATGGCTTGGTACTTTTAAACATAGCTTGGTTAGAATGACAGATTTCAGTGTAGTGACGGGTTATCTATATTGGCATTTTAGTATTTAAAATTATAATTTATTATTAATATTGTCAACATTACAAAGATTTTACATATGATAGGCCCGATGCTGCAGTTGTAAGTGATCCCATCGTGTGCGCCAAAGGTCGTGAGTTCAATCCCCGCTCGGGACAAACATTCATTATATTAATATTTTTGATTTTTTCAGTGTCTGGAATTTAAGTATGTGTTTAAATATTATATTTGTGATTCAACTAGAGTTAATCTGACTTCAGTTACGGACCTTAGACAACAGATTTACTAATAACCGTAATTTACGTGCTTAAAACGATTCATTTCGGAATTAGATCAAATTATGATACGTTATGTGCATTGAATAATTACATTTAAATTTAAACCAGGTGCAATGCAGGTGGTTAACAATGGTGCAGGTGTAGAATAGTACTTCCATCTTAACATAAGTGTCATAAGGGGCGATATCCTTCCAAGACGGTTTAGCTCAAATGCAAGACGGAGATAAGCAGCAGCATTCCCGCCACTATAACTGTGCTGTGCGATTGCCCAGCGCGCAAATTATGGGCAAATTCCCCTTTTCTTTAGGAGGTCTATGTCCAGTAGTGGACATCCAATATCTGTCACGTTATAAAGTCAACCAAACATTATGTATGTGTATAAAGCGTTTATATATTTTATCTTTTAAAATGTTGTGGCGAAAGTGGAGATTCTATCAGTTCTCAAAGTCAAAGTAATTTCTTCAAGCCCAGTCGACCATTTTCGTGGATTAATTCGTTATAACTTCGTAGAAAGAAGTTCTTAATTTTGTGACGTTGTAATCCGTGGTCTCTATCTAAGATAATTTCATATAACTTTTTGACCTGAATTCCAGGTAAATAATATTATGTAGTAACTTGGTACTCGAGGCGTTTTTCATTAGAAATATATTTTTTTATATTTCTACTAGCAATGCCCCGCGATTTCACCCGCGTTATATTGCAAAGCTTTGATACTAACTTTGCACGTTCCCTCTACCCCTTTCTTAGGGATGATTTTGAAAAAAAACGAGTTTCATAACTTTCAAAGATATACTGAATTTCATTAGAAGAACTTCAAAATAGCAAAGTTTCATGCTAACTTTGCACTTCAGTTTAGGTGGTGAATTTTCGAAAATCCGTTCTTATGTTATAAAATCCCCTAAGCGAAATTTTAGGTTTACGCCCTTCGTTTATATATCAGTCAGTCAATAAGTTAGCTTCTCATAGTATATATATAGATGTTGAATTTCACATAATGTGAACCGCAATCTCTTTCAGGCAAGTGACTAAAATTCCTTATATATATTTTGTTGTTGTGTGTAATCTTTTAATTGACAGCAGATTTGTACTGTAATTTAAGTTTATTTTAATTTTATTTGTGTTAGTGATTGTCTAATAAATTATAAACAAATTAGTAAACAAATTCACCCGATATCTCATATGTTGATCTGACGCCGAGGTAAACTTAAAGCACTTTTATTACGGATATCACACAATAAAAAAATTACAAATATAATATTTTCTCTGGGTCGGGATCAAACTTTTGGTACACAAAATAGGACCACTACTATTTGCACCATCAAACCTGTTATATTTTTACTATGATACAAAACATGCCCAAGATCATCATAATGAAACAAACGCTTCTAGATATAAATACAAAATGTAATTGATGTATATTATTATTGTACTTCTTTGGATAATAAATGAGTCGTTTTGATTTGTCTTTACTTTGTATGGAAATCGTCAGTAAAATAATGTGTACAAATAACATGCTTTCAACTCCATTTATGAGGTTTACCGACAATGATAAGTCGTAGACACTGTTATTCCAAAATAAAATAAATTATTTGAGTAGAGCCGAGGCAAATGGAGTGGCCATTTATCAATTGGGTTTGTCTAGCTTCAACAAAACGTTTTTTTTGTATACATGATTCATTGATTTAGAAAGGATGAATTATTACTCATACGTATCGCTGGAATTTAATCGTGATTTATAAGCTTCAATAAAATGTTTGTCTTTTTTAAACTAAATTTGATTTCTGTATATCGAAGTAGATTCCTACTTAATAATGCGTTTTACTAAGTTTACTGTCAGTATGTCCGACTTTTGTGCTGTGGGATGGCAAACGGTGCTGCTGCCCATCCCAACTTCTTTGCATTGGAGCGATGTTGTTTCTGATGGGTACACCGCTATATATCGGTTTAAGTACCTCAGCCATCCCTTACTCTATTTGTTACAGGGGGAGGTATGAGTACTTCTACCCTGCCAGTATCTCACATTATCTAACGGCCACAATCCATCGGGAGCCTTTATAGATGTTTCTTATTATATAAGAAACGGGTCATTGTCGGATTTAAGCTGAGGCTCCACATACACTTAGACTTTCGTCTAGACTTCGGTTCTTTTCCTAGCATCAGCTCATTACAGTCTTTAAAACATCCTTTATGTTAGACATAAATACTTAATAGTTTAATAAAAAAAAACATGAAATTCTTAATCACTTTTTTTTGTTTACTATAATTAACAAAAAAGTAATGATAAATTTTTTCGACGTCTTATAAGTTGACATTGAGATGAGTAGCTTAAAGTGTTACTTAAATCAGTCTTTAGATAAATACAGACATTTAAATACATATATATTTACACCACAAACAAGCACAAATTTTAATCACATAAAATTTTGAATTTGATTTTTATTGAATGATAGCTTCATTGAACCCAAAATGTACACTACACTTGGGTACTTAGGTTCATTTAAGCATAGTTTACATAGCACTGGTCTGTGATCTAAGGCCTCGTGTTTGGGTAACCAGTAACGCAAAAGGTCTACGACGTCATGCAAATGTTGGGCAAACAGTTAGGCCGTTGGTCCGGGTGTATTCGGCAGTGCGACGCAGTCCTTACCGTCTGTTTGCGGAATGCTGGTCGAATCGTTAAGCTGTGCAGTGTATTCGGTCCTCCACTACTAAATGTGAACATTGTTTATTTCATGAATCAGCTTTAGAAGCGATACTGCGAACTGCAAGATAGGGTAAATCATTTATATAAATAAGGAACAGGAATAATGCTAATAAAGAACCCTGTGGTACCCATCGTAGCCACTAATGCAAGAGAACGTTGACTATTCACATCCACTTTTTATATTTTATATCCTTGAGATAAGATTCTAGCAAACTTAAGCTGAATCCTTTTAGTCTGTAATGGTGTATTTTTTTCATTAATGTTTCGTGGTGCACGCAATCAAAAGCCTTGTACAAATCGCATAATATAAATATCAATATAATAGAATAATATTTTTGATAAGTTCAACACCGGTATCGGTTATCAAGCGATTCCAAGTAAAAGCAAATTGTTTATTGTGGAAACAATGCGTGCTTGTGGCACTAGATGAAGTTTTTGACGATCAGGCCAATATGTTACTAATCCAGCAACTCTTGAGTTTTCTATTAAATTTTTTATTGTTTAATTATTAAAATAGCCCTAAGATGACCACCAAAAGTTTTTATCAGCCGTAAGGTTCTGAAATAGAACCAAACACCAATAAGGTTGACAGGTAATCTGACTAAAACCGCAGGATTACGCTTGAAGCAGGCCGCATATAATTGGTCCTACTAAAATCACTTACGGTTTATATAATGAAGAGACGAGCCACTTAGAGTAGCTTTTCGATGAACATTTGGCTACCCATCCTCACTCTGTTACGTTTTATCTATGTCATTTATGTAGAATTTATTGCCATATGCCAGTTGTTTTACAAAAGTCATCACTTCCAAAACCAAGTACTATGCTGACTGTTTATATACAGCGGTAACATATGGTAACGCTACAAACATGTCATACTTAAATAAGCTAATGTTGCTCTACATAGAAATCAATTACCGTGCAACCCGAGCTATGGACGAGGCTGCTCATTATTAAGCGAATCTATGCTTGATTGCACTCTCGTGCACCACACCCCCGCAGGGTTTTCAGGATCGGAGCGGAACTTAAATCAGTGCATTTATTATCATGAAGCTACATCGTAAATAAACTATACAACGGACTTTATATTTTACCACCATGTTCCACAGTACGCGTATAATATCAAATTACAGTTGACTGAAGATAATAGATCATAATAGCTTATATTTAATACTAGCAGCTCGCCCCGACTTCGTCCAGATACTTAGTACAATTGTTTCACGTTGATCTGGTTACCGTAAGTTTTTTTATATTAATAGCATTGATACTAATTCAATTACCTTACCACGCCATCTGTAAGAACAATATGAAAATCACAGATAATTATAACACTTTTGTCTTATATTTAACAAAACATCATTATGTCAGCCATTAGAAGTCCACTGTTGGACCTTTCCAATAAAGAGGGAATTTTGCCCAATATTGCCGCGCTGGGCGAGTAATTTTGGGCAAAATTCCCACAAGGTGTGTGTTGGCAAATTAACAAATTATCTGCAATAAAAAAATATTGCAACTTTAAATTAAAATATGAACTTTCCTATCACTCAAGTGAGATCAAATTGAACACGGTGAACAAAAATTGGTACAGTATTTAGGATTTTATCCTGGGACAAACAGCATAACATGTAACTTTTACATATAACTTGTGAACCCGACAGACGTTGTCATGTCTTAATATTTATCATGAATAAATATTACGTCTACAAATTTAGACTCTCGCAAAATTAATCCCGACTCGTCAACTTTCTACTTCATGTTTACGTGACACGAAACTTTTCTTAGAAGTAACATTAAAATTTTTTATAGCGCCAATAGAAATAGAAGTTAAAAGCATTTCTACTGTTGACTAATTCGATAATATCTGGAACTAGAGTTGAGTATAGTAAAGGCCGCCAGAAAAGACGAGCAATAATTTCCTTCGATCGAAGCAATCGTTTGACTTTTTTGGCCGCCATTGGACTTTTCACTTGAAAGTTCAATGAATAGGAAATTATGAATGGCCTCTATAAGTTGGGCGACGCCCAAACTTCGGTATGTCGGCGACTCGCCGAATTATTGTTAGTCTTTGTCGGATATTTGACTGCTTTTAATATTAATCTTGCTAGATTATGTCCTAATAAATTTAAATCGGTAAAAGACATACTAAAACTACTTGTCTATAAAACTATTTTCGAATTTTTAAAACGATCTAGAGATGCCATCAATTCACGGTTATTTGTTTTATATTTGCTAATCGGTCGGATACCGAATACCAAGATGATGATGGAATCATAAGCGACTGATATAGAGACCATGTCCGGGAGGAGCAGCGAAGAACGTCCACCTGAAAGGTGTACAGACGATCTGACTGAAACCGCAGGATCGCGCTGTACGCATACCATTTTTTTTTTCGCACGAGCCTATTGCTGGACTACTCAGACGTCAATTCCAGCGCCACCGAAAAAGAGGGCGGGGCCTCTCACAAATGAGAGGTCCGATGCCCGTTTGCCGAGTGCCCGCAAAGCTCGCGAGGTCGGAGCGGAAGTACGCAGGCCGCATACGACCGGTCCTATTGGAGATCACCTAAGACGAGTCTACGTCCAGCAGTGGACGGCCTACGACTGGCATGATGATAATCTTTACTATAATAACAGATACATTGTTTGATACATAAATTTTGTCAGTGGTAAGCTGTGATGACTAAAAACATTTTTTCTGAATTTTATAGTGGCAAATCATAGTGCTTTTTTTTTAATTACAAAAAGTCTCTCAGTATTCGCAGTAAATGATAGATCAAATATTTTGTAAGGGACATACAGGCAAAAACTTTTGTTTGTATTTATTTCTAACTTTTCTTAATAGTTTAAAATAAAGGAGTACTCAATTTAAATAATATGTAAAAAACACCATGAACATAATTAAAAATAGCTTTAGAATTCATTGTTTTATTTTAGTGTTTGTTGTACCTGTAAACCATTGTCCCAATTTGTCCCTTACGAAAATTAATTTATAACCGTCTATTTGCTTGATGTATAGACGTATACATATATGTAGATGCCTATAGAGGCAGTGGTGATGGTTATACTTAAAGTTTGCAAGCTAACGATTCCTTAAACTATTTCGTTTATCTATCCACCAAAAGTTTCCCAGTCGCATCGAATAAACTCTCCTTAACACACGATATTTTCATCGATATCTATAATTTACTGTCATGTGGCATTACGGAATATTTGGTGGAACTCTTTACCCGGAAGCGGGATCCAGTTCAGTCCAGATTCAAGATATTTGTCGACCGCACTCGACGACTCATCGCTGATTTATCGACGCACATTCAAACTTTCGACGTATTGAAAAGAGTGCACATTTCGAAAATAGGACAAATGTGTTTGTTTATTTGGATGGAATTCGATATCTACTGAAAATGATATACGAGCAATAAACAGTTGAATGGGTGAAACTATCTTTATATCCGATTTAATGGAATTGTGTTTTGCGCGAATTATTATCCATGCTTCCTTAGTGTTTTCATTTACACTGCAAATATATGGTATTGTTAATTGATCAAAGAGTATATTCGGAACGTTTTTCTTTACTAATAAACGTTTTCAGCGACTTTTTCTGCATAAATGTCGCTATAAATAATAGGTCATGTATTTGGTTAAAATTTCCAAATTTTGCGGGACCATTTATTTGTAATAAAATTAACCATGAAATAGATATTCATAACATGAATAAACACACATGCAAAAGAACAGTGAGGGAATAGCTCTTGGCATTGGACTACAACAAGACAGAGGAATTGCTAACAATATTATGCTAGACTGGACTATATTTATTGTTACTATTATTGTTAATGTATATTGTATTTACACAGTATAGCTTCATATTCTATGTATTTATGAAATATATGCGTAAATAATGTGTTGTAATAATAAACCTTGCATTATATTAGACCATATACACACACATCTACACCTACATGCACACTACAGAACAAATTTTCCCACGCAGTCGCGCGTCTAAAGTCATTCAATTTTAGTTGTAATTTGGAACTGACATTGTAAATAATAAAATTAAATGTCGTTTCTTTTCTTACAGGTATGTAAGGTTATTATTAACACTTGTTTCATTGTTTGTTAGGTAGCGTACATTTAAATTAACGAAATAAATTTTTCTTACAGATAAACTCAATTGTGATTGATTGACTGTGTCGTCCAATTTACACATGGAATAATATTTAAAAAAATTACTACGTAATAAAACTTCTTTTTTACGGTAATTAATGGTAGGCATAAGACAATAGAAATCTTGTCGGGAACATTTTGTAACACTTGGCATTTTGACTGAACCCTGTATATATACTAGTCTTGCTTACACATTTTGCTAAGAAAGTATTAGACTATGAGACCACGGAAGAAAAAAGTGTTAGGGAAAAATACGCGAAGACTTTCCAATTAAAATAATACCATCTAGCCAATCACTGCTCTCAATATCAGTCGGTTCACTTGTGTAACAGATTACCAATCGAACTGAATGGCTACTTATACAAGAGTGGCTTCAAAAATATGTTAAAAATATTTTTGTTGGAAAAATGTTTATATAGTGAAGAGGAGTTTATTGACAGTAGCGGGCATTGCTTTTGAAATGATAAATCGCGTTGTTAATTTTAATTGTTATTAAGGTTTCATTGATTTTTGGCAAATACTTGTATTCTGAAATTTTACTCTTTTTTTGCAATAGTATAATTAAAATTTAATTTTTCGTATATTTGTGTAAAATATTGTATCTTTTTTTTGTAATTTTGTGCATATCATATTGCAATGAATTGTTTGTTTTTTTTTCCACACAATATATATTGCTCTGAAATAAACAGAATTGGATTGTATCTATATTAAATTCTTGGGGACCACTGGAAGTGCTCGTGGACTACCAATGGTCCCCAAGAATCGGAATAGTGGTCCGCAAAAAATTTAAAAATGTGAGATTGAGCTGTGTGCTATTATTTAAGCCTCAAAATTGACCTCTATGGCTTTTTATTAAAAGATTATATTTTTTATTAAAGTCATATTGTTAATGCATGAGTGATGATACTGATGAGGTTTTGATTAAGGTTTATTTTTGGGGTGAGTCAAATTTTTTTCTTGCACACCGTGGTCTATGTTAACAAAAATGAAATGGATGTGGACGTGTGGTCATTGGAACATTAGTAACCACTGGTACTGAGCAAGTTACTATTCAATACTGCAATTAAAGTAGGTGCAGTTCAATGACTCGCGTATAGAAATATTCATTATAAATTAGTAGACACATGTAAATCAATTGTATAGAGTCTTAATTTACTAGCATGAATATAACACTACAAAATATTTGGCGTGTCTACTGAGTTCTCGTTACAATAGTTCATATACACTTTCTTGGAAAGCAAAAGAAGAAACTATTTTTTAAAAGTTTCAAAATGATGTTTTTACTGATTTTAAAAGTGTTTAGTAATTCTTAAAAACGATAGCCGTAAGGTTACCAAAACGTCGAGCAAACAATAATTCGGGTTTTGAACAGATCTGTTAATCTCTGTCTCTCTCTTTTCGAATATTGTACTCGTATTAAAGATTTTGACTAAACCAAATTTTCGCCAAACTGTTCGGCTAGCAAACTTTATTCAAACCGGTTCAATCAGGTTATTTGTCGATCGCATTCGCTGACCCATCGGTGATTTACCGACGTGCACTGAAACTTTTGGTGATCCGAAAAGAGTCCGCATTTCAACTTTGAAAGTAGGACGAATGCGTTTGTTTATTTGGAACTAGCGACCCACTCCGACTATATACCGTGCATAGCCGGAATAAAATAGTGTAATGAGAATAAAAAAATGTTATTACCCTAATAACATTTTTTTATTTATTATTATCTATGAGATAGACGTAAAGTCAAAGTCAAATATACTTTATTCAAGTAGGCCCATTACTAGCATTTTAAATCGTCAATAAAATATATAATTTATATTTTCAGTAAGTATGTGATTTTATGCAAATTTATATATAATACAGACGATCCTGATCTGATAGCTAGAATCATAAAAGCCTTATAGTAGTAATATAGATAATTTCATTAGGCCCACCTTAAACTAGTGTGGCGGCACCAAACGACTAAAAACTTAGTACATACATATACACATAGTGGATGCGTGGATGCGTGGATGCGTAGATGCGTGGATGTGTGGATAGTTCTCTTTAATATTTATTAAATACAGTTCAAAATAAACAAAACGATTAGTAGATTGTTGTTGGGCGATAAAATAGTTGTTATTCGCTTGCAAAGGCTTAATACACACGAGTGATATTTCCAAAGTAGAATATAAAGGGTGAGCGAGCAAACACGCACCGTCTATAAATTCCGTGACTGCCGAGTGCCCCCCGCTGACGCTGTAATTGTGCACCCCTACCGCACAAACCTTGTTTGTGTGGCTCCTACTAAGGAGAGTAAATGAAGTGAAAAGTATGCTAGTTATAGACTAGAGATTGCTCATTGATTTTATAGAATTTCACAGCATTCATATGGCACGCGTCAGCAGCAAGCGGACTCTACAACACACCTAGAGATCTGAAGATTTAATATCACATTAAATAACTTGGGTCTTGAAATCATTGTATGTATATTAGGACTTGGATTTCGGATAATATGGAATTGCCTCGCAGTTAAGAAACATTTGAAATTGATTTTTTTCATCTTTCCAAGAATCTCCAGTTATGTGTTTTTATAGAGCTCGACATATCGTCACCAAACAGCTGTAGAACGTGTACTTTAAGACACAGACCACCCCAAAGGAACGATTTTGCTGTTTACATACTCGTCATTTATAAATACGAAATTCCTACAACATCTCATCCATTGATCTGACTCCGTGGTAAGTCGCTTAAAGCACTTGTGTTACGGACGCCAGACAACAGAGGAATCACAAATTTACTACTTAAACAATATATTGAACACCCAGACACAGAAAAAACAGAAATCATCATATAAATATTTGATCTGCGTGGGGATCAATCCATCTGCGCCATCGGGCCGGTACAAGCTAAGCTATTCCAAAATCTGCTCAAACCGTAGTCACATTTTACTGATCAAAGAGAGATATTATTCTAGTAGAAGTAACCTTTTACACAACTGATAACGGTTTGCAGTAGAACACGCATATATATCATGCAACTATAGAAATTCCTTTGCTAGACGTAGGTCTTTTGAAGAAAGATGGAATTTTGCCCATTTTAGCCGTGTAGAGCCTTGTTTCGTGATGGAAATGCAGCTGCCCATCCCCATCCTGTTGCATTTAAGCTATGCTGAAGGTGTATACACCATCATCTGTCGGTTCTGGTACCTTAGTCGCCTTTTAAGTGGAGTTACCATTCCACTTCATATATATGTGTATAATGATAGTTAATAAAAGGTTAACAACAATAAATCTACCCCTACCATGAGATTGATTCCCATAGTAGGGGTAGAATTTTTAAGCGGACATACATTTAAAACTTTATGAGTGAGTTCAAGGAGCTCACCACGAAATTAGAAAAGGATGGCGATGACTGCCGTTCGGGAAAAGAAAATTCAAATCTTTTTTAAAATACATAAGGCGAAATTGACATATACCATGATGGTTGAATGGGAGATAATGCCAACTGGCATTAAGTCCGCCATTTATACATTTTGTAATATTTTGTGTAATAAAGTTCAATAAACAAATAAATAAATACCATACCATAAACATTTAGACAACACAATTAATGCTTCAAAAATTTAAAACATCGTAATATATTTTATCAACAAAAAATAAAATTCAAACATAACCCAAATACAGCAACAATAACTAGCTGTGAGGTACCGACAGTGTAGAACAGTACCTCCCTCTGTACCAGATGTCGAAGGAGGTGACTAAGATACCAGAGCCAACAAATAGCGATACATCCATACGAAACAATGTAGCGCAAATGCACAGGGGAGGGATGGGCAGCAGCATCACCGTCGCGAAAGCTGCGCCCTACGACAACACGCCAACACGCTTGCCCAACGGGGCAGTTATGGCCAAAAATCCCCCTTTCTTGGTGAGGCTTATGTCCAGCAATTAACTTCCAATGACTCTGATGATGATGATCATGAAAAACAACAATTAATTTATGACTTTGTTCGTGTGGTTTATACAATCTCTGCTTACTTCCAATATTCCCCCGTTTGTATGCATACAACATCATCTATTTTGTACCACCAAACAGGATTACTTTTGGCTGCAATAAGTTTTTGATCCATTACATGCTCAGTTTGGCAAAATGCCAGAGAGATAATACTAATAAGTTGGCATCTCGGTTGTAAATAAATGTTCTCTAAACCAATCTGTTTCGGATAAGCCATGATCGATCAGTTAGATAACTAATCACATTATTCTGCATATATTTTATAACATTACAAACATTCAAAAGAATCAACAAGCGTTACAAGATCGAACATCTCGGTCGTGATTCGGTTCAAAAAACAGAAGACGATCGAACATCTTTATCAACGTTTCCGTAAAGAACGACTAACAACACATAATAACGTATGAAGGGGAAAAAGTCTTGATTCCCCTCATTCCCTCATTATGGCCTATGCTAACATCATAAGGAATCTAATAGTATCCCCACACTCGGCCAATTTATGTCGCGAGCGGGCAATTACCGTTCTTCCCGTTACCGAAACGTCATTTGGGAAATTATTCCGACGGCGATCGCCCGCGGCAAGTGATAAGCCGCGATAGGTCGACGGTGATTAGTTTGTGAGTTCATTTAGTAGGGGAGGCCGTCTATTGGCTGGCCGGTGCGGGGAAGGATTTTGGTATGGTTCCCCCCAAATATTGGCACTGGTTGGTTTTTAGTTAGGCGGCTAAGTTCGGTTTTAAGGGAAAATTGGTGTTGTTAATTGCTTCGATGTACAGTTGATATTTTTATAATATATGTTGAGGTCGCACGCATTATTTTTGAATTGGATAACAATGATAGATTTAGAGAGTTAGTTTTTTAATTTATCATGCAGAAACTATGTATTTATGTTTGTATTTTTATTATTTATTACTAGTTGTCCGGGAAATTGGCTAAACATAATTATTTCAAATATTACGGACTTTGTTTTAAGTAGAGAAGACTTATTGATGTATTAATTTGTTGAACTAATAGTATTAGCATATTTTACGGCATAGAAACGTTGGGTACCGGTTGAGTGAAAGAGTATCTCTCCCTGTACCAAGTATCGTCAGAGGTGACGGAACCGATAAAGGTTAGTTTATCCGTCCTAAGTCGAATAGCTCAAATCTAACATGAATGTCGGGCCCAATGCCGCAGATGGTAGTAATCCTATCTTGGACACCAAAAGTCGTGGGTTCGAACCCCACCCAAGCCAAATATTTTTATGATTATATTTGTGATTGTTCTGTGTCTGGGTGATAAAAAAAATATTTAGGGAGAATATTGTGATTCCTCTGGAGTTTAACGTTGGTAACACAAGGGTTTTAAGCGACTTATCACGGAGTCAGATCAATGTATAAGATGTTGTTAAAAAAGAAAGAAGGTAGTTGCACCAGGATCCTTGTCGCGAAGTGAGATTGCCACCACGCCTGCCTATCGTGGAGATTTGGGCAATATTTCTTAGGAAAGCCTAGGTCTAGCTGGGGACATTTTATGGAAATAATGCTTTAATTAAGTTATTATTACGGGATCATGCAAATTCTACTCTCTATTATACAAGACTATCGTTTGTCCGCTTGAGTTTTTTTCTAATCAAATTATCTGACACAGTGGACAGATGATTTGACTAGAGCTTGCAGGATTTCAATGGACGCAGACCGCATACAACCAGACCGGTCTTTTCTTGGAAATGCCTATTTCCAAGAGTGGACGTGCTGCTGCTGATATGATGATGATAATAATGCTATAAAGTTGGTTTCAGTTATTTTTCACAATAATTAAAGAAGATGAAGAAAAATAAGCGAGGTACAGCTAAGATCAAATATATATTTTCTTCGGCATCATCATCATATGGACGTTTCTTGTCCATAACTGCCGCGCTGGCCACGCGTGTTGGCTATTGCAGAGTGCCACTTTAGCAACGGAGATGCTGCTGCCCATCCACGCCATGTGCATTTAAGCTGCACTGATACGGCTCGATATACCACTCTGTCGATTCTTATACCTTAGTTGTTTCTTAGGACACCTAGTAAAGTGCCTATTCTACTCAGTGCCTTACGGTAATACTTCTTAACGGTATATCCAATGCTCAACTAAGGCCTCCCCAAGAAACGGGGAATTTTGCCCATAATTGAAGTGCAGGGCAATAACAGATGCAGTGGTAATAACAAAGTGTAGCTTCGGTACCAGATTACTGCTGCCCATCTGCCCTGTTGCATTGGATTAACCACCATATATCTAGACCGGCATGCTAGTCGCCACCTGATACCGGGAGTATTATAATATCTTCCGGTACCCTACGCCTTTTTTTAAGTATAGATACTAAAAATACATAATAAAAAATAATAAAAACATTATTTTTCCATGTATCATCAATTAAAATAGATAACCTCTCACGACATTAAGCTTTCCTTCAGTGATCACAAACTCATTCAATCTAATCCAATACCCAGAAACCCCGGCAAAAGCTCGGGGCCCAGTAGAGTGGCTGGAACATCCAGAGAATTCCGACCCGACAAAGTTATTTACCATAATCAAATCAAACCCATCGCTAATAACCAAACAACCATTAATCTAAATACCAAAACTAATAAGATAACCTTCGTCTTACCGATATTCAATAAGCTTCAGCCGGCTCACGCACCGGGCGACACGAGCGAGCGTTTGTCAATGTTGCAAAAACGCGCATCCCCTTCACCCGCAAATTTTAGATAATGTAAAACTGATTACAATTACACACATAATATATTTGCAAAAAAATCTAACATATGACAATTGCAGTGTGTATCGGAATAGGAGAAAAAAATTTTGTCAATTGCACCAAATGTTTAATCCTTTTGGGAATGCCTAAAGGATAAAGAATGAGAGAAAGTTTTATTAAAATACTGTTGGGTACCGATAGGGAGAGGTACTATTCTACTCTGTCGAAATACTTCAGAAAAACGCATGCTTATAGAGAAGGAACTATTCTACTTGGTATCGTAAGAGAAAATTAAGGTACCGGCACCGACGATAACTCAAACGCAACAGGGCTGGGATGGGCAGTGACATGGTATATTATCCATTATTTAAAGGTTTGTTATATTTTCTAAACTCTTGATATCGTTTAGTTACATCACTTGCGAGACACGCTATAGTCAAAACTTTGTAGCAGGCCACCGTTCTATCTACGTCAGGAATATGTTCTGACAAACTAATGTCTTCGAAGTAACATTCATAAAATAATGAATGGCTGGTGACTTTGAAACTATTAATTGGATATTTATTGAAAGTGACTGTCTTCACGTCTATTGTCTTCAGTCACATGCCCACAGTCGCTGAAACAAATAAATATTTTGGGAACCATTGACGCACATTTTTGTCTGTAGAAAAACATAACGTTTAGTATTAACTGTAGACTATCCGCTCTTCTGTAACATAGCTCAGTCCGCACACTTGCCTTTTGAATTTATTTCTAGAACAGACAAGTACCAGGGTGAGTCGATTTGCAATAAGTAATTGATTTTTTTAGAATAATATGTACTTGGCCAGTTTTTATAATTATGCCTGACAGTGTATGTATGTGTGTGAGCCATAATTATCTTATACGCATAACTATGTATATTAAAATACCAGGAGTGGCCCGCAGTTTCACTTGCGTCACCTTTATACCAACTTAAGGGACGATTTTCAAAAATTAAATTACTCGTGTTTCATGTCATTCAATAAAGAGCCTCCCATACTGAATTTCAATCGTAAAACTTCAAAAATAGCGAAGTTTTACAAAAAATAATCCTTTATTAGGGTTGCCCTATATATGCCCTATATAAATATAATACTGTTGCTTGAAAATATCGCGATCTGCATATCACGGGCTCGCATTAAACGTTTCACTTGCTCAGGCCAAATTGTAGCTCTTAAAATGAACAAACGTTTTCACGGTCCAGTGCGTGCACCAACTAATAGGTGTTAATTACAGGACCAATTTGTTATTCATAAAGGCACCTGCGCCACATCAGCTGATCAGCCAGTCGCGGCGCGCTCTCTGTTTGCTACTCGTTAGCGGTGTGCAATTTGTAGGCGTTGTCATCGATACATACATGTTCGTTACGGTGCTAATGTGCTTAAGGACTGCTGGATCTATGTTCTAGATGTATTCCACCAATTATTTAGTAACTCAGCTGAATTATATTTGAATCCTTTACAACCATGGATGCCGTCTACTTAAATAATGTAAAAGAATTTATAAAATTGACAAAGTTCTATTCCGGTTTAAATGGTGATGTAGGCAGTGAACTTACTGGTGGCTTGACATCTTTTGTGCTATCTTTACCTTTATCTTTCAAGATCTTGGGTTAAAAAAATTGTTTTCTTTACATAACTTTGGTTCTCCATCATTCCTATATTAGATTAAGGTCTGCTTTTGATTACTCATTGAAATATTCCGTTCTCGTATCACAGATGAAATTACGATCAGAATTATAGTTCGCCCGCCACTAGTAGCATTGTTTGTGTTTGCGCTAGACAGGCCCGATGGCACAGATGGTAGAGATTCTGTCTTGTACACAAAGGACCCTAGTCTCTATCCCCACCTAGGCTAATTTTTTATAAGTTGAATACTTGTGTTTGTTCTACGTATGGATGTTAAATTTTGATATTTAAGTATTATATTTGTTTCGCTGTTATTACAGGGAGACGTAATTTCTCCGAAACTGTTTAATGCCATTTTAGAAAACGCCTTCAAGCTCCCGGAATGGCAGGGCTTAAGAAACTGCGAAACAAATTCTCGTCCGATATACCTCAAGTCGAAAGTTTTCAACCAATGTGTGTTACCAGCGATGGCCTTTGGCAACGAAACATGGTCACTTACCATTAGCCTTATTGGCCTGGCCAACTGAAAGTAGCTCAACGAGCTATGGATAGGTTAATGCTCGGAGTTTCTTTGCGCGAACGGATCAGGAATGAGGAGATTCGTAACAGAACCAAAGTTACCAACATTGCCCGGTGGTTTAGTAAGTTGAAGTGGCAATGGGCAGGGCGTTTGGCACGCAGAACCGATGGCCGATGGAGTCGTAAGATTCTGGAATGGTGATCACATGGAGCCGCAAGATGGATCGACGATCTAACTAAAACCACAGGATCGCGCTGAAGACAGGCCGCATACAACATGTCCTATTGGAGATAACTTGGGGAGGCCTATGTCCAGCAGTGGACGTCTTATGGCTGATATGTCCGTAGCACAAGTGCTTTAAGCAACTTAGATATTTTGAAGTCAGTATGAGATTTTGGATGAAATTATTGTTATTGAAATATTTTTATTATTAGGTAATATTTTGCTTATTTAGTTTGTATAGATTTAATGAATACAGGTTTCAATTAATGCAAATCATTGCAGATTGTTGCGCAGGCGGGAACAACTGGAGACAACAGTCAACTATTTCTTTTAAAAATCACTCTCAAGTTTACTACAGCTAAACATGAATTCATCATCGTCATATAAGTTTGAATCCACCTGCTGATATCATTACTGTTTTACCACCTTTAATTATTTGAAATATTGTTTACTTCGCTGACCTGCGACTTATTTGCATTCAATTAACAGGTAGAAATAACTCCAAACTTTAGGAAGAGTATCAATTATGCTTGTCTGAGATTTAAATTGTATCCACAAGCTATTGTTACGTATTCGGTATACATGCATACATCACGCCTGTGTCCCATTGGGGTGGGCAATGACTATGGATCTCCACTTGATCTTCCTCTTAATCTTCCATTAATAGTAGTAGTCCTTTCAAAAATGATCGTTTATACTTGGTACTTTTCACCTGACCCTGCTTTAGTTAAGGTTTGCCTAGCTCCTATACCAACTCTTTGATTCACTTCCGTTATATATATTTGTGTAGCCATTAAACTTTCATCCAATCTTAAATAAAAAATGTTTATAATCAAATTCCACCTTAATATAATATCGTTATAAAGTTGGTTTGGGCACTCATTTGCAAAAGAAACAGGCGGTTTTGATTTTAATTCTGCTTAAAAAAATACAGTACCAATATAGTTTCAATCATTTGTACATGTTACTGGTCGGTTTAAAAAATACCGAGGTGTTTAAAACAATACGTTCTAAATTCAAAGTTTCGTTTGATGCTCGTTTTTTTATCCTACATTTTTGGTGCAAAGTTCCTAAAGATAATATCGGTTTTTATAACTTTTAGTCATTTTTTATGAATTTATTTCATATTCCTAATTTTCAAAGCTTCATTTATTGCTGTCTCAATAATGTTAGAGATAGTGGTAAAAGCTACCAAAATTATTGCGTTGCTCGAAGAGGGTTGCAGCCAATGCTTCGTGGCTCAGATGCTAAGTGTGAGTCGCTCGACGGTTCAAAGGACCTGTCAGCGGTATAAGACACCGGTTCCGTCGAAAGAAGGCTTGGTTCTGGAATAAAACCATGTACCCAACCACGGTATGATTTTCTTGTGAGTCGCGCATTGAGAAATCGCAAGTCCTTGTATGTGGACCTTAAGAACAACCTCGAAGAAGCAAGAAATGTGCATATCAGTCTATGGACGGTTAGGAGGAGGCTTCTCGCTGCCAATATACGCAGTCATCGCCCAGCCAGTGGCCCTAAGTTACTCCGTGAGCAGAGAGGTGCCAGGCTTAGGTTTGCTCGAAATTGTGAGTCACTCAAGAAGACTGGAATAGGGTATTGTTCTCCGATGAAGCCAGGTTATCTCTGATCGGTGAAGATCGACGTCGGCGAGTGCTTCGAAGACGAGGAGAACGCTTTGCAGAGGCTTGTTTTGAAGAAATCACACCTTATGGTGGGAGCTCTGTTATGTTTTTGGCAGGAATAAGTTCAATGGATCGTACAGAGTTAGTCTTCATTGAAAACGGCTCACTGACTGGACATCGATACATAACGGAAGCGCCCAGTGGTCTGGCAATGTGGAAACGTATGTGCAAGAGGTCGCCATTCGTCGTTTGGATTGGCCAGCTCGAAGTGTCGACCATGCATTTAGCATTAAAACCCAAAAAAGTTTTATCAAAATTGTATGATAATACTGACGAAAACGATTATTTGATATTAATTTTCAAAATTGTGAAAGTAAAACTACCTATAATTATCATACAAACTAATAGTAACATTTGAAATGGTTATTTGCATAGGCGCCCGTTTTTTTGCAAATGAGTGTATGATTTTGGCATCCTCATAATTATAGAAGACTACGCGGGGATGGGGGGATAAGAAAACTACAGAAAGGAGTTAATATAGATTACTGATCATCATAGAAACGAAAAGGACCGTTGGACCTAGACATCCCCAAAAAAGGAGGGAATCGCCCATATTTGCACGCTGAAAAATCGCAGAGCATAGCTTTTTCATTTGAGCTACACTGCTCTGGGTACCTCAGTTGCCGCTTACGAATTTTAAATAATAGCGAAATTTCATCTATTTCATTTGTAATAAAATTAAAGAAATAATATTTCTATTCTTTCGTTCTTTAAGAAATTAAAGAAATAATATTTCTTTAATTTTGAATTTTGCCGCGCTTACTACATTACCAATGACATTGACAACTGACAAGCGCTAGAGTCTGAGGTCAATGGTCAGTTGAGAGGTTATGGAAAAAATAGCATTGTATTAGATTATTGTGATAGATTTGTTAATTAAAATAGATAAATAAGAATAATTGGTGGAAGAATAGACTTTAATTGTCGTTTCTTCGTTTTCAGGTAAAGTTATAATAATAGGGTAGTTAAATAAGTTATCGTATTTGTAAGAAACTAACGAAATAAAACTTCGTTTTCAGAAGCAACGCATGAGTTTATTTTTAACCTAAAATTGAAGGATAATCGATATATTTATATACACAAACTAAATTATTTCGCGTAATCTTTAAATAACATAATCCACCGATAGCACAACGAACTCCAAATTGATATAGCCATTCAATATCTCGTTTGTGACATTAATCTAGGCCACGTTCGAGAAAATCCCTCTGATGTCGTGACAGACATTGAAATTTAATTTTATCTCGGTCTGTTAAAGACTTTATAATGGGTCTGGAAGTTTATCTGCCGGCGGGAACTAATATTACAAGTGCCATTCGAATGATTACTCGAGTATGAACAAACTTCTCGATATTGAGACCGGGTGGAATAGAATTGTCGTTAAATCGATTGTGGTTGAGTTTCTCCGTAGTTTCACTTTCTGAAAATTGTTTGCGTTGCGATTCATATGAAGAAACGTTTATAACTAAAAATACAAGATACTTTGTTTTTAACATGTGTAATATTTTCTAACATTTTTGCATTCACTACTAATAATAAAACTTCTCTTTGACCTTTAACATTTTTGTTGGACATTTGGGTCGACCGTAGAAACCGTTTCTCAAGAATAACTACATTAATTCTCGAGAACGGTTGCTAAGGCAGTTTTTTTTTGTATATTAGTTTTTTTATTACTCAAAATATTAGTAAAACTATCAACGGCACAAGGGCTTTTAAATGAGGTTTTTTTATTCTCGTTCGACGACATTTAGCAATATTTATACATTACAAACCGTTGATGTGTCTTTATTGAATTAGCTATACTTTATTTGAATTAATCACAGCTTCAGAAATTTTCGATATTCTATCTAAAAAGTTTCTATGCAACTTGAAGGTTGAATACAAATAAAAGTTGACAGAATTATATATACTATAAATTGGGTAGGTAAAATATCGTGGTGTACTGGTAGAATAGTCCCTCCCGCTGTACCTGTATCGTAAGGTACCAGCACCGACAGATGGCGGTATATCCCTCCAAAACAGTGTAGATCATATTCACAGGGCGGGAATGGACAGCTGCATTGCAATTATGGGCAAAATTCCACCTATCTTGGGGAAGCCTAAGCCAAAAATGGCTTCCGATGGCTGATATGACGATAAATTGGGTAAATTTTTAAAACTTTAATGGCACAAAATAGAAAAATTAGTGCTAGATAATAGTTAATCTATATTTAATGTAAAATTGCCAAATACTTTTATTGAATGCAACTTGAAGATTGAATGCACCTTGAAGTTTAAATGCAATAAAAGTTTCTATCATTTTTTATACTATAATTTGATTACATTTTTATTGATATTTCTTAAGCTCTCTTATTTCTTTTAGTAATATTTCTCAAGAATAACCACCAAACGGCAATATCTGCAAATATCACATGTACTTTCTGATGCAGCCAATTTCTGTAGGTGCTACATCACCAAAGGATTATAATCCAAGGATATTAGCCACAGGTTCCATCAGGACTAATAGCTGGGAAAAATTAAATGAGATATGTTGCAAACTTTGCTCCCCGATCAACTATTCATTAATCAAAGATTGGGCATTTGCTATTAGATTACACAGGCCGAACCGATCTAGCCGCAGGTATGTAAATTATACAATTGCCCAAGGTGTCCCACTTATACTGAACTAGCATCTTCATCATCACGATATCAGCCATTAGAAGTCCACTGCCAGTACCTCCTGGTGCCTGGTGGTTTGCTAGCATAGGTCGGGTATATATCGGGTATATCTTCTTGATGTTTGTGAAATTTCTGTCTGCCCAGAATATAGCAGTACATACAAAAAAGAGATGTTTCAAGACGCCTAAATTAATTCGATATATGAGCAAGTTAATGCTTAAACTTGTCTTCCCCGCAATATTTTTTTTTTACTTTTTACAAAAGAATGTGCGCGTTCTAAAAGTTAACATGAGTTTGACTCGATGCAAACGTCGTCTGCATTGGTACCTCGCTCTCTCTATTTCCAACTATTCAATCAATGATAAGTAGCAGTGTTCTAGTTTTAAGGGCGTGAGAGGCAGTTACTGGGTAATGTGATATAAAATAGTGCACCAGGGGTCGTGGGTTCGATTCCCACCCAGAGCAAATATTTATATGATGATATTTGTGTTTGCTCTGTGTATGGGTGTAAAATATATGTATTTAAGTAGTATATTTGTGATTCCTCTGTTGTCTGGCGTCCGTAACACAAGTGCTTTAAGCGACTTACCACGGAGTCAGGTCAATGTATGAGATGTTGTGGGAATTTATTATTTAATAAAAAAAAAAATGTGATATAATATCTTCAATCACCAGGCTGGTAACGTGCGAGCTATATCTTTGTGATATTATAGGCTGATGTTATGTTTATTGTGCAAACAAGCATACGGTTCGCTTGACGTGAACGCAGCCTATAGACGCTCGTGTCATCACAAAGATATCACTAGCGTGTAGCCAACAATGTGAACTGAAAATACTACGTCACATTTAATCATGTTAATAAACACAACTATGTGAACGCTGCTATTTGCCGGTAGAAATAATATCTTTATAAGAGATCTACCTTCTGCTACCTTATTCTGTGCTTGGTTCTCGACCTGGATCCTTTTTTTCGTTGATCCCTTGGGCAGGCCTTAGTTCAGCAATGGAAGTCCTACGGCTAGCGTAATGATGAATGCCTATATTTCACTTAAAAAGGATTTTTCTGAATATGTTACTATAAATTTTTCGTTATATGACGCGCCATTATACTTTTTGCCGCAGAAAATTTAATAAGTGCGAATGCCTTTTGTCTACTGTGTGTAAACTGACACGCTCGCTAGAGAATATTCCAACAAATCATATTACAGTTTCACGGCGAAATTTTTTGCATCAGTCCGTCAGCTTCAGGGGTGTCAGATAGTAAAATTAGAATGGCCCGTAATTGTTTGAAACGAACGCGCTTGTTACCTGTCCCACATAAAGCAGCAGACGATCCTCGACCTTATCAACATTACCATACAGTTATGTGACATGCACGGATAATGTTGTTGGTGTGCGAAATTAGAACAAAGGGTTGTCACCGCTAGGACGTCGCTCAATAAAGTTTAATCAGGCTCAGCGTAAGTTACACTCTGCATGGATGTACATACATAAGGTAATACGTTCCGCTGTACCCTTAAGCTAATAGGAATAAAGTCAATGTTAAACGAGAAGGCATTGTCTTTGAAATTGGCTGTAAGCATGAATATGTATTATCTTAGGTGTGGGGGGTGTAGTTTTGTTGAGTGATTTTGCAGTAATGACGAGTGTGTTGTACCCTTTATGCAAATTAGCCGTTTGACCACCTTTCATAAATATTGTCTGCTCTTTACTAGTGAACGCTGGTGGCACCGTTTGGGAAAAGTGGTGTTAAAACCTATTTTGTTAAACGCAATTTTATAGGTATAAAAAAAACATAAAAAGTCTTGACGCATTATTATCAATCTGGGAAATGGTTGCTGCAAAGTAATGCGGTCTAATCTAAATCTTATAAGTGCGGCTGGTTAAATCTTCTATTATTATTTAGGCGGATTTTTGCCCTCCGTATGCAGTGGAACACCTTTGCCAACACTTTGGCCCTGCGCGGCAATTTGGGATAAAAACCTCCTTTCTTGGAAAGTCCTATGTCCAGCAATAGATTTTCAATGGCTGGTAAGATAATGTAGAGGTATGGAAAAGCGTTGCTTCCCGACGGGGATACTGTTACCTATCGCCACTCTGATGTACTTGATCTTCACCGTTTTGGGCAGGTATACCGTTTTATTATCACAGCTACTAAGACACCTGAAACAATTAACTAGCCTAATTGTAACCAATTTCAAATTTATGCATTTAAGATTATATTTGTCGTTTGAACGCAAACGAAACATATCATTCATTTACTTTCAACCAAATCTAACGCTGAAACATTCGGGTGCCAATTCCAACGCCACCGGTGGAAATAATGCTGATCATTATTGAGCGAACATATGCCGTAAGGTACCGGCAGAGTAGAATAAACACTGCACTAGGTGTCGTAAGAGGCGACTAAGGTACTAGAACCGACAGATGGCGGTATATCCAGCTGTATCAGTGCAGCTTAAATGTACAGGGCGGGAATGGTCTGTAGCATCCCCGTCGCGAAAACTGCACTCTGCGATTGCCAACACGCTTGCCCAGCACGGCATTTATGAGCATAAAATCTCCTTTCTTGGAGAGGCCTATGTCCAGCAGTGGACTTTCAATGGCTGGTATGGTGATGATATTTGAGCACTTTTCGCTCGCCCTCCAAAACTTCCTCGCGAAGCACGAAAGCCCCCACACGAAATTAGAGCGGAACACATAAATCATCATGCTTCGAAACGATCGGTTTAGTAATCGAGCCGACAGAGGAAGAGACCAACAAATCTATTTGGTCCTTTGTGTCCGAGCTGTCAATAGCTCCGCGCTGACCGACGGAGTTACAGTTAGCATCAGGCATTCACAAAGATCCAACTACGCAAACAATTGTAATTGGGCAACAATGAAATAGGTTGAGAAAATCTCTATGCACAAGTTAATATATATGATGATATTGTGTTTATTCTGGGTCTAGACTTATTTCGGAGTCAGATGAAAGGTTTGAGTTGTTGTGTGAATTTAATGAAAAAAAAACGCTGTTATCGTTTGTGCATAGTGCCACTTTAGCGAAAACACGTCACACGCCACGGCAGCGACATCTCCAACGCGAAGCCACGCTCCGCGATTTCCGGCTCTGTCCGGGTATCGTACAGCAGTGGATATAATGTTTTCCAAGTAGTTAGGAAGGCTCATTTCAGGAGGATGACTCCTGAAGTAAGCATAAAATATGTCACATAAAAACAACCCAACTCTTGTGACACTACGTCACACTTTATCGCCCCCCCCCCCTTCGCTTCCACGCCACCTTTACGTATTACGTATCTCTTTACAAGTGGCCCCTAAATAACAACAACACCACCGACAACGTGTTACTTTTTATTAGGAATATCGAAGCTTAGTTCTATGTCAAAATTGTACACGTCGGATCGCGTTGTGATCTGTCATTAAATTGTTACGTGAGCAAAACTAATTATACGTATCAATTACCGTGACTTACTGGAAGAACATAATAGTACCTCTCTCTGTAGATGGTGTCGTAAGTGGCGACTAAGGTACCAGAACCGACAGATAGCGGTATATCTATTCGGAATAGTGTAACTCAAATGCATGCCCCCCTTCCCCTTCGCGAAAGCTGCGATCTAATCGCAGATCGCAACCAACACGTTTTCTCAGTGGCAATTATGGACAAAGTTCTACATCTCGGGGAGGCCTATGTCCAGCAGTCGACTTCCAATTGCTGGTATGATGATAATGATGTCAAAATATTAGTTACTAGGTACAAAGTAAAATTTACTGTGTTCTTAATTATATAAAAATAAATAATTTCCACAACATCTCATACCATTGCGTCTCCTACCTGATTCCGTGAGAAGTCCCTCAAAGTATTTGTGTTACGGACATCAGTCTACAGAGAAATTACAAATATACTGAAATAGTTACTGCTATAACTAATTTAACACCCAGGCACAGAATATATAACAAATATTCATCCCTACTAATATTATAAATGCGAAAGTAACTCTGTCTGTCTGTCCGACTGTTACGCTTTACCGCTTGAACCTCTCAACCGATTTTGATGAAATTTGGCACAGACAATTTTAAGACCCTCAGAAAGGACATCATCATCGGGCCTGTCAATAAGTAAGGGTTTGCTAAATCTGATTTAATATAGGGCTTATGAAGCATTATCATCTCAAATAACGATAAATTACTAAACGTTATTTCCGTTATATCGTCGTTTATGGAAAACAATTCACTTTTGGGCGGGATAAATAGCGCTTACTTTTATTTACAACTAGCTTTTGCCGGCGGCTTTGCTCGCGATACATTCGGAGTAACACGGTTAACAAATTTTCGCCGCCTATTTCGAGTGCTGGGAGAAATTTTCTAAATTTTGTAAAAAAAAAATTCATTGGTAATAAAGACTTTGTGTACCAAGTTTTTACCTTGAAAACTGCGATAGGTACACATACACAATTTCACTTCCTCTTTTAAGGGGTTGGGGGCAGAATACCAAAACAAATGATGCACGATTTTTTTCGTTAGTCACAATTAGTCCGCATACCATTCATAGCTATACCTATACCTTGAATATTGCGGGATGCTCCGTACAAAGTTCCATCTCCCATTTTAGAGAAGTGAGGAGTTCGAAAGAGACAAAAAGTAGTCTATTTCACTCTCTAACCTTTCAACCGTCTCCACTTATAAATCACTCAAACATTACTAAGTTATGATTTTATATATAACCAACAATACTTTGCAGCTCTAGAGCTGCACAGTCTATGGAATCAACTGCTGACCTCTCTGAACTCTCTGAGGGAGTGAGCTGCCGTTGACCCAGTATTAATTGTTAGTTATTAATGGACTTTGTTCATCGGTAAGACTTGCCGCATCCAGGTGCAACCAGGTCCAAGCACCAGTGGTTGCACTGATATTTGTCCCTAAAAGTTAGTTTCGCTTCATTCAGTATATGTCAGTTAGTGTTGTAAAAAACAGGCCGATCGTTTCATATATTATTCGCAATAAACAGACAACTTTTTCATATTTATTTTTAACATATTAAGTCGACAATCTGGACTACAGTCCGCGTAATAGTAAGCATTACCGCAGCGTATAGACACTCGTAATATCACAAGGATATCACTAGAGTGTTGCCAACTTTGGGACTTGAAAATATTATGTCACATTACCCAATAATTCTGAAATACAGTGTAACCTACGAGTATTGGTATCTTAGGCTCCATTCCCCCAAAATATTGTGTGCTTACACTATTTAGTTTTAATGTTATATTTTTTAGATTTTTATAATTAATTATTAACTTAATGATATAGGGTAAACTTAATATTCTGGTTAAAAATATGTAAATGATACTGTTATTTTTATAATTTTACATTATCCTGAACGCAGCAATGCGAACACTGCTATTTACTGAGCAGAAGACTATTGTCTACCTTTGCCTACATCATATTAGAGTCCGCCTTCAATATTTATTGCATTGATATTAATCCATGTAACGACGGCTGCCAAACGTATAACCACCGCAAGGCTGGTGATAGATGAACCTCCTGACCTGAACCTGATAATTATTATATAACGGTTCTCTTAACTCGCCTTTTATAAACCCGACAGTGCCAAAACACTGCGTTCGTATTAATAATATATATCACACTTTGCATATATTAACCTGACTCAGAGATAAGTAGCATAAAGCATTTATAGTAAAGATATCATACAATAGAGGAATTACATTCAGACAGAGAAGAAATTTAAAGATTCAATATAAAAATATTGTGATAGCTTTAACGCACAAGACAGGATCGCTACCATCTGCGCCGTCGGGTCCGTCATACTTTTACAAAGAAGTAAATACCCTATTAGGTAATGTTCCCAATGGAGGAAATAAAAAGCATTTAAAAGTATCGCTTGGATTTTCGCCTTATCTTTTGTATGCTCGTATACTCGTAAAATTGGCTTTATTTATGACCAAGTAAGCATATAATATGAAACTTTTTATAACAGTTGTCTATAAGCCACAGAGAATGCGTGCTACACAAATTTTGTACAATAAGACAACTCGGGCCATCACGTGGGCCAAGGCTGAGCGGGAATTTTAAAAGAGACTTTTCTTAAAAATGCAATAAAGTTTACTCTCCGCTGCTATTAGCTGGGGCTCCGCCCACGTAAATTATTAGTGGAAACAGTACTCATTTAGGGATCAAAAGGTACTATATATCTTTCCTAGGGAAATTTAAGAACGGTTAAGTAGATAAAGCAGGAAGAGAAAACTAACAAACTCACTTTAACATTAATAATATTGATTAGTAGCGATCGAAAAAATTTAATCGCTCAGCGCCATCTATTGATTTTTTGGAGTACTAAAATTCGTCTGTTGTTAAACACGGAAATATAATGTTTTTTGAGATTATGCACTATATGTATGCAAAATTTTAATAGTATTGATTGAGTAGATACTAAAATACTAATTTCACACAACATCTCATACATTAATTTGACTCCGACAAAAGTCGCTTAAAGCACTTGTTTTATGGATCATTTCATAATGCAATCGGGCATTATTTTATTTTTTACGTTATATTATTATATATTTATATTTATTGGCATTTCGTTACGTTATATTATTTGGCATTTCCGTATGAAAGATCAGCCATTGGAGGTCCACTGCTGGACAATGGCCTCGCCAAGAAAGGGGGAATTTTGCCCATAATTGCTGAACAAGCGTGTTGGCAATCGCTGATCTTTCTCGCTCAGCTTTCGCGACAGGGCGTGGATGGGCAGCATTCTTGCTGCCCATCCACGCCCTGTGTACATGAGCTACACTGTATCGGATGGATATACCGCCATCTATCGGTTCTGGTACCTTAGTCGCCATTTATGACACCGAGTCCAAGGGAAGGTACTATTGCACTCAGCCGGTACCTCACGGCTGCAAGATAATTACCTAAAATAATGTTATATCTAAAATGGTTGAGCATTAACCGACTACTAACAGGTACCGGCCATCAATTAGGAAATCCAATCAAGCAGCACGATCGAGCAAAGTTGACCGCCAGCGCCCAAATCGAGCATGCACAAAGATCATGGCAGACCAGTCTCTGCAAACAAGCGGGCGCCCGGGACTCCGTAATGGACTGTAGTTCTTGCCTCCGTAATGAGTCAACTTTGCTTTGCGTAATAGGATGCGAAAATTCACAAGGGTATCGTTTTCAACTTGGACAGAATGAGACCAGAGTTTTGGTATTAATAAGTCAGCTTCAGAACCATGCTGCATAGATAATGTCAAAGATACAACATAAATGGATATGTTAGATGACTTTTGGAACGAAGTTTCTTATTGTGCGTAGCGAAAAGGGGGCTAGACGGAAAAAATTTAGACTAAAAGCTGTAACGAGGCTTAAAAAGTAAAGTTATGTTGTAAAAGCTGCAAAACTCAGTCTTTTTGCAGGATCTTTAAATTTCTTCACTTTTGCTAAACGAGAATAGTTAATTCAATAAGCGTATTGAATTAACTCTACTAAACGAACTACCAACGTGGTGTTTATTAAAATTAAACATGAATTCATTACATTTTAACCAGTGCTCTGTAATACATAATTTTTTTTTTCACTATTTATGAAACTAACTCTATTTGTAGTTCTTTACGTTTATTGCAATGTATGTTCTGATGAACAGGTTGATGTACTTTACATTGTGTTTTTATTAAAATATGTAAAATTGCCTCTGTTGTCTGATTACTTAATTTAAAGGATTTGGAACATATTCCTATTAATGAGAAATAATTTATTATTAATATCTATTATTTCTAGTTTTTACAGGGAAATTTGGCAGTGTCCAATGTTCAATTTATTTGATGTCTAACATGTTTTCTTTCTGTGGCTACAACTTTATGGAAGGGTGAAATTCTTTTTCAATTTATTTGTAAAGCAGTCCCCTGCCCACTCTTCCCCTATTTCCTACTAAAATTATAATTGTAGTATTTACTTTACGATAACTATTTATAACTCTTTGTAGTACGTCCAAGTATGATAAACCTGGTATGCAATAATTAATAACTGAATGTCCCAGGGATAGACTGACTAATTGGCCCATACCTTTTCCAAATTCATCACTAAACATTATGTAATCAGATGTCGAGTCACATAATAATATTTTATTATTAGCATAATTTGCCGTGAGGTACCGGTAGGATATAATAGCATCTCCCACTGTACCAGGCGTCGAAAGAGGCGTCTAAGGTACCGGGACAGATAGATGGCGGTATATCCATCCGAAAGAGACCAGCTCAAATGCACAGGGCGGGGATGGACAGCAGGATCTCTGTCGCGATAGCTGCGCTCTGCAATTGCCAACACGCTTGCCCAGCGCGGCACAAATGGCCAAAAACACCTCCTTTCTTAGAGTGGGACATAAGTCCAGCAGTGGATTTCCAATGGCTGGTATGACGATTAGCATAATGGTCCCTGAAGGAATCATCAATGCACTGGTCTTTGACTGGACTGAGTTGCTGAGTATCAGGCTGGTTGGGAAATACTTCAAGCACTAGAACAGATATCGCATTGCTAGCTTTTTAATATATTTAGTTCATACAATGCCAAAATGTGTTTCTTATACTAGTATTTTGTACTATTATACCTTGCGATCATAGTCTCTAGAGATTCCCTAAGGATAAGGTTTATTGTATTTCTTAAGTTTGTTCTTACTGCACTTAACAATTCCCTTTAAAGTAATACTATCAGTATTATCCATGGACACTGTGCGGTTGGTGTTAACTGCAGTAGAACTGTCAATTTTTGACGCATTGCAGACTAGTTCATCAAAAAAACTCCCGAGTTTGGGATACTTTGGCCTGTTCAATGACAGTTTGGAAATGGTAGATCTCATGATGAGCCTTCCGAAGTTCAACTACGGAAACACGTCTGAGCCTTTGCCACTCTCTGCTGTTTCTGCAGTCCCCAAACCCATCTGCTGACATACATGGGTTCAAGACTTTCGGATTGGCACACTAAGGTATGTCGGACGAGAAGATTGGAGGCCGGCTGAGTTGGATTCAGGGTTTGACTTTCTTGAAGTAAGACTTACCTCACTATACTATATAATATATGACTATAATTAACTATAAACCCAGTCATCTCACTGCCTCTATCGCCTTACGAACTAGAACTGAGCAACACGAACATTGTCTTGCGGTCAAAATTGGTCAGAGAACGGCATCAATGCAGTCGATCTTTCTACCTCTTGAAAAGTACTATCAGTAAATAAATTGTAAGATGAATAAAGAAGATCTCAACGGGTTTTAACATTAAACATTGAAATATCTGGTTACAGATGAATCGACCGACACCACCACTGGCGACATTTTCCGCTAGACTACCTTTCTAATTTTCTGTCATTGTTTGAACGAAATGAGCGTTTGATTGGTTTGCGACATACGTACGCCCGGCATTAGTGAGCCGGCACTCCGCCGATAGGATCGGCTTTAAACTTTGATTATCTCCCGCCTTCGGATATCTCAGTTAAATTGGAAATCCCTAATCGCATCCAATCTACATAAAATGAACGTTTTTCTTATCTTTCATTAAGGTATAACCTGTTTGATAAACCTGAATGCTTACCTGTATAACATTGAGCGGAGAGTTGTTAGTAGTGTGCAATGTTCAGGAATTATTGAATAGTGATTAGATACCTGGCGGTTAGATGGAGAGTCAACATGAGTGTTTAAGCGTGATTAACCTAACGGCAAAATCGCTTCACCTCGGTTCGCTAGCAAGTACCTAATCCCCGGAAGTGCTGGTCTGATTTGAAAAGTTCTTTCAGTGTTTGGTAATCCATTTATCGAGAAAGACTATAGGCAATATTATATTTACAAGAAACGTTAGGAATCCATTTGAAAATAAATAATAAATTCACTAAACCCTCAAAAGACACTTATCCATGCGAACGAAGTCATCATCATCATACCAGCCATATATAGTCCACTGCTAGACATGGGCCTCCCCAAGAAATGGCGAATCTAAAATTACTGCGCTGGACAAGCGTGTTCGCAATCGTAGAGTGCAGCTCTTGAGAAGAGGATACTGCTGCCCATTCCCGCCCTGCCCTGCATATGAGCTGCACTGTTTCGGATGGATATACTGCCATCTGTCGATTTTGGTACCTCAGTCACCTCTTACGACAACTGGTACAAGGGGAGATACTATTGGTATCGGTAGTTCGCGGCACGTCTTTACCGTAGTATCAAAAAAAAGCTACAGTTTGACAGTCGCTGCACTAAGCCACGTGATTTCACCTTTATAACAGTTTCAACTAACAAAATAAAAATAGCAATGAAAACACTAATTTCCATGTCCGCAAATCTATAACGAACAGAAAAATATTTCCTAAACTAACCTGCAGCTTTATGACGTTGTTTCAAGCTAAAACTGCCCGTAACACGTTGTTACTAAAGTATAATTTGAAATTACTTCTGTCCACATTCCGGCTTACCAATAACTGACAACACATTTTCCAATAAACTTTTTACGCGGTACTTTTTGAAATTCTTTTTTCATTATTTTTACATACAAAGCTATTATGTTTTAGGTGTAGCATTGGGCGAGCGTCCCTTTGACTAGTGTCAAATATTTACTGCTAAATCTCCGACCGTAGGGAATTCATTTTAAATCGCGATCAGCGGATTTTTTACTGGAACTAAAGAAGCTTTTACTCTTTATTAGAATTTTAACTATCGATGAGATAGATTTGATTGAAATCCGCTGACCGATTAAGACGTGAAAGCGAAACAGCAGACAGAGTAGAACTAAACTAATTTTATAGCGACTTTTTAATAACAGTACGGATTTTGGCACGCATTACACACTGTTTCGGTGACATAACCATTCTGTTTTGTTGTCTCAGCAATTTTTATTTAAATTACGGGGACATCACTAGCGCGTTGCCATACCGGTGATTCGAAAATCTTATACCAGATTATTCAGTAATTTCACTGCCTCTCTAGTCTTTCCGACCGGAATATATCAATTAAAATGCTACTACTTGGCGGTAGATATAGGTGTGAATGAGCTACCAACGTGTTAGACCTTTGTATGAGGTCTACTTATAGTTTCAAGCTAGTCAAAAGTTAGAAAACACTTTTATGCAGAGGGGGTACTATTCTACTCTTCCGAAATCTAGGGTAATATGGTGAAGTGATCAAAAATTAAATATGTATGATGCGAAAGTTTACTGAAACAAATGTGAGAAATGTTTGAACCGATATAAGATCATAACTAAAATTTATACGACACATCAAAGAGAACTAGAAAACCAATAGGCTGGACCCCTACAGTCTGAGACAAGTTTCTTTTAAATTTTATTTTTTCTAGTAAATATTATTTTAAATTTCGTCATCATCATCATCATACCAGCCATTGAAAGTCCACTGCTGGACAAAGCCTCACCAAGAAAGAAAGTTTCTTGCCCATAATTGCTGTGCTGGGCAAGCGTGTTGGCAATAGCAGAGTGCAGCTATCGCGACGGGGATGCTGCTGCCAATCCCCACCCTGTGCATTTGAGCTACACTGTTTCGGATGGATATACCACCATCTGTCAGTTCTGGTACCTTAGTCGCCTCTTGCGACACCTGGTTCTGTAGGAGGTACTATTTTATTCAGCCAGTACCTTACGGCACATTTTAAATATAATTCATCATTTTCCCATGCATAAAACTTCTAACGTCGTAAACCTCTCTACGGACGGTAAAAACGAAATACGTCAATTAAATAGAAAGCCAGTATGAGGTAAATACATACGTATAATTCGTTTTTTCGGATTCAAAACGGATTTTATTTAACTTTTAAAATTTACGGCTACCTCTCCCAAGTACCTAGTGAGTAACGTAAAAAATAATAAAAAAAAATATTATAAAACACCAACTACTAGTATTTTCCGTACATAATTGTTTTTAAACTATATTTTAATTTTTATATTGAAGTTCGATTTATCTTATCTAGATGAGTACTTGGAAATTAGGTAGACGGTACGAATGCACAGGCTGCGTGCTCTTATAAGCTCTTACACGGAAGAATTTCTGACATCCTGAGGATCCTAATCAGGATAATGAGATAATCTTTTTGGAATAGTGTATTGACACCAATTTTAAATATGTGTACAAAGTTTCAATTAAAACTGTCCGTCTAAAGTGGGTCAAAATCGACTTCGAATGTGTTATTCACAAGCATTGACACGCGCATATAAATAACTGAAGCTAATATAAGCGTATAAAAAGTAGTTTTATTATGAGTGACTACTCAACGCGGAAATGTTAAACATATTATGAGATAATTGCCTCATTACATACTGATACACTGGTCATAGATTGAGAACAATGTATTTAGAGGACCAATTTACCGCGATTGATTCCCAATGACACGACTAATTCAAAAACATACATTTCAAACACGTTCCCTTCCATTTTTTTAATTAGGCAAAGCACAGTCTATTTGAAATAGACAGATCCACATATCGAATCCGTCATTGTGCAGCAAGCCTATTTTAAAACTAGACAGACATTATTGGACGGGTTTTGCAACTTGGTTTAATGCAGTTGCATGACGCGATCCACTAAAGAAAGTATGCAAGAAAGAAACTGATGGTAACAAAGGTCACCTTGGTAGGTTGACGGAACCCCTATCAGCGACGACTCTTATAAAATCTGTCTTAAAACTAAATAGTTAAAGGCTTTTCAAACCTAACATAGAAACTCATATGGTATCTTTGAGAAATAGTCATTATAAATAGGAAAATATAATAAATTACAAAGTTATCCATGAACAAATATTTAAACCTTTGATACGTTCTAACTCCGTATCGCTCCTTCAACAAATTATTTGTTTATTCTGCGATGTCTGTTTGTCACTCTGTTTTGCATAATCTATTGAATGGAATTTGATGAAACTATACAATAATATAGTTGTGTACATCAGAGTAAAACATAAGCTATATTTTTGTCCGAAATATAATAAAATTAATGTTTATTGTGTTACAAACGCCTGCCAGGTTTATTCGCAAATCTACATATTATTTTGTTGTGTATACATGCAGATAGGGTTGAAAGTTAAAAAGCTATTTCTGATGCATCACGTTATATATACAAATAAATAAAATATAAGTATCTTTTATAATATCAATATAAAATAAGAAAAGCTTTTGAAAATAGGCACATGAAGGTATGTTTGCTACGGTACTTATACAAAAATTAAGCTTGTTAATTTAATTAAATTTTTTGTCTGTCTGTTTGAGATATACTCCGAAACGGCTAGACCAGTTTTAACGGGAATTTCGCTGGCGGATAGCTGATATTATAAGAAGTATTTGGGCTACTTTTATGATTTATTATTGGCACAATAACGGGAACTATGCGGGTGAAACCACGGGGCGTCGCTAGTATTTCACACCGTTGGCTTGCATTAACTATCAATAGCCAAAAGCTTAAGGCTTAAATATTAGCAAACTGCACTTTAAGGTCCACCCAAACCCGTTAGGTAAATCCAACCAAGTTTAAGTAAGATATCGCTAAATTTGGACAGAAGTGGAGTACAAAGTTAGTGTAGGTACCAAATTCGTCCTGAGCTAATCTGGAGCTCTACCGAATTCTAGTTTGATTGGATTCCTGAAGCGGTCACACTGTGGCTGGCTTCTTCTTCGAAACTTGTAGTGCACTTTACTCAGAATATAGTATGGTATAAAGCTTAATCTTTTAAGCACCTTAAGATTGGCTGGCGAGTGTTACCTCGTGCTCAAATTAATTTGATAGGAGCTATTGGCCACTCGCAATATTTTTCTAGCGTACACAACATCATTTACAGTATTCTATTTGTACAAAAATTACTAGCAATCTGCACCGGATTCGCACGGGATTTTTGCGGAATATAATATAGCCTATGTCAACCCAAGTGGTGATGTGATAAGTCGCATAAAGTACTTGTCTTACGGACATCAGACAATAGAGGAATCACAAATATAATACTTAAATACAATTAAACACAGAGCCACAGAATAAACATAAATATCAACATATAAACATCTGTGCTGGGCAGGGTTCGAACCTCTGGTGCACAAGAAAGAATTACTACTATCTGTGCTTTCGGGCCAGTCTAAATTAATCACTGTTTATAATGTATAACTTTGAAGTCTAAATCATTACGAGAAGCTGCTTGTAGTTTATACTCGCGTACGTAATTTATTTCGTTTTTATGATGTAAGAGTATATTATACTGTTGATCGAAAGCTTAAGGCCTCTAACGTATTGAAAATGGTAAGAATAAATAGTTATCATCATCACAATCATGACAGCCATTGGAAGTCCACTGCTGGACATAGACCTTCCCAAGAAAGGGAGAATTTTGCCCATTATTGCCGCGATGGGTAAGCGTATTGGCAATATAGATGTAGATGCTGCCGCCTGTCTCCACCATGTGTGCTACCCTATTTCGGATGGATATACCGCCATCTGTTGGTTCTGGTACCTTAGACGCCTCTGACGACATCAGGTATAGAGTAAGGTACTATTCTACTAATTAACCATGAGTTCCAATACTGACATATGAAATTGAATGTTGGGTATGGTAGAAGAAGTATGCAAGCAAATTAATATTTTTGACCAAAGTTTATTGAAAAGTTGAAACGAGAGCACTTCGAAGGATGTATGGTTTGAGTTTAAGAGACATTAAAAAATAGAGATTAATGCGGTGTAAAAGATGATGTTGTGATAACAATAAAGAACGGATATGTTGGGTTTTAAATGTAGAAAGATTGGCTGAAAGTAGAATAACTGCACAAATATATAGAGCGGAAGAGAAAGGAAGAGTTGGTTTAACCAGGAAAGATGGGTCTGGCCCCTCTAAAAAGTAAGAACTACCAATAATAAACAAACGTGGATGAAAGACTAATGCGAGTAAAGAAAGCAAGAGAGGTATGCCAAGATCGTATTTATTGGAGAAACAAAGTCTTTGCCTACCCCGATGGGATACAAACGTGATGTATATATGTGTTATAAATATATGTTAAAAATATATAAAGCTATGTACTAATACGATTCCTCATCATCATCATCATACTAGCGATTGTAAGTCTACTGCTGGATCTAGACCTCCCCAAAAAGGGACTTACCCATAATTACCGTGCTGGGAAAACGTGTTGGCAATCGCAGAGCGTAGCTTTTGCGACGGGGGTGCTGCTGCCTATCCCCGCTCTGTGCATTTAAGCTGCACTGTTTCGGATAGATATATCATCTATTGGTTCCGGTACCTCAGTCGTCTCTTACGATAACTGGTTCAGGGGAGGTACAACTCTGCCGGTACTTCACGGTAAATTACGATTTGTATAACAAAACTAAGCCGGCTATAGATTATTTGTTTAGATCGATAAGCATATAAACTACTACAGCTACTGAGCTTATACTTTGTGTAAACACGAAGTAGAACCCTAAAGTTAGTTTGTACGGTAAAAGTAAATATAATTTACCTTTTGGATACATCTCAAAAATACGTATAACTCTGGGAACATAAGTCTTATTTTTTTAACTAAATTCTAACGGCTAAGACATCGTCAATTTGTTAGTGTATTACTTCGCCTATAAATGTATCTACAGTCAGTATTCCATATTTTCTATATTCAACCGAAAAGAAAATATGGAAATAGTGTATTCCCGCCATCGACACATGACAGTCTTGCTGAAATAAGAAGAAAATTGCGGAAAAGAGGTCAGTATTTGCGGAATTATCAATTGCCCGCCCTTTTTTATATCTACATATTGAAACGAAAACCGCACGTTTCACTTTACTTGTTTCCTTAAAACCTTTGCTTTCTGGTTACTTTGGTTAAGTTTTTTATTAAAATAAAAGCAAGTAAAAAACAATTAGAGAACAAATCGAAGTGTACAAAAACAATATACAATACTAAATAATAATAAATTCCCACAACATCTCATACATTAACCTGATTCCGTGATAAACCGTTTAAAGCACTTGTAATACGGACATCACACAACTGAGGAATCACAAATATACTACTTAAATACATACATATAACACCTAGACACAGAACAAACATAAATATCATCAAAAAAATTTAAAATCATTAAGTATAAAAACATACCCTCCTCTTCCTTAAATAAGGATCAAACTTGTTTAAAACCTTTCTAACACTACTCTGCTGCAGATCAACAAACAGTTTACAGGCTTTTCTCAAAGTCGATAAAAGTGGAGATAGTCACTTTTGCTTAGTATTTATATATTATTAACATAATTATACATGTTATTCCAATTAAACAATTATGAAGCTGTAATAGAAATTAAATTATTCTGCATCGAACTTAATTATTATTTATGATTTGACATTGGCAACAATTACGTACGTAGTTTTTGACTTTACAACATTTATTTTACTTAGACTCGGTCGGACATAAATACGGACGAGACATTAAATCCGATAAACTTCAATCAATATACACCTTTTACCTGGAAGTGCCTAACATAATAATTATAATATTCTTTATTGTACACACCAGTAGGCGGCCTTATCGCATAGAGCAATCTCTTCCAGGCAACCTTTGGACAGAAAATAAATACAACAATAATAAGGCAGTTTGAGGTGCATAATAAATTAAACTAATGTATAAATATAAACAATCAACATATATAAAGGAAAACATCCACCAACACACATACACACACACAAAAACACACACACACACACACATGTATATACATACAGTTCGTACATACACACACGGAAACACACAAATAATAATAATAATATTAAAATAAAGAGAAGAATATAAAACGAATAATATGCAAGCAACAACTACAATGACAGGTAGTACTCCTCTACCATTCTCGGAAAAATCGGCAGTGATTGCGCGCGTCTGATCGACAAAGGAAGCGCATTCCACAACTGACCAGCTTGAACTGTGAAGGATTTCCTGTGAAATATTGTGGAATGAACCGGCATCTTAAATAGTAAATTCTCTGATGATCGCAGAGATCTTTACATAAATGGAAGAACAACTTTTATTTTCAACTGACTGTCAAAACTGAATTCCATTGTATGGTGGGCAACAGATCCTACCCAAACCTGACAATTTTTTGAAGCCAATTCTAAAATCTATATTATGCGTTTATAGATATAATATCGATAACGAAGTTTTCACAGGTAGGTAGGGAAGGTTGATCTACTGCTGTGTGTACATAACATGGCTAGGAACCGAAACGGATTTCTATTGCAAGAGAAATCCGTCCACAAAGCCAAGGTTGTTTATGCGAGACAAATAAATACAGTAAAAAAACCGTGTCACCAAAACCCCAGCATACCCGAAGCCGGGCAACCATAACAATTCTCCCCCATTTCGCCTAAACGGGGCAATTGCGCGAATTCGCCCGCCCCACCTCGCAGAAAATATGTGTCATTTCATGAAAAAAGCGCTCCCCAGTTCCGCGTTGTGTTCTGACGCAACACCGGCAGCTTTTTCAGCGATGAGCGAGTGTTGATTTAAAGTTGGACAGGTAAATATTCCAAGTAAGGAACGCTGTTTGTTTTTAAACTCAAATGTACTTTATTTACGTAGGCC
>JACJUM010003237.1:18202843-18367244 GCA_020976665.1 Heortia vitessoides
GTTCTATAAGATAGTTTTAAATACCAGTAAAAAATGGTAGGGGTTAGCGCGTTGAATCGAAAAGTACAGCGAATGTCCATTACCCGATTACTTGTGCCGCTTATAGCATAGCATTAATTAATATTAATTTATTAAAACCTCAAAGGGAGATTTTTTGTTTTTAACTTTTTTTTAAATATCGTATTAATTGACGCTAGCCATAGTGCAGAAACTCTTTTGAGTTGAATAGAACCAATTAAAATAGGATTCAATAATATCTTGCTGGCTTTAAATTGAAAGGTAAAATCTTACTCAATGATACTCCAATTTGAAAGCTAACGAATGAATCATTGATAATAATAGGTTGAAGTACTTATTGTAAACAAAATAGAATTAAAACATTTTGTCTCAGCCGTAAGACATTGGATTTGCTCATGTCTCTTGAGTTTCATCAGTATGGGGGTCACATGTCGTTCATAAGTGGTGTATATCATAAGTAGTGTAGTAGTGCCTGATATCCGTTACACAAGTGCTATCAGCAACATATCTCGGAGTCAAATCAATGTATGAGATGTATTACGAATTTAATGAGTGTGGTCATCATGGACATTCATACACTCCATGCTGTGACGTAGTGGCACTCTTGAGTGTAGTTTCGCGAAGAAGAGGCTTCTGACCATCCACACCATGTTGCCTTTATTATCAGACGCAGAAGAGAACTTTACTATCTTCTTTAATGATCGACCCAATTGCTTTTTTTTTATTTAATATGCACAAAACGAAGGTAAATATTTTAGGATATTTATGAAATTTTATCATAGATCAGGCCTATGTCCAACAGTGGATTGTGTCTCAGAGAACCTGCTTATTTCAAACTTCACTGCCAACCATTCTAGCTATACCGCAAAAATACAGTTAGTTAATTGGTACTTTTTGATAGCCCTGCAAAGCATCCAATTGACGCGTGCACCTACTGTCACAAGTGACAACACTGTCGGCTATAAATCAAGATCGCGTCTAAGGTGTGGACTTCAGCTATCGTTGGGGTACTGGTAGGGTTGCAGAGCGTTTGATCTGGTAAATGATGTGTCAGGACCGATTGGCAGATGACTGTGGTGCCGGGCATAACCTCCTCTTAGGCCTAGAAAGCTAGGCCCATAGGGAGAGATATGGTTGGCGTCTGGAGTTAAGCCCCCCTGAGTACAGAGATAAAGGGTACTTCCAGGAGGATAAGACGATATACGTATTTAGCTAGAGCGCAGGTAGAAGGAGTCCGTCACACCGTGCTGTGCTCAGTATCGTAAACGGAGTAGAATAGCTCATGTCTCTGGACCAGGTGCGGCAAGAGGCGACTGAAATGCAACAGAACGGGAATGGGATGCAGCATCCCCGGCGCATGGTATCCAAATACGTGAGCACTTACCGTTAACTATCCTGCAGTCCATTTTCAAGCTTAAAGGCGGTTAACTGGCAAAACCAAGGTTTGACCTAAATCCAAAAACGTAGGTACATTTTCGAACCAAATTCAAAAGTTAGTCAGTTCTCTTAATGTGTTTTAAAAAGGGGAAAGTTAGATATACTATATCTAGATAGATTTATAAAAGGTTTTTTTTAATATAACATAACAGAAAAATTAAAGAACCTAACGATATAATTGGGTACCTACTAACGGTAAATATATTTCTAATCTACAAAACAATCAAGAATACTTAGTCAAATCAAACTTTTGAAGAAACAAGAATTTGTGACAGCTCAAACAGAAACATGGATTAGAAAGTCGCAGTGGTTCATAGTGTCGGTCAAGAAGCAAGGATTGCGGGTTCGAATGCCGCACCAACACAATCGACATGTGTGGCTTCTGGTTTTCGAAAATAATGAATAAACCTTTAATAGGGACAGATCAGTATATGAGATGTTGTCATAAGAAGTACATACTCGTATGTCTATGCGTGTGTTCATCCATACAAATATTATAAATGCAAAAGTTCGTCTGTCTGTTTGTCAGTTTCGCTGGTGAAAATTTGGTCACATAGATGGCTGGTGACAAAGGTGAGTGAGGGCTTCTTGAGTGAGGGCCATATTTTTGATCCAAGATTCAAGGGTTACCGGATAATGGAATAGGAGAGGAAATCCACGCATGTGTGTGATGAACATTTTCATTTGTAGAGTTTATTAATATCTTTTTGTGCTGAATGTCAGCGCCATTTCCACAATATTGTAGGTAACCTATAAATACGGAAATGTCAAAGTTTTATAAGCTTGAAGCAATCGATACTTAATTACTTTAAAAGGTTTTTTGCATTGATAATTCAGAAGTATATTTAAGATGATATTTCATAGAAAAAAAATCAACTTGTCTCTGGTATCAGGCGGGACCAGACGGGTTCTGGTACCTTACAGCACCCGGTATAGAAGGAGGTACTATTCTAATCTACCGGCTACCCCACGGCTAGAAGCACAGGCATAATTTTTATTATCACAATTTAATCAGCACAATTTGTAGGCTATATTTTCCTTTTATCCCGCATTATTACAGACAGCACCCGATAAGCAGTAACAATATAATACTGCGAGAATTTTTCGGGCCGCTGCACCGCGTTAAGATCATTTTTAATCTAAATTCCGCCCTTTGAGCTGATCATGCCCTGCTTACATTATATTGGATCCGTTGAGTCCGTTCCACACGATTGGCGGGCAACTTTAAAGAAATTGGCCCTTCAGTGCGCTGTCGGGATCAAACGCCGAGTTATTATTTTAGGCTCAGGCTCTCTTTGTTGGTTGCTGGTCATGTTATTTTATAAAGAACAATGTGATCGAATGAGAAATCATTGAAGTGTTTAGAATTGTTAAAACCACTTTCCCAACCCTTTCTAACCACTTAGTGCTCATAGATTGACGTGACTCTGAGATAATCGGTTAAAGCTATAATGACGATGATGCCTGATATCCGTTACACAAATACGGATATTAAACAACAGGGGATTCTAATTTCATACTTAAATACATATTTGAATGCCCACATGTTTAACAAATTCAAGTATTTATCATATAATTATTTGTGCTGGGTGAAGATCGAACTCATGACTTTAAGTAAATATAATGAAGATGCCTTGTTTAAACGAAACGTCCAGCAAAAAACGTATGAAGGTAATAAACCGATGGTAGAAGTAATTTTATCATGAATAGTCAACGCGTTACTATTATAAGATATTAAAATACGAACTCATAAAATGTATAGTGCCCTTCCTATTCCACAGAAAAAAAAATATTTCCCATTGTCGTATCTATGGTTAATTTTCAGAGTGGCTGTTCCTATTTTCCCAGGGCCGATGCGATGACGCTCAATGTAGGTAAAAATTTTCAATTCACAAGCCCAACCCGACCCTCCCACTAAACATGGCTAAGGTATTTCCAAAGATAACCTGTTTTCATAAGAGTTTCGAAAAATTTCTGAATTAATAATTTAAGTCATTAAATTTACCCTTACGTGGACTTATTAGCTGGGATCAGAAGTAACCTATCTCATCTCTGAACTGTATATGCCACAATGCAATAGAATATATCGATATCGGCTAATGCTAAACTAAAGCAGAAAATGACTGGTGTAGGTACTTCAAGAATTAACTAGTAATTAATAATATCAACTAATACTTTAAATAGGTATTATATTAATAATTCAGTACAAACTCAAGCATACACGACGGAGGCTCATGGTTAGATCAACAGTTGAAGGATGCATGTTGGTCGAATGATTGCAAGCATTATCGACACACCACGACCAATACAACCCAATTTCGGTTATATTAATTACGGACAAAATTGTCCCTTTCTTGGGGCGGCCTATGTTTAGCAGTGGAATTTTAATGCCTGTTATGATAATGATGACGATGGTGACTACCTTAGAAGAAATAACACATGAAAATATCTCTAATTCCTCCCCATTTCAGCATAAATAAAAATATTATATAACATGTATGATACTAAAATGCAAAAGCTAGTAAACAAGTAAAATAGCATAGAACTAAAGTAGCATTGATACTTTAGTTTTATCAACACTTCACTACGCTCGACTTTCAAAGTAATTCCCTAAGTATCGGACAGGTGCAAGTTGGTGCAAATGTTTGCCCGCTATCCGATACACCTAGTTCAACTTGGCGTTTTGCATCTGATACTAAAGCTTCGCTAAAATAGTGTCACTCTTTCAACTAAATGAGTGCACTTGAATAGGAAAGGCGGCATTTTAATTTTTTTTTTTTTAATTAAAAATAACTAACAATAATATAGTGAATAACTTATTTAATTATTAAACTATTCTTTAATTGTTTTAACTAGTCGCACGTGGGTAATGACTTTTCATAATAATTGCTTAGATGAGTTTAAGCAACAAATAAATGTGATGAACGGCTGAACCAATATCGCTAACTCATTAATTTTATTAAAAGTAGGGTTTTAAATAAACAAATAGATATAACGACCATTTTTAATGTAACCTTATCGCTTTTTATAATCAAAATGGCGTTTGACATAACTGTCAAACGCCCTTTTGACAGTTGACGAGATTGACTGAATGTGCGATACAAACTGTTCCTCAGCATTCATGAGTCACTCCATACTCGAGCACAGGCTGTAAGTCCATCGAGTCTGAACTTCCCTTAAATGGTACCGGCAATAAAAAAATACCTACCTCTGCACCTAGACTCGTAAGATGTAACTGAGGTACCGCAGCTAAATCCAAGATAGGACGGGGCATGGCCGTAGCATCTTTATCGCATAACAATACATAACCAGGCGTGAGACCACGTATTATAGCCATCATGAGCTAACAAGATCCCATTTTGAATAGAACCTCAACAGTACGCATCCTACGGCTAAAATGATGTTGTCTTTCGAAGTCTAGCTGCACTCACTTCTATTAATATTAGCCATAAGACTGGGGAGTTATGTTCAGTGCTGGACATAGGGCTCCACAAGTGATTTCCAATAGGACCGTATACGTCGTGCATCCAGCGCGATCCTGCTGCGGATGTAACTTACAGAATAAAAAATATATTAAACAATTATACGAAAACAACGTGTGAAAGCGATAAAGCGTATAAACTGACACAAAATCGCAGCCATTAACGCTGGCAATTTGTAGGACAAAAAACATGCCAACTCTATTTGTTTCAACGTCAATTGAACACAAACAATAAATGTAATTCAGCGCTGGATCAGAACAAACAGAGTCATATATTTTCATTAGCTCTGTGAAAATTTAAATAAAAAATCATTATGAAATAGAATAACAATGGCGCGTGGAGCAATGCCGGGCTAAAATCATCGTACAAATACGCGAACCAAATGCATGGATTGAAATCAGAACAGTATTTGCCAGGGCTGGATTAGAAATAATAATAACTTATAATACACTGACTATTGGATATTTATGATTATGTCAACCATAGAAAGTCTACCGTTGGACAAAAGCCTCCCCAAGGTAACGGGATTTTCGCCTATATTAGCCGAGCTGAGCAGGCGTAGATTGCAGAGCACAACTTCGCGACAGGGAAGCAGCTAGAAAGTATTTAAGTTGTGCTGTTTTGGATAAATATACTGCCATCTGTGAGTTCCGTTACCTTAATCGCCTCTACGACACTTGGTACCGAGGGAGGTACTATTATTCTCCGCCGGTACCCCACTGCCATTGCTAGGCATGGCAGGTATGGCTAGGTATAGCTAGTAGCTTATTAGATGAAATCTGTGCCTAAAATATTTTACTATTCCAATGATCATGGCCGCGACAGGCAGCATTATGCAGAGTATAATGGCACCTCGCACTATACCAAATGCTGTATGAGGCGTATAAGGTACCAAAACCGATAGATGATTATATGTATACAGATAGATGTTTAGATATGTATGTATGTTTGTTTGTTGTACTAAATTCACCTCAAACTTCCATTATCTTTAACATTATTCCTATCCAAAGGTTGCCTGTAAGAAATTGCATTTAGCGATAATGCCGCCTCTTGTACCTACTATTCTATATCTTAGTGATGTTCTTGTGTTGTGTTTATTGGTGTACAACAAAGAGTATATAATTATTATAGATGGTGTTATAACGGCTTGATAGCGAATTACAATATAGGACGTAGAGATAAAGAATTTGTCGGGAGTCAAGACTTGTGCGCGTCTGGCAGGCGCCGTTCCGCGAACATCTGCGATTCGGCGATTGTAACCGCAAGGTTGGTATGGCCATGGGACGGTACAGGGAGATAGCGTTAAATCCACCTCAAAAAGTATGTATAGCATTTCCGTCGTAAATAGAAGTTACACTCTGCGATTACGTCTGTTTAGCACGGTTATTACGGGCAAAATTCCCCCTTGGGGGTCATCACCCTAACATTTCCCACAAAAATTTTTCACAACATCTCATACATTGACCTGTCTCCATGGTAAGTCACTTAAAGCACTTGTGTTTCGGACGCCAGGCAAAAGAGGAATCACAAATATACTACTTAAATACATATATTTAATACCTAAACAGAGAAAACACAAATATCTTGATATAAATATTTGTTCTGGGTTAGGATCGAACCGACGACCATGACGCACATTTTTTTCTAAGGTAATCTATAATTTGTTTATCCTTCAGTTCATGAGACATTAAATAAATTTTAAAGCGTTTTAAGTTAATTTTTAACTATTTTTATTGCAATCATTCTTAGTCTAATTCCCAAATAAACAAACTGTCGTCAGTAGCCGTCTGGCTAAAAATAATTTACTTGTTTTTTTTTATTTGTTTCACCAACGATTGCTACATGGCATTTAACAAATCTTAAAACAATTTTTTTTGTTATATATAACAATCTTTTCGTCATTTAACAAGAAAGAGTGAATTTTAACTATATAATAATACTGTGACGCCACGTTTCAATCCGTGCAACTAATAATATGGCAATACTAAATAGGAAAAACAAGAAATATTTAACAATTTTAAAAAAGAGCTAATACAAAACTGTCTCAAAAGTTAATATATGCAAGGTCTGCTAGGCTTTATCGGCATTATTCCCCCATATTTGGGGAGGGGAGATCCTAGGTCCAGCAGCTTCCAATGGCTGTAAGGATAATGATGAAGTCTCGAAATAGGACGTATTTTTTTTATGCATCAAATTAAATAGGTGTACCTAAATCCGATCCTGAATCCTCAATGCATATTACAGAATACACAGCTCAGTGCGTCGACGTCGGGCCCACGGCTCAATAGTCTGAATAATTAACTTAGCCCTGTTTTTAAAGTGCACACGAAAATAATATCGCCCGTAGGAACGAACCAATCGTTGCATTAACTCTGAATTATTTAGCATGGCATTTGCGCTAGCCCGTGTTGTACCGACGTCGTGGAACTCTCATTTGTTTTCGGAAATGAAACGAACACGCGTAGTTGGCGAGCATGTTGTTTTCGGTCTAGTCGGTGATCCACGGACTTCCAGTGGTCCCCAAGAATCGGAATAGTGCTCCGAGAAAAACTTAAAGATGCCAGTTCGAGCTGTATGCTATAATTTTCAGTATCAATATTGCTGATATTGTCTAAAATCGTATTGACTCAAAATCTACCTATTTAACTTTTAAAAAGGTTACCTATATTTACTATTAAAGTAAAATATTGTCATTGCATGATACTATTGAGTTTTTGATCAAAGTTTATTTTCGGATAGAGTCAGTATTTTTTCATCGTGGTCCCTGTAGACAAAAAAGAAATCAACGTGATCCCTCGTCAATAAAAGGTTGGGAACCACTGGTTTAAACGAACGAAACGAAACATTCGGCGCAATCTAGCAAGTTTTATAACGGTCATATTTTTTATAGAGAAAAACTTCTGCATTACCATTTCTATGAAGCTGCTATGGTTTTGATTTAGTTTCGCATAGATACATCGCTATGAAAGGTCTAGCAATGCGTACATTGTACCCGGGTGCCGTTTCTATGGCAGAGGCAAAATCAGCAAAAGCTACCTACAATTCAATAAAGCGTACAATATAGTCGAACTTCTTCATAGTTCCACCCAACAAGGCTTCCTGGCGGTGTTCCTTTTCTTCTCGTAAAATTGTTTGTCCGATAATAATAACATAACTTTATACCATCTCATTTATCCATAACCTTTAACTATATAAAATTCAATAGTCTTAATATTCAATAAGTTGAAATTATAATAAAAAATAATTATGTAACTTTTTAAATTTTTTTATTCTACGTTTAAGTTACACTTCGGCTACCATTCTCAAGATTGACAAAAGATGTTGCGTCAGTATTTAATAATAAATAGTTAGAATATGTATTTATATATTTTTTATAAGTATACATACTGATCACTGTCATATATACCTACTATTATTCGAACAGTAACCTAGGAGTTTTTTTTTAATTAATTTTATTTTTAAATATATTTTTTTTGACAAACAACACGTAAATGATAAAGAATACAACCAAAAAAAAAATGAATATGATGTATTATATTTCTGGCTTTTATTATTTAGTGGTGGCTGAGGATAACTCAACAAAACACAAAATCTATTAATAAAACATCTATGTCTTTGTCACTACGTTCCAGTTCATTAACGTGACGATATATTCGGGTAATTGGGTGGTAGAAGAAAGTATTGTTTTTATATGCCTGTATAATAAATAAAAACATTTTTATTATAATATTATCATCATGATACCAGCCATTGGAAGTCCACTGCTGGGCATAGGCCTCTACAAGAAAGGAGGAATTTTGCCCATAATTGCCACGCTGGGCAATGGTGTTGGCAATCGCAGAGCGCAGCAAGCAACGGGGATGCTCCAGCACATCACCGCTATGTGTATTTGAGCTGCTCTGCTTTGGACGGATATACCGCCATCTTTCGGTTCTGGTACCTTAGTCGCCTCTTACGACACCTGGTACAGGAGAAGGAAAAAAGATATAACACACTTTGGATTATAAGTAAAATATGCAAGGGACAAAATAGAGACCTTTCGGGCAGCACATTACCATCCAACATGGCAAGTGTGTTTGCAAATGGCAGTGACGTGGCAATTATGTATAAATATAAATTAATAAATTCTTACAATCTCTCATATTTTTATATATTCGCATATTTGACGGACCTTTTGTGCCATCGGGCTCGTCCAAATATGAATGTTATCAAAAGCGGACTTGAGGCAAAAAGTTTTATCAACCAAAAGTGACCTCATGAACTGAGGTGATGTAATTAAACCCTCCAATGTTGTCCCTTACACCAACAGCCTACACTTATAGTAAGGGGTTAGAAGAAAGGATCTGGCAAAGATGAAAGGTCGCAATCATTCACTTGAAGAAATGGTAGTGGGTCAGCGTGTAATTCAACAGAAAAATTGTATCAACATAGTAACAGCCTTTAACATTATGTACATTACAAAATTAGTTTTACCTTAATGTTTGATGCCATTCAGCCAGTCAAGTCATGCCAATTAGTTTTTGGGAACACCAAACGTTTGGTTTGAGTGAGATTGTTCCTGCGTCGTCTTTTATCAAGTTAGCCAACAGTGCAACAAGAAACGTCCATAAAAAAAACGGTTATCTGTAAAGTCTGTTTACTGATATTAGTTGAACAGGATAACGTCATACGAAAATACTGGTAGAATGGTTGCATTTTTCAAGAGAAAATTTTAATTGTATTCTTACAGTCTTAAAAGTTAGTGTAATCGTGAATGCCCGTAATCGGATGAAGAAAATTTGATCGACGCTTGTTTGCGACTGTGAAGTTGTGAATGAAACGGCAAAGAACCTTAATTGGGAAACCTCCGTCGGTCACAAACAGAAGGGAGAGCGGGCAGAATCCTAAATAGCTGTCCCTTGCACGGCCCTGTCTTAATTTTATCTTTCATGTTGTAACGGCAACTGGATAATCTTAACTATATTATTCATTTATTATAAACTGCAGCGTAACAAGTTTTGGTTCTCTGGTATGGTCAGGCTATTTAATGCTTGCTTTCTTTCATATACTATCTCAAATAACATTTATGTTTACTATTTATATATACATATATATTATAATTATAATAAAATTAAATAATTCCCCGTCAAAGTCAAACATATCCGTTTTAAAAGTCCTATCATACACAACATACATAAACATTATTGGTACAATATCCAATATATATAATTGTCAATAAGTTTCCCACTTTAATACAAGTCTGCCGGCACCAGGCGATTCTTATAACCAACAGGTTCATTACGCGGACCACCAGAAAGGAACCTGCAAGAAAAACTGATGGTGGTCCAGCAGTGGACGATTTATGGCTGCTATGATGTACAATAATAAATCTCTATCATCATCACACACCATCTCCTGCGTTTCACTGACTCCGAGATGCCCAGCTTTAAGCATATTAGCATGGATATAAGATAACAATATAAATACATTTAAATAAGACCCAGACTCATAGAACAATCGCAAATATTTATCATACAAATATTTGTCCTGGATGGTAATCGAACCAACGACCTTTGGCGCACAAGGAAATATCACTCACTACCATCTGCGTCATCGGGCTCGTCCAAATATGAATGTTATAAAACGGAGTAAAGGCAAAAAGTGTTTTCAACACAAGTGGCCCCATGAACTGAGATGTTATATTATACCCTTCAATGATATCCTTTGAACCAACAGCCTGAGTGCACAACACAGGGACACTCCTGAATGCGCTGTTTTTGTTGTGAACGCAAAAATGTTAGCAAAATAACACAATTACGATACTCTTCCTTACTCGTATATCCTAACAACAAAATTAAAATATCTGACCGTCCCCTCAGTCAACTCACCCTAATGAGTTCGCTACTTGCTCTTTGTAACACGAAGCCAAAAAATTTTAAAACTTCCCCCCATGCCCGCCGCTGTTTGACATACACAACACCGCTACAACTTAATCAAGTGTCCTCTGCTAAATTGAAACTTGGCCGAGAGTTACTTGTTTTTTGTTGTTATCATTTTGTTTTGTAAGATAAGCAATATGTTTACGAGTTATCTTAATGTACGCATATAAGTTTGTGAATTTAATTTCTCTTATACTAATTTTATATATATATATATATATATATATATAACTTAAACGACAAACTATTATACGGTCGATATGAAAGTAAGCTTCATCACAGCCTATTGACGCTTGAATTATCACAAGGATATCACTAACGTATTGCCATCATGAGTTACTTGAAGATATTATGTCACAATATTTGACGGGTTCGATGGCTCGGATGGTAGTAATCCTAACTTGTGCGCCAAAGGTTGTGGGTTCGATCGCCACCCAGAACAAATGTTGAGATGATGATATTTTTGACTCCTATGTTGTCTGATGCCAGTAACACAAGTGCTTTAAGAGACTTATAACTAAGACTAAGCGGAGGTATATAAAAGAAAAAAAAGATACCCAGTAAATTCTCTACCTCTCTAACATTCAAGCCAGTATACAGCAATGCAAAGACTGTTGTTTGACGAACTTTATCCTTCCTCTAGTAAAACTGTAAGAAGATGGCAATTCTTTGAAAAGTATTTGGAACTTTGCCGAAAACGTATATGTAAAAGTATTTAAAGAAAAATTTCAGTTATAACAATGCCTTTATCAACAAAGCATCTCATGCCATCACAAGCATATTACTTGCCCTGTGAACTGAAGATACTATGTCACATTTACTTGGTAATTACACTGTCTGTTTCACTCTTCAAACCGGAACACTATTCTATGGTCTACACACAAATATTTGGTCTACCATATATAAAAAAAATCACAAATTGCAGCTTTAGGTATGCATCATATCATCTATCGAATGTCCACTGCTGAACATAGACCTCTCCAAGAGATCTCCAATAGGACCAGTTGTATGCAGCCTGTGTCCAGCGCGATTTTAGGTTTTAGGAAGATCATGACCACTGTGGATGAGCGTGCTTCGCTGCTCTTGCCGAAACGTTGTCTCTATTTCAGCACCTTACAGCCCACTGCCACTTCAACTTACTAATCCTTGAATATGCTATGAATCGCCTCATTCTTGATTCGATCACGTAGTGGCTTCGAGAATTGCCCAGTTTTTTGGCGTCTTATCATTTCTAGCATTTATACTAAATCACTTGACATTAAATCGCAAGTAAAATTGAAAATTAAATACCAACCAAAAGCAAATATTGTATACAGACTAAACATTCAATTCAGGGCAGCCATATCTAATGTTTAATTAAATGTTTTAGCGTAATCCGAGCAAATGGTTATTTGCCTTATTAATATCAGAAACGAGATAACTGTATTAACGTAACGTTATAAAATCCTTCAGGCGGTGCAAATATTTAACGTTTACGGGAAATTTCATTAAGCTTCTACTAATTAAAGAGCTGTATTGTGGGTAGAGTTTCGTACCTAGAGCCGTAAATGCGGTTCAGACGAATTACACGACCGTTATACTCGAGCGCGATTCATTAACGAACTAAAAATATTAACGTTCACACACCATGTTTTGTTTTCTCGTGGCAAATTAAAATTGTTCGCCGCCACTGTCATCGCTAATTAAAAAGCCTTTTTCAGAGGTGCATCGGAGCGGTCCCCTTTGTATTGCGTTTTTGTTGGGCTTTTTGACATATTAGCAATATGTTTACGAGTTATCTTAATGTACGCATATAAGTTTGTGAATTTAATTTCTCTTATACTTATTTTCAGGCTGATTTATATCAACTTGCTTAGAGTGAAAAGGAAGGAAAATCAATTATAAAATAGATTACTCCGAGGGGTACTGGCGGAGTAGAATACTGAATAGTACCTCTCTCTGTGTCTCTAATGACGCTTAGTGTCATTAGAGGCGATTGAGGTATCTGGTGCGAGAGTTGGCGATATATCCATTCAAAACAGCGTAGCCTAAATATTACAGGATGGGCATGGGCAGCAGCATTCTCGTCGCGAAGTTTCGCTCTGCGATCGCCACCCAGCCTGCCGCGCTCCAGTTATGGGGTAAAATCCCCCAATCTTGGGGAGGCCTATGACCAAAAGTGGACTTTTATGGCTGATATGGTGATGATGATGACAAATAAATGAAGTGTACTGTATAAAAATATTTAATATTATTTTTATAATTACACTTTATTAATAATACCTTTTAAAATCTATCCATTGACCTACTAAAATCTATTTATTCCTAATTAAAGCACTGCAAAGTACACTTTATTATATAAAGTGTATTCATAAAAATATTTTTTAATAATTTATTTATAACAAATAGATATAACGTTTAATGAGTAAGTACTTCGTATTGATATCAACCAATCATTTGCCGCACCGCTATGTTTATTGTTTTGTGTTAAGTGTCGAGCGGTGTGAAGTTTTTGTAGCAGCAGCAGGCGCTTATGTAAAATTAAATAAAAGTTTGTTTAATTTTTCTTTTTCTTTTTTTCCGTTTAAAAGGAAAACAAAACAGCACGCTTATAGGATCACTTTGATGTCGGTCTGTCGGTGAAGACCCTTTTATCAGGAGCGCGTGGAGATTTTAAGCAGAAATGCAAATTGAATACTCTGATCCACTGTCCCTAGGAGCTGTGAACAAATCAAACTTTTAAGTCAACGCAATCAAAAGATACAGCAAATTAAGCCGCATATTTTGAAACTTGCAATTACTCGCTAGGGAATCGAAATCTAGAGGATAATTCTTATCTTGAAATTAGCATAAGCAACCTTTTATGGTTTATAGAAATATTCACGTACAGAAAACATTGCGAAATCTTTAAATTTTTAGTTCTATCACTAAATATATATTTTTTTTATAATTATAATTTTTTGATAAGTTTACCTCTTGAACTTTTATAACATACGATCCACTTGATTGTTAGGTGACACTTGTGTCATCACAATGATATCACTAGTGTGTCACCAACCTTGTGAACGAACTAGTGACCAACCTCAACTGTGATTTCACTGACTCTCTCATCCTTCAAACCGGAACACAGCAATGCGAACACTACTATTCGAGATAGAAATAGGTGAGAGTGAAGTACCAATGCAGACGAATTCAGAGGTCTACCTCTAGTGATGTGCTTTTTATGCAGAACACTCAGTGAGAGTCAGACTCACACTTAGCCGATTTTTTTTCATTTCAATAAATTAAGTGTATTGTAGTTTAGAAATATTAAGACTGTTGTTTGAAACTTTATCAATTAGGTAATGATGGTGTTAATCAGCTGGGTTGTCTTGGAGGAGTTCTCTCAATCGTCGTATATGTATGTCAAACCGTACCAGTTACTATGGTTCTTCCTTTCAAATACCTTTAGTTGGTGATTACTGTAAGTCTCACTATTGTAAATAACGTCATCATATCAGCCATAAGACGTCCACTGCTGGACATAGGCCTCCACAAGTAATCTCCAATAGGACTGGTTTAGAGAACCTTACAACTCTATCAGCAATCGGTTCTGCGTACCAAACGCCCTGCCCGCTGCCATTTCAATGTACTAATCCGTCGGGCAATGTCTGTAACCTTGGTAAATAACCCGGTTGCTGCTATTGATGAATCTCTACAGATTTATCTCGTACGAGAACATTTTGTAGACGCCCATAATTTCAACAGAATTGCTTAAAATCCTAAAAAATATTATAGCTATTAAACTAAATTAGACCCAAGCACTCCCCTTCTAGTTATTCGTAATAATATTATGTTACTCGCCACAATTACCTCTATGCTCATTTCATATGCATCGATCCCTCGATTTATCCCGATCGATTTGACGCTAATTCGGTATCATCCAATAATAACATGACCATCATATCAGCCATTTAAAGTCCACTGTTGGACATAAGCCTCCGCAAGATAGGAGGATTTTTACCCATAATTTCCGCGCTGGGCAGGCATGGTGGCAGTCGCAGAGCGTAACTTCGCGACGTGGATGCTGCTGCCCATTCCGGCCCTAAGTATTTAAGCTGCGCTATTTCGGATATACCTCTATCTGTCTGTTCCGGTACCTCAGTCGCCACCAACGAGACCTGGTACAGAGAGAGGTACTATTCTACTCCGCCAGTACCCCACGGCCAAAAATGATAATATAAAAATATACTAAATATAAATATGATCAAATCCAAACAGTCCCAAATCAAACGGAATCAACTCAAACAGTGCAAGCCTATAATAAGAATAAATGACGACGAAAATTATTACAATCACTATTTCAATTGCCAATTCAAAAGTTCACAAGCTGAAATAGTTTAAAAAAAAATCTGATCCTAGTTAGTACTTCGCAATATCCTAGGTGGCGTCACAAAAGATGTCAGATTTTCAAACTCGGACATAGATTACAAATGAACCCATATATTTGCAATCCGTAGATAAAGCACCCGGCACATTCAGAACACTTTTGATACATATATTAATGTAGTCCTTGTAAGCCATTAACACGTACAGCTGAAATGAGTTGTGAACTTTTTGCAACTGACGAACAGGAGTTGGAACTCGCCAGCGCACGTCAAGGCAGCTATAAACCGCAGCTTCATTCTACCACGCATTGTCAACGAGCTCCAGAATTAATGACAGACCTGTGGCGGGTCTCTCCCGTCTACCAGATCTGTGCTAAGGTAATTTTTGTTTTTAATTACTCACATAAGCTCACACTTATTCCCCATCGTGGTGAACTTGGACGATAGATTATCATTTGTTTCAATTCTGCAATACAATCTGTGCTTTCTCAATATTATTTGATGAATCCTTGATGCTAATAATCCTCTTCTGTGCATCAAGGCTAGTGGGTTCGGTACCCACGCATGACAATCGAACCCTATAAATGATTATTTTGTGTGTATGTTCTTTTTTAAGTGTTATATATCTGTTTACGTATTGTATATTTGAGTCCGCCTACAGAGTTCCGAAACACAAAGTTAATTCAGGTTAGTTAGTTTCAATGAATTGACTTAATATTCATAAATACTCTGCATACTTACACAGGACGAGGATGGGCAGCAGCATCCCTGTAACAAAAGCTACACTCTGCGATTGCCCTCACGTTTGCCCATATATATGTGCCCATGAATATAGGCAAGTACCCCCTTTTTGGGAAGGCCTATATCCAGTAGCAGACTTACAATGGCTCTTATGATATACCAGTCTGCCGGTACCTCACGGCTATTTTTAGTTAGCTCTCTGGTAATACTCTTAGCCGAGTCTCGGAAACGTTAACCTGACATCAGACAACGGACACCCCGACAGAACATTGTGACTTTATATTATTTGAGACTGTCCTCATTAATCCCCAGAACAAACCCGTAGTGTCGTTCGGAAACAACCTCCAGTCCGAACTCCACGTTAACTCCAAGTAATAATGTTCCAGAAAGTTGGTTCTTTCAACATTGTGCCGGAGTCGGACGCTCGCCGCGCCACCTGAGAAATTACTTCCAACTTTTATTACTTGAGAACTCCATGCGGAAAAATATACCATCTCTCGAATTAAAGATGAATCTCGATTAACGCGTACAGACACTTGAAAAGATTTAATGTTCCGTGCGTGGTAGGCCGTAAAAATGTCGCAGGAAGTTCTTAAGTGTGAAAGTTAAATTACAGCCTAGTTAGTTGGTCTCCAGTTTCACACGAACTCATGTATGATACTCAAAAAACTCCCTTTATGAATTATCAGTAGACACAAAACGTCGATTGCTGTATAGGACTCAGACATAATTTTCGCTCATAATTGCTGCGCTGGGCAGATGTGGTGGCAATAGCATAGCCTATCCCTGCCCATTATAATCGGAATACGTCAGTAAGGATCGATATACCGCCATCTGATGGTTCCGGTAGCTCTGTCGCCTCTTGAGACACCTAGTACAGAGGGAAGTACTATTCTGCACTATCGGTACCTCACGACACCCCATTACAAATATTATTAAGCAATCAGCGTATACAATGCTAACTCTGTATGAGGTAGACCGCAAACAAAGATTGTCGGCATCGATACCTAACTCTCAATTATTTCTATCGTTAATCGTGTCTGCATTGCTGTGTTTCGGTTTGACAACGACCTGACCAACTGACCTTGGATAGAGGTCGCTGACAGCTGTATCACAGTCAATACTACCGCAGCTGTCAGCGTATGTATACCTCTTTTTAGTTGAACGTTTTTACCTATAACTTGTGCTTTTAAGAATAAGAGAAAATTGTAATGTAGATTTCTAATACTATATTTATTCGAAATATACATTACATTTTCTCCCTTATTTCATTATTATAATATTTTTATTATTCTACTCTGCCGATATATCAAGGTTAGTGATATTCTTGTAATATTACGAGATTCTATAGACGGTGACGCGAACTACCACGTGGACTGTGCGCATATTTGTCGAACATTTGAACAATAAAGAACACCAGCTTTAGTTTCAGATGAACTTATATTCGGACCTGTGCCTTGTTCATAATCGTAATCCCACAATATGTTCCCATAGGAGTAATACGAAGCTATACACCAAATACCAGGAAAGAGAAAAGCCTCAAGGCCACCCATAAACAAATACGTCAGGAAGGGGAAAAAATACGTTAGATAAGCGACTATGTTCAAATAACAGTTTATGAGGTGCGACGTCCCCGAGGGCTGGAGGCTGCTGAGCCGCTCATATTTACTGATATTGATATAGGCTGTGCCGACTTCACAATTACCTGCGTACTAGGAGTTCGGTGCCGATATATAGGCCATAGAAGAGACAGTAGAAATGTACTTTTGATTGTAAAAATCTTGTGAAGCTCCACCTGACCGCATAACTTCTTTATATTATATCATAGTTTCACCGAATTATAAGGTATGATATATTTTGTCAATGTAAGCTTATATTTTCTAATGCTGACATTAAGCGACATTAGATTTTATCTCTATGGTATTTTGTATCTCATGAATATGTACAAATAAATCTAATAATATGTTCTCAAATTTATTTTTAGATAAAAAAATGCACAATAATAAATTTATACAATCATGTATATTAATTTTATATCTAGTACTGTAACGCTTTATGTAAGTTGGTGTCATATAATTTCGACAAAATGTTCACTCTAGATTATATGTCAATGTCATATATATGATAAAGATGATAATGATACACATACATTAACCTGACTCCGAGATTAGTCGCTTTAAGCGCTTATGTTACGGACATCAGACAACAGAGGAATCTCAAATATAATACTTCCATAGATATTTAACACCCAGACACAGACCAAACACAAATGTCATGTCATGATAAATTGTGTTTGTGCTGTGTCTGGCTGTTAAATATATATATCTAAGTATCATATTTGTGATTCCTATGTTGTCCGATATCTGTAACACAAGTTGTTTAAGCGAGATAAACCACGGAGTCAACGTATGAGATGTTGTGTATGAAAACTTAATACTCGTAATCACAAACATTGCTCTCGTATTCTCAAATTTTAAAAAGTAACACATTAGAACTAAAACTATAAATTTACTGATGAAGCCCTTGTTTTTAGGGTAGCAATTAGATTCATAGCACTTACACATTCGTATATTCATAATTGTATATAAATAAAAATAGAATAGACCCATTCTCTATACCAGGTGTCGTAAGAGGTGACATAGGTACCAGAACAGACAGATGGCGATATACCCATGCGAAACAGTGTAGCTCAAATGCATAGGAAGTGGATGGGCAGCAAGTTCTCCGGCGCGAAAGCTGCTACCACGGTTGCCCAGCGCTTATAGGAGGCTTATAGACTATGGCTATAATGATGATGAGGATGAAATAAAAATGAATGTTGCTAAGTGCATAACTCAAGAACGGCTTGACCAATGCAGCTTATTATTCTTTGAGGCATACGAAAATAATTTATTAAGAGAAAAATAGTAATAAAGTAATTTAATTGTTAATTATTCTGTGTATTCCACTTGTCTTGAATAACACAACAATGTCTGTCAAACGTCCACGTCAACCGAAACAAGACAAATCAAAACTCGCAACTTAATGGGATCAACATGATAATACCCGGACGAAGTCAGATCGTAACGCTAGTAATAAACTGAAATTCAACAGGCTCTCGTTTTAAAAAGAAACGCAAAATACTCTTTCACCAATTTTAAACCCAACAAGAAAAATGGATTCGTTTAACAGTTTATTGTCGGCCCGTATTTGTATTGATGCACTTTGAGCAATTACCTGCGTCCTACCGAGCGCACACGGGCATAGTCCACAGCCACCGAGCCTCGGTGGAAGTGACAATGTGGCTTTAGCAACCATTTTTTTGGAGGCATATATAAGAAAATCTTCATTTAAGTTTGCCTACCATGACTTCTTTTGTATCATAAAAAAAATTTTTTGAATATACATTCACTAATTACTATATTACTCAAATTAAAACAACAGACGACCCTAATAACCATAAGAGGATATAAAAGCCATTTGAATAAATAAGTTATTGAGTGGCCTACTTTGAAACTAGTCTGCTGGCACTAGACGTTTGTGACGGGTTCATTATGAGAGTCACTAGATAAGAGCCTGCAAAAAAACCTAATGGCGATATATGTTCTACCTAATAGTTATTGTAATCCTTAGTGGCGAATGCGCTATTAAACCCTAGTCCTAAACTTCAAACACTAATTGAAAATAGAGATCTTAATACATTTCGGAATGCATCAAGTAGACGGTATCAATTAGACCTGATTTTATTTTGGTTCAATAGTTTACATGAAGGTGATAAAGTGTTCATACTCGTACTATGAATATAAGTGGTACCTATCATCATACCAGCCATTAAAAGTCCACTGTTGGACATAGGCCTCCCCAAGAGAGGGGGTATGCTGCCCATAATTGCCGCGCTAAGCAAGCGTGTTAGCAATCGCAGAGCACAGTTTTCGCGACGGTGAAGCTGCTGCCTATCTCCGGTCTGTACATTTGAGCTGTATTTTATGATTACCGCCGTCTGTCGGTTCTGGTACCTTAATTGCCTCTTACGACACCTGGTATAGGGGGAAACTCGATTCTACTCTGCCGGTACCTCAAAGCTAAGTGGTACCTAAAACTAAGTAATATAATCATCATTTTTATCATCATAGCAGCCGTAGAACGTACACTGCTGGACTACTGGTTAACATTTTCATGGACAGGCCAGGAAAGGGAAATTTTGGCCACAGTAACCGCGCTGGGCAGGCGTGGTGGTTATCGCTAGATTTAAGCAAAATAAACATCGTGATGAAAAAAATGTGGAAGTCTCTAGAAACGAACACTAATTCCAGCAGCAACTAACATGAATGCAGATAAGTGTAAAGCAAGGTAAATATAAGCTTATATGATATTTCAAATTGGATTTATTCAATAACATAGCCAGGACTTCACCTTTGTTCACGCGTATTTAAAATTAGAATGGATGGATTGGATTTTTCTTAATGATATTCCCGTGACTGTTCGTCATACCAGCCATTGGAAGTCCACTGCTGGACATAGGCCTCCCCTAAAAACTGGGAATTTCGTCCATAATTGCCGCGCTGGGCAGGCGTGGTGGCTATCGCTGAGCGCATCGTCAAACTCGGGAGGAGCTACTGTATCAACTGCTTCCAACTATACCTGGCACCTGTCGACTTTCTTCTGGATCTAACTAAAACAATTTTTTTAAAGTATGCCGATGCTAACTATGCCGATAAAAGTCGAAGTCGCCTTATAACAGATTATAATTATAATTAAATCATCATTTAGTTATTTATTATGTCATTTAATGATATAAATTACTCTAATTAAATAGTAACAGCAAATACCTTGAACTTCGGCCTGTATGAAAAAACAAAACATTACGTACGTTACATCGAATTTATAACAAGGAACTTGCATCTTTATTACGAGCCAAAGTTACCATGGGATAACGTTGACAACGGGACCACAAAGGCCTATGAGTCTACGATCATGATTCTTTACACCATCCAGCAAAATAATAGTTCCCTGGCGCCAATATACCGCGACAACACCGCCGTATTTCCCTGGAGCGCTATCCACAACAAACCACAAGAAGAATAACCGACTGAATGCAAAATGAAAATTATCATACAAATTCTCTTTCTTATATGAACCGAGGTATTACTGTCGCATTGTAAGTATGCAAAAATATGGAAGCGGACCTCCTTTGCCTTGCTGATGTTAAGGCGAAAATACGCGCGGTATATTGGCTGCTTATTTCGCACGCGTAAATTTGGAGCGGTCCTAATTTGCATTTGTTATGTAAATAAAATTTCGGGGGCCTTCCGCGGATACCGCTATTCGGCTGAAACTGTTTTTTTAGCCGTGTGTATCTCCTTTAGATACACATACGTGGAACAACTGAGCGTGAATTCTCGACGGAAACAAATATTGTACGCAGGCGAATTATTTCATTTAAATAACTGATGTTATAAAGAACTTACTAATCTTAAAAGTTAAAAAAAACAAAGCTACCATGTAAAAAAAATTAACCTTCTGAAGTTCAAGAACAAAATACTCTTAATTATTGTTTATACCTCTTGAAGCCCGGTGATCTGAAATACAAGCAGCTCACTGCTTACCTTAGACTTCGGTGCTACTTGTGTTAAGTTGTAGTAAGAAAATGAAGTTAATTATTATTATTTTAATTCTCTTAAAATAATTGAAATACCTATCTAACTTTATGGTAAATTTAACACCCACAACTAGAATAAACATCATGTAATTATTTGTCTCAGGTGGTAATCGTAGTCGAAGTCAAAAAAGAAAGATAAATGTTTCATTATTAGCAGAGAACGCGTAAATGTTAGAACAAATCATTTACTCTTGTTTAGATTAAAGCAAAATTTACATCGCGATGAAAAAAATGTGGAAGTCTCTAGAAACCAACACTAAATTCCAGCACGCAACATAAACTGCAACTGACATTAATACAGAGAAGGGTAAAGCAAGGTAAAGCAAGCTTTGCTATTTAAAATTTGATTTCATTTATAATATAATAAGGACTGTTTAAGATGGATATACCGCCATCTGTCGGTTCCGGTACCTCAGTCGCTTCTTGCAACACCTGGTACAGAGGGAGGTACTGTTTACTGTACTACTCTGTCGGTACCAAGGCTAACGGCATAACAAGTTAGTGAGTTCTATTTTTATAGTACACTGTTTTATTTGAGCCCTATTAGTAATTTTGGCTCATATGAAAAGTCTAAATTTTATTAAATAGATTTGCCTCCAAGTCTCAAAGTAACCCGCTTAACTCTATCACCTAATTTAATTTGGCATATCTCATTACATCTAACAAATATTCGTTCGGGGAGTTCAATAATGAAAAAAATAATTAATTTAACTATTCATCTACGTATTTATCACAGACATTTTTAATTATCAATAATCTTTAATTTTATCTTTACCAAAGAAAATGTTATTGGAGACCGAATACACCAAGATATGCTTGGTTTGATGAAAAAGGAGCAAGTAGACTAGAAATTATGATCTATTTTAAAGGACATGATATCGCCGAATTTACTTGTTTACCATTTTGAGATCTATTCTCAAGAACTAGGTAGTCTAGCTTTCTGTCTTACATGTATCGAGCGTTTTATCGAACCTCTACAATCGCTTTAAAGCTAAGCGTTCCGCTGTTTCCTAAGTCGGAATTTCTTGGAAGTTAGCATGTCCCACTTTGTCGCATTACCGCTTGCTCACGTAACAAAATACACCGGATCATAGAAGCAAATTACAAATGCATCTAAATAATCAATAAAAAGCAGCAGACTTAAAGGTAATAAATTACATTTATTATAATACAAAAAAAACCTTATTTTACAAGGCTGACTATAATGTACAGAGATAAAACTCACGCGTGTTTCGCATCGAGGTAATCAGATAATGTTTTCCATTTTCTTCGATCAGTAATTACTCCTTGAAGTCGACCATACCAGACCTTTTACGGAAATTTTCTACAATTTGGTAATTCTACTTTCTTACAACCAATCTGCATGCTCTACACTACAGAATACAGATATAGATTAAAAGGCTATCCCATCAAAGAATCCCTCTGATGCCAGAAGAATAGTTTAAGGTACTATTCTATCTTTTTTTTATGTATTTTTGTGCTTATCATATTGTAATGTATTGTTTGTTCCACACAATGTATATTGTTCTGAAACAAATTGAATTAAATTTAATATTATTACCATTTCCGAATCTTATGATCCTGTAGACATCGGACTTCCCATTTTGGAATTATTATATTTGGTTTTGTATATTTTTCAACGATTTTAAAGTGCTTGTATGATTTTATCTTCGTCTTGAAGTTTCTCCTATCTGTTTATTTAACCGACGCCATATTATTAATGGAGTGAACACACCAAGAATAAGACACGCCTGATTAGGTGCTAAACGATCGAATGAGCGGGAACTGATCGCCGTCTAATTCAGTAAACAGCACAACTCATAGGGCTGCTAGTTATTCTGTAAAACTATGTCTGACATCAGCACATTATCCAACTTTGAAGGTACATGTTGCTTCCTTTTGTTTGGACGAACTCAATACTGGACTCAAACCGCAATTCCGGTGCCACCGGTAGAGGCCATCCACTAGGTCAGATTACTCAATAATGACTATTTGACTAAGGCTGACTGTTGTTCGAGTCAACAACTTCGCTTCTTGAAGTTGTTGACTCGTACGTATACGTAGGGCAAATAGTCAAATTTGGTTGTACAGTTCACTTTATGGCGACTATCATTGTAGCAATTAAAACATCGCCTTTACGATCTCAGGATAAATTGTCACATTACCAGTAATTTTACTACCTTTTCTCACTCTTCTAACCGAAAAAATCTATCCGGGCACTTCATTATCATAGCAGTCGTAGAACGTCTACTGCTGAAGGCCTCCTTAAGAAAAGGGCAAGTTGCCTATCATTACCGCGCCGGGCAGGCTTTGTGGCGCAGTGTCGGTCGTAATGGCGTATCTTCGCAATGGGAATGGTATGCACGCTGTTTCGTGTGGATATACCGCCACCTGTCGGTTTCAGTACCCTAGTGGCCTCTTGCAACATCTGGTACACAGGGAGATACGATAAAAACTGACGGCCATTTTGAATGGTTAAACCCGATACACGAATACATCCCAACTTCGACGTGACTTCAGACGCATTATATTTGTCAAATAGCCTGGATTATGTAAATCCTAAATCTATATAAATTAAAATGAATGTTGCTAAGTGCAAAACGGCTTTAATAATTTTTTTTACTAGATAAAAATAGTGATAGTCTAATTAAAAAATTAGTTATTCTGTTCGTAGCTGATCTTGTTTATTTTTATATTTTCTCTTCTTCTGAACAGTACAATACTTTACTTTTGGTACCAGTTGGTAACAGTTGACGTGATTTGATTGGATTACCTGGACGAAGTGATGGCGGGCCGCTAGTATACTGAAATAAAATCAATTTGTGCATTTGGATGCTTCTTGACAATACTTTATAGTATTTTTATAAAAAATACTGATCTTTATCACCGTAAATTGGTACTTTATATATAAATATCTGCGTTTTCAGTGCTCTGCTATATTTAAAATAAACATTTGTTAGGAGATTTATAAAACATTTATTTAAAATGAATTGTTTTTGTAATTTCATCATGGTAAATATATTATATGAATGCTTTTAACATCCCTATTTCCACTACAAACTACGCTAATGCACCACAGACTCGAAATCACGTCGCCATGCGACGTCCCCACATGCCCTGGGCAGAGTGTCAATTGCATTATATTCACAGAGGACCTTTTTTTCAGTACTGATTAAGATCTAATCAAGTCACCAATAGTACACATAATTATACACATATTAACTTAATTGATTGAACTTGATAAATTGAACAAACAAAATAAAGTCCGCTTTAGTCTAGTCTTTTTTACATGCCCATATAAGTGTTTGTAGTAAGTATTCTAGCACATCTAATAGAACATTCGGCTCTCAATAAAAGTAAGTAATAAAAATTACGAATGCACCTATAACAAAATATCTTATCTTTGGCGACAGACGTACCGGAATCGACCGTCTGTAACTCAATAAAACAGGACAGGGATGGGCAGCAGCATTTTCCTCACGAAGCTATGCTCTGAGATATCTTGGGGTAGACCATATCCAGTAGTGACTGTAATGATGAATCTGGTATAGATAGAAATCCCAAACAACACCAATCCTGAAAGAGGTTAAACTACATGGCATTTTGATATTCACAACTGTTGTAAGCACTATAGCGCATGTTAATTTATTTCTTCTAAGACCTCGAACAGATTATTTGATAATGTCACGCCTGACTGAATGCCAAACGGAGCAAATGAACAAGAAATGATCACCTGATTCAATAAACGGAGAATCTAGTCAGCGAACGTAAGCCCGAAGGCTAGGAAACTACATAGCTGCGAGTATATTGGACCGAGGAAGATTGGCGACCATGTAGTCGTACAAAATGTATAGCGAAGGCAGTCCATCTTTAAGGAGATTTACTTTTAAAAAATTATTGCTATTGTCTTTTGTATCCTTTGGTTGTTTTTGTTGGATACTCAATTGAGATTGTAAAAGCTATCTCGCCAAATAGGCAAAATATGAGTGATATAGCTCAGTTGGAAGCCTCGTCCACATAGTACAATTACCAATCTTTCTGATACTGCTAATACAAAGCTTGTGAGGATTTATCGACGATTGTAATTCACGCCAGAAGCGATAAACAAATTTGCCATTCTAATGTGCGAGCGTTGTCTGCTCGAAAATCACCTCCTTTCATTATTCCCTGTTAGAAATGAATCTTGCTTATAGTCAGATGTTTTTTTTTGTTATTAGTTTAATTGTAAATGACTTCGGTATGACATCGGCTACCTGCCAGTAAATTTTACCATCTGAAGGCCAGCTATTGCAGTTTACATCGAACAAACAAACAGATTAATCAATATTAAAAAGAAATTCTTATAATCGTAAAGAATATAAAAAACGTGCTTCGGTATTTATCCGGGTTGAACTTCGTAACTACTGAACCGATTGCAATAAATTTTACTTACAGTGTGCGTTTCGCTTTAATTTGAGAGATAGGATTTTTTACATCTCAATTTATAGTCACAATATTGTTTTCGTGATAAACATATTAGTATAGTTAAGACAGGACAACGTCTATCGGGTTATATATAATAATTAAAGATATTTCAATATATAAATAAATTCCCACAAAATCTCATACATTGACCTGATTCCGTAATAAGTCGCTTAAAGCACTTGGGCACAAATATACTGCTTAAATACTTTAATTTTAACACCCTTTTAAAAAAACAAATATCATCATATTAATATTTGCCCTGGGTGGGGATCGGGAACCCAGGACCCTTGGGGCACCAGATAGTATCACTACCATCTGTGCCATCGAGTCTGTCTAAATATGGCAGGAATACATTTAAGTAACTGTTGTTTTGACATATTAGGACAATTTATTTCTTGCAAAATTATATTTTTTAATTAATGATTATTAAAAACTCGTTTATATGTAGGTATAGATGTCTTGATTATCTGTCTTTATTTTCTGTGTCACCTACTAATTGTTTAGAAGACAATTCCTGCTGGCATTAAGTCCAGTTGTTCATTTTGTGGCAATATGTGGAAATAAATATACGATTTTCTTTAGGGGAGTTCTTTCGAAAATAAAATTATCTTTTTTACAGAGTCATCTACTAGATTACTTCCGAACTACGTATATAAGTAATTTCATGCTTTTCGTAAATGAATGTGCTTGTCAAGTAAACATTAGTTTCATCATTCTGTCGGTAGATGTCGCAAAGAAATTGTAATCCCACATAGACTACAGGCCCGTGTAAAAAAAAATGATAGGTCATTTGAAACACCAGGTGACCTGTCTAGAACTACATTAGAGGATAAAATAATTAGATTCAGCACTATGCCGTCACTTGTAAACTGTCCAACTGAGTGCACGTGAGAATTCAAAAGTACAGGTATAGTGCTTTCATTCTGGGCATATATTTTTGTACGGCATTCTAACCATCGATAGGTCCATGAAAAATAATAAAAAAACGCCCATTGCCGTACAAAAATGGTGCACCAAATAGTCGGATTTTTTTAATATTTTCCCACAATTTCCAGGGTAAATTTGGTCATTTCATTTTGTAAGTTATCAGATTCATACTATTTTAATACCGCTTCTAATCCATTATTCCGTAACACCGTACAAAAATCATACGACAAGGGGAAAATATCGATGGTTGCAACTTCTCTCTTTCCGTGTTCCAGGGGTTGATTTGAAAAAATACGGCTTTGGTTCTAAAACTTTATGTAGCACTCAAAAGTACTATTAAAAATAATGCCTACAAACCAGGAATGTAAACACTGCTATTTGGCGGGGGAAATAGGTGAGAGTGAACGTATACGACCTTTTGTATGAGGTCTACGTCATGTAAAATCTATTTGAGTAATATGAATTACATTTTTGATAACCTCCAAAAATATAATTCATATTAGTACTTAGTACAGATGTATAAAGCATAAACTGTTATAGTACTAAGCACATGTGATAATCTAATTAATCTTTTTTGGGAGGGTGGGGGGCAATGTCCCATTCGGTAGTCAGCCTATCTAATGTTCTAAGGGTCGAGGGCTTACTCCCCACAAAGGTACATACATTTACGAAATGAACAGTTGTGTTTAGATATTAGTTATTATATTTGTAACAAACCTGCTATCTGATATCTACAAGAGCACTACATTTTAAGTCACAATACCGAAGGATACATTACAAAGTGATACATTCAATGCCTAAATAATACGATGCTTCGACAAGCAACTATATTTAAAAACGCGTCATATTTTTAGCTCAGAACCGACTTACATTTTTTGTATCAGAACAGTTTTATATTCTATTTGTGTTTAGTCGAAATATCTAAATCTGAAATTATAGTTTTTCCTCCAATAAATATATAACTACATATTTTTGAGCCTTATATATATAATTTATAATTTCAATATAAAGAATTGGTGTATTTTACTTACTCTTGTAACATATTATGTAAAAGAAAAGTTAATTATATGTGCGTAAAATATTTAATCAGCATTAATTTGTGCGACATTTAAAATGTGACGATAGATAATTTTTATTAAAGTGTCGTATTTCATATTATCAAAGTATCATTTTAGTTTGTTTTTTAGATTTGTATTTCAAACAACACATTTAGGCAGATATGCCCTATAAATTCCTTCCCAGAACTCAACATCTTCTTTGTTGGGAGCGTTGCCAGACGTTAGCTGGTTACCAATGTCAAGGTAATCCTGATTTTCAATGCTGTACGGGACCCACTGGACGGCGAGACTGTCGTCAGGAGTTGGGTTTCTGAAGGGAAAACACGAAGATTACAAAAATGGATATCTAGATTTTATTGTTATAAATACGTCTATACGTAAATCATCATCCATTGCTGGGCCACGAAGTCCACTGCTGGACATAGGCTTCTCAAAGAAAGAAGGTTTTTTGCCTATAATTGCCGCTCTGGGCAAGAGTGTTAGCAATAGCAGAGCACAACTTTCGCGCCGGGAATGCTGCTGCCCATCCCCGCACTGAGCATTTGAGCTGCACTGTTTCGGGTAGATATACCGCCATCTGTCGGTTCTGGTACGTAAGTCGTCTCTTACGACACCTGGTGCAGAATAGTACCTATTCTACCCTGCAGGTAACTCATGGCAGTACGTAAATACGTTTAATTTAATCACAAATTTACCTACATTTTGATACGTAAGTAGATTAATGTAAACATACCTGTAAGTAGCGGGTAAATCTATCTGACCAACTTATATTTATATAACTAACAATCCCAAAGATATGAAAAACCTACGAGAATCAATAAAAAATCGAATTTATTTCGACATCTAGAAACAGTCTTTAAATCCAACATTCTAAACCTTAGAATCCTGGGCGTTTTTTGATGCCTTAGAATCGAAGGCATTAAAAAACGCCCAGGAGGTTCAAATTTTCTTAGGAATTTCACAATTTTCAACAAAGATTTAGCACTATTACAAATAAAGAATGAACTCACCCGAATTTAGCGAAATTAGTCCAAAGCTTGGTTACATTGTCAATTATCTTGAATGTATCAGAACCAATGTCAACCTTCTGGTCCAATATCTTGGAGTTGAATAAATAAAATAAGTCATCACCATGACTCGTCAGCGACGAATTGGGAGCTATTTCTTCTACATTCAGAATCTTAGCCATTTGGTTGCGTTCGGACTTACAGGTAAATTTATAAAGATACACAGTATTGTTTTGTGAACAGAACTTTGCCCACTCCACCATATCACTGATAGCGAAGTCGCAATGAATGAAATTAAGCACCTCTTGGTAATTCTCCGCCGATGGAGGTCCATTTTTGATAAAGTAATTTTTAATTTTCCTGCCTATTTCCAACTGCTCCCTCATTGGACGTTCCAAGGCTATGTGTTTTGGAACAAAAGTTTCTACGAAGTTTGCAGCTCCAAACACAACGTTTTCAAACTTGCCCGCCATTGCCGCAACCGCTACAGCCATAGTACCCTCGTGTTCGTTAAACCCGGTCATTATTTCCACCCCTTCGTGTATACCATTACGGAGAGCGTCGAATACATCACCATAGAAAAACCTCTCTTGCCCAAAATCTTTTTCACTAACCACGCCAAAGTCAAATTCGCTGGGTCTCTTATTTTGAATCTCGCATAAATCTATATCGATGAAATCAAAGACTTCGTGGTTCTTAAAGAATTCATAGAGATCTTTGTCATCCTCTGAATGGCAGTCAAGCTGTCTCGCTAATACTAACGCCTTTTCTCGAGCAGCAAACGGCGTAGCCCAAGAACAATTGGCGGCCCCGCTTTGAGCAATCGCTCGTTTGAAAAGACCTTTAGACATGGGTGAAATTAAATGAAAAGATACACTGACTCCACCGGAGCCTTCTCCGAAAATGGTTATGTTCTCAGGATCACCACCAAAGCTACTAATATTATTCTTGACCCATTTTAAGGCCATTACCTGGTCTTTCATTCCTGCGTTGCCAGGTACTTCTTCAGTGTCTAGCGACAGGAAACCTAGTACTCCGACGCGATAGTTAAATGTAACAAGAATAACGCCTTGTCTAATTAGGAAGTCGGGAGCGTATACGTTGTCGTTTCCACTACCCCATTGGAAACCTCCCCCGTGGATCCACACCATGACTGGCAACGGGCTAGAGGGCTGGATTTCAGGAGTGTAGACATTGAGGTAAAGGCATTCTTCGCCTCCTCTGCTCTCGGAACCATCAAATACATCACGCTGGTAGCATTCTACCCCAAATTCTTTAGCGCTGTAAACTTCATCCCAGGGTTTGACTGGTTGAGGAGCCTGTAGAAAAAAAGTGAATTGTATACCTACTATAGTTAAGATTATGCGCCAAAGGTCGTGGGTTCGATCCCCACCCGAGACAAATATTTGCATGATATTTGTGTTTTTTCTGTGTCTGAGTGCTAAATATGTATTAATTTATTATGTTTGTGTATACTTTGTTGTCTGATGTCTTTAACACAAGTGGTTGAAGCGACTTAACATTAAGTCAGATCAATGTATTGGACGTTGTGTGAATTTATTCATACATATATTATTATGCGTTGATACCTCACTCCTATTTCTGCCGCCAAACAGTAGTGTTCGCATTGCAGTGCTCCGGTTTGAAGGGTGAGAGAGGCAACGTAATTACTGGGTAATATGACATAATATCCTCAAACCACAAGGTTGGAAACGAACTAGTGATATCCTTGTGAGTGAACCAAGACGCAAATTTGATAGTAAAAATATCAACTTTTCGTCTTAACTTATGTATTTTTATTTGGCATATTAAACATAAAACAATGATTTACACACCTGTATTTAAAAAAATATATTTTAAAGTAAAACTACGGTTTTGACTTAACCGTTGTCGTTTTTGCAGCTTTTATCGCTAGGTCAAGGCCAATATTAGGTTCGCAAATTAGCTATTAAATCATTTGGAGCTATCGTATACCTACTGCTTAAAAATATCGGAACGATAGCGTCATGGCAGGCGATGAACTGTGTGTTTTCGGCGCCTGGCCTTGAATCTTGTCTAGAAACCATTGTCTGCTGGACATTTATTACTTGTACATGCCTAGATGTTTATGCTAGTTATATATAGATAGGATTGATTTCACGGGAGATTTGATTTATTTTCAGTATATCACAGATACGAATTGACAGAAACAAAAAAATGTAAAGGGTTTTTATTTTCTTTGCAACTATATATTCTAAATTTTAATACATTATTTTAATTTTATTACATATTGAATAGATTTACGCAAATGAATTTCTACGTAGTACCTAGTTATAATGTTATAATTTTCTTTTACAAATAGGTATAAAGTGGAATATGTACATATATACTTATTCAGTTATGCTGGACTGAGTAATCTCAGAAACACTTAACTGATATTAAAATTTATTTACTACATTTTTGTATATGCGGACGAAAAAAGCGTTGTTACGATGTAAGTTTAATTAAAAATAAACACGTCCTCAAAAGGTATAGGAAATATTGTAACACGATCTTTCTATAATATATAGCAGAGCTTTGCGGTTTCATCCCTTTTCTTAAGTTTTCTTTCTAATAATAAGGGGATATAATATAGCTTATGTTATGTAATATACTGATAATGTAACTTTTTACTTAAAAAAGAGTTTGTGATCCGTTAAATAGATTTTGAGTTTATTTATTACAAACGTACAAAAAAACAATTCCCGTTAATTACCATTTAACTTTGGGAGGTATTTTTATATTATTATAATACTGTATATTAGGATTAGACAAGTGAAGGATAGGTATGAATGGAAGCAGCTGGAAGAGGCATGTGTGTCACAAGACACGCTTAGCACTAAGCCGGGGAACCCGATGTGTAATATTTGTAGTTAGGATGTTTAGTGTTCAGCAATAAAGGTTTATTATATATTTTACTTTAGAACAGAGGTCCTTAACCTGTTTATGTCAGTTACTCCTATGAACTAAATAGGGTCACTGATTTTACCCAACCTCCCAACGATGAACCCAACTATACTATACTCATACGTAGATCTTACTAAATATAAAAATAAATATATATGAAAATATAATATTGGTATTTTACTCAAAATTACATTACGTAGGTTTAACTCAATAAATATATAATAATATAACTTCCTAAAAATATAACAACTTTGGAGTGATTTTACAATCGTCAATTTAATTGAGTTTGAGGCAAATATTGATAAGATGAATGCTTTGCTCTAACTAAAAGAATGTAGCTTTCTGTATGTGAAAGAATTTCCAAACTAGATCTTTTTTTTTCCAAATTTCCAAACTTGAACTTGACACTGCTATTTAATCCAAATCGTTACAAACAAAAATACAAATCTTTTGTTGTTGTTATATTAATATAGAAATCTATTTATATATACAAATAATAAATAAACAGGCAATGTAAACCGTATATCCAAAATACAAACAACAAATGATTTCGAAGCAAGCAACACTCCCACACATTGCTAATATACCTACATGATATAAGAAACAATAAAAACTGACCTTGAACCTCAAGTCATCCACAGGCGGTTCCGCATACGGTATGCCCTTGAAACTGTAATATTTATCGCCATACTCGCTCTCTACCAATTCACCCTCTAAACTACCATCCCTAACCTGCACTTGGGTCATAATTAAATAAAATACAGTTAATAATGGCGTGAGTTATGGCACGTCTATGCAGCTCTCCACTAGAGAACGCAATTCCGATAAAAACATTTTCGGTGCTAGCAAATTCACTCAAGGTTAGGCAGACTTGATACATCTGCCTATACCTAGATGTGTTTTGTCGCTTTACGTCATCATCATACCAGCTATTAAAAGTCTACGAAAGGGGATATGTTGCCATTGCGATTGCCAAGCGTGTTGGCAATCGCAGAACGCAACCTTCGCGACGGGGAAGCTGCTGCCCATCCCCGCCCTGTACATTTTGACTTCTTTTGCATGGATATACCGCCGCTTCTTACGACACCTGGTAAAGGGGGAGGTACTATTCTATTGTTTGCTGCGTTGTTTAGTTTATACCTCAATTTATGGTCACAAAATATTTATTTTATGATAAACATATACAGTTTACACAGAATAACTTCTATTTAATATACATATCAAGGACAATTAATATAAAAAATTTAATTAGCTTATCTTATGTGCCAAGGATCGTGGGTTCGATCCCAACCCAGGACAAATATTTATATTTGTGATTTGTGATTATTCTGTGTCTAGGTGTTAAAAATATGTATTTAAGTATATATCGTGAGCTACCGTTAGAGTAGAATAGTACCTCCCTCGGTACAAGGCGACAAACTTTCCAGAACCGACAGATGGCGGTATATCCATCCGAGACAGTGTAGCTCAAATGCGTGGAAGACTATGTCCAGCAGTGGACTTCCAATGGCTGTCATGATGAAAAATTATGATTTAAGTATTATATTTGCAATTCCTCGTATTGTCTGATATCCGTAACACAGGTGCTTTAAGGGACTTACCTTAGTCATGTGTTAATTTAACTTTTTTTGTTTCATCTGCGACTCCATCCGCGAAGAACTAAATTTCATACCAAGACCAAAAATAGCCTATGTCCTTTCTAACTGCAGACACAATTTTGCATCTGAGTATTATGGATTCTGAAGTATTCAATTTAGACTGCATGGTACAGTTTTGTATACAGGTCTTCAAATATATTAATTAACGGGTTCTTATCTATAAAACCTTCCTATTGTTTATTAACAATATGTAATTGGACAGCAAAACTCCCTTTTCATGGGGAGGCCTACTTCTAGTGACTGAAATAATGACTAAAATGATGAATAAACACAAAATCATTTATTTGACACTAGAGCATATTGTTAATGTAGGTAATTTATTGTGGAATTAATATTACTTCAGAAATACAAAATAAATGAAAAAACAGCACCATACCTATACTACATGTGTTAGCGATTAAACCTCGTTATAGATTAAATACTACAGCTTTGTTATTAAAAAATATGCAACTGCATAAATCTATAGCCACAGTGACAACGGGGGTTATACTCAAATTTGCCTTCATCCTGGCGAGCACAGGTAGAGTTTATATGAATTAGCCAATGCAGAAACAACTATTGCCCAAACTCAAAATCCATCTCAAAGTACGTTGAAACAAAATTATGTTCATTTCCGTATTTCTTTTAGTCCTCACGTCCTAGAAACAAACAATATAAATTAGTAACGTCTAGAATCTTATCTTAAGAATTGGTGAAAGTATTCAACAAAAAGAAACAGAAGTTGACGATTCAAGTATATTTAATAAATCCAACGAAAAATATAGATCTACCTTAAGTTAATAATGGAGAATCAAACTTGTTAGCTTAAAGTTATATTTAGATAAGTACTTAACAATAAAATAAATGCAATACATAAAATTACTATTGGCTCATTTTTATATATAAACTCATAAAATAATTGATATCAATCACATATTTGTTTTCACTGGTATTATTACTAACCTAAATAATAGAATGATTTTTTTTAATTATACTGGAAATAACTTTGGCCTCGTACTTTTAGAAACTACGACTTAAATATAATAAAAGTTTATAGAAACATATTGCCTCAAACACTTATGCTAATACATACATATTAGCTTACTATTTGTAATGATAAATTAACAAACTCATCTGTATGAGATTCCAAAAACAAATATGGCAAGTCGGTAATTTAGACGATTTTAAATTCTAAAGTAAATGCATAAGAAAATAAATATATATATATTAGTACAATTAATACATTACTGCATTTTAATATTAATACGAGTTGCCATTAAGCAAAACCTAAATAAGGAACTTTAAACTCGAATTCAAGTTTAATATTTATGTATTTAATAAATATATATATAACAATGACATTCAAATCTGAAAATCGAATAGAAAGAAATTACTCCTGATTCCGTGATCAATAACATTTGAACTACCATGCAACCTTGTCAAGCAAAATGCAATTCCAAATTTAAATTTTATCTTTTTTTTAACCTACTTCGAAATTCAAATCTGAAAAAGACATGGCGGCACGCCGAGAGCCGATTCGCGCGGATTAATTCAAAACTAGAACTCGTCGTGCCGCGCGAACGCTTCGCCGAAGTCAGTGGCCTGCGAGCCGACGAACAAGTCGTACTTGTCGATGATCTCGGGCTTGGTGAGTTTCTCGTCGGCGTCCGCGTCCGCCTCGAAGATGAGGTGCCGCGCCTCCGCTTCTGCATGGTCAAACTCGGGGGGCGCTATCCACTCTTTCACTTCAGCGGCGTCCATGTAGCCATCTTTGTTTGAGTCTCTGCGAATATACAAACTTATTGATAATATATATATATATATATATATATATATATTGAGTTTACATTTAAAAAATAAAACAACTTGTACATAACAAATGTTTTACGTATAAGTTGATTACAACGCCGTCCAAGAAAATATATAGATTTCAACTTCTTCATTTTTAATACAAAATGAGTGCGACAACGAAACGTAGCTAATATATATAAATGTCCTCCGATAGATATACATATATGTAGTACTCCGTATAAAAAGTCCTCTATATTACTGTGAATCGGAACCCCCAAAAAAATAGAACTAGGCGCAACAACGCACACAAACAACTTTAATCTGCATTGAGCGCTCGTTACTTATGCACATCGATCCGGGCAAATATGACTTTACATCGTATGCGTAAATCCCGAGAAGAAAAGAGAATTGGCCCGTATTTGCTGCGCTGGGCAAGCGTGGCGGCAATCCTAGAGCCTAGCGACGGAAATACTGCTGCCCATCCCCGCACCGTTGCATTTGACCTACACTATTACAGTGGGATATACCGCCATCTGTCGGTTACGGTACACCTCGGTCGACTCTTACGACACCTGGTACAGAGGGAAGTAGTCTTTTTTGTGGCATCGCGATTGCAGCCACGCCTGCGCAGTGGCAATACAGTACTTTTGATATGATAATTTGAGTACACATGATCCTCACCTGTACCCAGTGAACTGCTCCCTCTCCTGTTTGACCCAATCCGGCTCCTCCTCATCGTCGTTGTCTTCTATCTTGTACAGATCACCGATATACTCATCCAGGGAAACCTTGCCGTCCTGGTAACAATGACCAACAAAATATGTTAAAAAAAAATCACAACCATTCACCTGACTCCGAGTTTCAAGACTCAGACACAGAACAAAAACAAATGTTTATAACATGTTTGTACTGGATGGGGATCTAACCCACGACCCCTGGTGCATAAGACGGGGGCACTGCCGAATGCGAAGCAACCGCCACTTTGAAAGTTACTCAAAAGAAATAAACGCTTTTTGTCGTGAAATAAAAATCACAAACATTCTTCTAAGAAACGTAAATATTTCAATTGGCGTTTATTACGCTTTTATGTAAAAACAGCTTAACTAAAATGTATGAAATATAACTCAGACAGTTTATAACCTCCAGGTTAAGCTTATTATTTATTCCAATAAATAATAGGCGAAAACATTTACATTCCCGTGGGATAGGATTTGTTTTTCACAGAGAAGACAACATAGACCGAGAGGCGGCCTCCCTCTGTTCGCGGTTTGGAGCGGGAACGTAGCTTTCGCGACGGGGATGCCGCTGCCCATCCCTGCCCTGTACATTTGTGCTACACTGTTTCGAATGAATATGCCACACGACAAACACCTTGTTATTGAGGAATTGCAATAAGAGGACGATTAAAGGAAGCATTTATAGATGCTATCTAGCAGAACAACAATAACGGGCCTGATGGCGCAGGTAGTAATCCTATTTTGTGCTCCAAAGGTCGTAGGTTCGAATCTTACCCAGGACAAATATATCTATGGTGATATTTCGCTGCTTTGCGAGAATAACAACAGAACTTGAAATCATGAATGTTAATATTTAAAAATAGAATCTATAATCACTACGTTAGTGTTCTTTTTAGAACTTAGGAGTTACTTTGGAGTTGTGTTGATGTTCTTGCAAAAGAGCGATTTGTGTTTATTCTATGTCTGGGTGTTAAATATACATAAATGAGTATTATATTTATAATTCCTCTGTTGTCTGACGTCTGTAATGGTGGGCATACACGATCCTTCCTATCGTCCAATCGGCATGACGCTACTGATTGGATCAGAATTTACCGTGTGTGCGAGTGGGTTGGCATGACAGCAGTAACTGTCATGCCAATCCACAAGCGTTTTATTAGACTTAACTCAAAGTCAGGTCAACGTATGAGATGTTCTGTGAATTTATAAAAAAAGCAGTATAAACTCAATCTCTGCTGGATTTGCCTACCAATCAGCTTTGAGTGCTCTGGAAAAGACTAGTTCAAAAGTACCTTGTCCTTGTCGACGTCCTCCAGCGTCTCCAGTACCACGATGTCGCGCATTTTGGAGTGGTCCTCGGGGTGCAGGAACGCCGCGAACTCCGTGCGGTTCAGCGCTTCGTTCTCGTCCTCATCTGTAATATCGTACATCCCGAATCTAGAGGACTGACTGTGGTCTTCACCGGCTCCTAAATGTGATTTAATAGGGTCGCTGGTGAGTCCTGAAGTAAAACTATTTTCGGAGTTCCACTTCTTAAAATTGTTTTAAATTTTTAAACTGTGTATTGAATTCACATTTTAACACAAAACCCATATTTAGATTCCCGCGAACTTCTTCAACATCGGCTGACGCCGTTTAGGAAAGTTGTCGTCTATTCCACCAATACCCTGTTTTTATTTAATTTATATCTACATACTTCTATTTTAGTGATAACATTTATACAAGAACATCAATTGTCCTGCAAGTAGAAACTTATTAAAAGTTATTTGAAATTATCGTTCAAAATGAAGTACAATATTACTTTAGAAAAAGCATCATCACCATTATAGCCTTTGGTAATCCACTGCGGACATAGGCGTGACCAAAAAAGGGGGAATTTTACCCACAATTCCCGCGCTGGGCAAGCATGTTGGCAAACGCAGAGCACAGCTTTCGCGACGGGGATGCTGCTGCCCATCCCCTGTGCATTGTCTACACTGTTTATACGTAAGGTTGTTAATCAATGTAGGTAATACATTATTCGCTTTTAGATCATCTACTAATGTTGTTGTCTGATATCTGTAACACAAATTTTAAAGCATTTGTGTTACAGATATTGTCTACTACTTGTCTAGAGTCAGGTCAACCTATGAGATGTCGTGTGAATTCATTTTCACGAGGTCGGTACTGTACACCCACCACTCAGTACACCCCTAACCAAAGAGGCCTATATACACTTGTGCGTTATTCACTCAAAATGTGAGTCTAAAATAAGAATTGTGTATCTACAAAAATAATTGATCCAAAGTCCATTTTATTTACTTTTCTATGCCACTGTATAGGTAAAACGAAATATGTACGCTGTCTTGCGGATCTAGCTTAGCTTTATTACATGACTAAGTCGACAATCAAAGCATATGGTTCGCGTAATAGTAAGCGATACCGAAGCCTATAGACATTGGTATCACAAGGATAGAGATATTATGTTACTTTATCCATTAATTTAATCGTCTCTCTCTCTTCTCTTAGGTCTTAAGCTATGTTATATATGTATACATTAAGTACATACCAGCATAGTGCCATCTCCTTCTATCCCTCTTGAGGAGGTTGGAGTAGGTGAACCCTTCACTGTTGGGTGTCTTCAGTTCCTTCTCATTCATTTCATCCATGAACCCATAAACATTCTTCCTATATGTCTATAATAAAACAATTTACTCTGTCATTATACTCATCAATATTAATAAAGAAATCATAATTATTAGTATTGATCATAATAGACAAGCCACATAACCAATTAAACTCAACTCTATATACAAAGACATAGAATTCTTTATTTAATATGAACTTATACAAACCATATTCACATGAGTTGAAAAAATTCAAGTTTATTTTATTATACATAGTACCAGCAAAATATTTCTATAAATAAAAAAATTGAATCTCTGCTACTGCTTATTATATGCATAAGAGATACATAAATCTGAGCTAATATTATAGATGCGAAAGTAGGTTGTTTGTTAACTCTTCATTATCTACCCAACTAAGTTTCTTGAAATTTTGCATACATGAACCAATCTTCATAAAATTTTACAAGAAATGATTTTTAGTATTTATTCCTAAATGAAGACTTTTTTATTGAACATTTACACGGCCAGTCAAGGGTAATATAATAAAGAATGATTGAAATCTAATCACTTTATAAATGAAGGTGAAAACATAGTGTTCTGACTTTATTATTGTTTCTTTATATAGCTATCAGCTATACCTAGATTTGTTAGTTAATTGTTTAGTATTATTGCTCTTATAAGATGTTTAGTTTATATAAGAATTGTGTTAAATACACCCAATATATGCTCATACCTCCCAAGGAATAGATTCTGCATTATCAGGATTATGCTGCTTCCAATGTCTGTCAACATCCTCATCAATATACCGCTTCTGGGTAAACCTAATCCAATCTTTAAGCTCCACTAGGGTCACGAAACCATCCTTATCAGAATCGATTCGGTCCACAATTATTCTAGAAAAGACAACATCCCAGTTAATGCACAGTGATAAGAGGGTCAGTGAACTACTGATAAGAATTTTTGATGATTATTCAGTGTCAGACATAAACGCTATCTAGAACATTCTATGGAATCATAACCAAACGAAAGTTTAGCAAAATTGAAGTAAATAATAATTTATTAAAAATAAAAAGTTTAGGCACAGATAGTATAAAATATATAGCCATTGTTTTTGCTGTGGCAGTGTACAGCTAGAATATGTATTGTTAAAACCTACTTATTTCAGCTGTAATTTATTGTCCAATTAGACACTATTTTCATTATTAAGTATTCAAATTCTATACACATTTATTTAAGTTTTTAGTTTATCACAACTATTTATTCAGATATATAATGCACCTCCAGGTGAAAACTTTATTAACTCAAAACAATACATTTCCAGAAAAATCATTATAGATTTTGCTAATATTAAAAAATATCAAAAACCTTTAGGAAGATTTCAACAAACAACATGTTCAGAAAAGTTTTCTTTCCATATAATCACATCAATTTTATAAATGAAATAGATTACAGTTTTGAGTTGTTGTAGTCCTAATCTAGGGTGCAATATGTGACAGGGTGGGTACATTGTCCTACTATATGAAGTGACTGGCAGTTTGTCAGATAAAGTATTGGACAAATTAACACATAAATCTTCTTAGTGAATATAATAATAAATTTAGATCAAGTGCAACAACCCACACACACATAAAAACTTAAAACCAGAGTTATACCAACATAAATCAATTAAGCTTTTCATCCTATTCAGATAAAATTGAACCTTAAGTTAAACAGATTAACCTTAAGTTTATTCTGATGAACTATAAACCTGATACCAAGTTTTCATGTAGACATCTTATATTGTTCACTAGTTTTATAAAAAGAACATTCTGGTAGTTAGCTTATCAGTTTATTTAACCCACATATTGTGTGGGTGAGATAATTCTAAAGATTAAGATTAAAAAGGATGTATGTCTGTTGTTGTTAGCATCAAGTTAAAAATAGCATAATAGTTCAGGTTAATGACTTCACAAAACTTTACTCTTCATAAGTAACTAAAATACTAGAGTTTTAAATTGAGGTCTCACATAAATTATGAATTTATTAAAGTAAATAAAGTATCTAAACAGTATTCTAATTTAATCTGAAGTTGATGAAGTAAATACATTCTGAAAATAAAATCCTAATAATATGAGCTGTTTATATTTTTGAATGTGCAAAATAAAAAATCATATGATATTTATATTGTACATACCCGAGCCTTCTTTTACTTTCTTCAGGTGATAGCTGGTCGAAGGTTTTAGCTTGGTCTTCACCTAAAAAGGCATCATGATCAAACTGCTTATTATGGTGCTCATTTTTAAAGTGTTCGGCGTCAGAAAGATGGTCCATTAACCGCTTAGTTTCTTCAGGACTAGGTAAACCGGCGAAAACTGCCGATACCGCTAAAGCCATAAACAGTGTTCTCAGCATATTTCCCTACAAAAGATTTAATAAATATAAACCATGAATTCAGCGCACAAAAATCTACAACATTGAACCACAGACAGATTCCTGAGCCAATTAATAGACCGGTACCCGCTGTAAGCTGCCACGTCAACTTGGAACACGTAAACTTCCTTCTTCCAGAAAACATATACCGGGAGATGTCGGAATCTGGAATGCGAGGACACGGAAATATGAAAGCGTTCTGAAATCAATTCCAATTTACTCAAATATTTTAAATAAATGTATGAAAAAAAAATTATTACACTTACTAATAAATTAAATCGTAAAAACAGTGAAAAATTGAAGAAAACAATTAAGATATATTCAATTTTAATTAAGTTTATACAAAAAATAACTTGTAAAAAAGCTGAACTCATATACTATAAGCTATTGGTTGCTGAACGTATAAAATATCTCACGGTGCCAATATTAGTTTGATTTAAGCAATAGACTACTGCTATTCTACCTTAATACTAAGGCAGAAATATTATTCAGTGATCCCAAAACCGAAGGCATCTGATGTTAATATTCGTTTAGGATTTCGGTAGATTTCTTTACTTAATGATTTTCTTTTTTTTGTGTGTCAGATCTTACTATATTAGGAAAAATATTTTCATTTAAATTGTTTAAATCTATCTAATAGGTTAATAACGTAATTTATTTTATTTTTATTATATTCTGGGAGCATTTAAGCCATATTCTATTATTTTTATTTACTGCCCACCTTGGTATAAGTATTTGTACTTACGCCTACGGCAGTTAACTGTTAACCGGATTGACGTGACGTGCGTGACTGATATTAGCCTATGGTCGATGGTCGACTCGTCTCGATAGATGCTCTTTAGTCTTTGGTTGATGTTGTGTGTCTACATGTATTTTGCCCGATTTTGAAAAGAAAACCAAATAATGTTTCAAGAAACAAATGTAGTGCTTTTTTAAATTTAACCCCAGCAATAAACGCCTTGTATTCTGTGTAAAAGGTGTTAGGAACAGATTGCAAATGTCAATATGTCAGGATCTCGGCCTTAACTTCCAACAGAGAATGGTGAGAGAATTGCATACCATTTCTGCATTCAGTGCTAATTTTAGTCAACTAATGAGATTAATTATCGTTACATTTCAGAATGTTAATAAAAGTAGTGTAATATTAGCGTTGATTTTGTGAATTTAAATTGCCTTTTCGATTACCTGTAATCTTATCAGAATCGGCGTTTCGGTATCAAATTTTAATAGTTCATTTTTTTAGGGCGCAAATATATCACAGTTGGAAAGAGATATTGGGTCAGAGCAGTTTCCTCCTAACGAGCATTATTTTGGATTAGTTAACGTAAGTATTTCTCCATTAAACAACATACTGTTGATAATTATCCAAGCTCACAACTTCCTGGTACTTAAAACTTGTTTATATCTTTTTCAGTTCGGAAATACTTGCTACAGCAATTCAGTGTTGCAGGCATTATACTTCTGTAGACCATTTAGAGAGAAAGTATTGGAATATAAGGCTAAAAATAAGAGAACCAAGGAGACTTTATTAACATGTCTTGCAGATCTATTTTATAGTATTGCTACACAAAAAAAGAAAGTTGGGTCTATCGCACCTAAAAAATTTATTGCAAGACTAAGAAAGGAAAAAGGTAAAATTGATAATTTTTTAATGTTAAGAAATATACTTAATATAAGTTTTTTATGATTGTCTTATTGATCTGTTTATTGATTTGCAGAAGAATTTGATAACTACATGCAACAAGATGCTCATGAATTTCTGAATTTTCTAATAAATCATATAAATGAAATTATTTTAGGTAAGATAATTTTTACCACTATTCTTATGTAACATGTCGTCATTCAATTCTAACACAGTCTAAGTCAAAATGTTGACACTGTACAATTGGGAAAACATTGCTCACATTTCATAAAATCATTTTAAAATTTATTGCTTGTGCATTTAGTTGGTGCAAAATAGATATCGTTTAAACAATACACAGTAGAAAACGTTTACTGCAGTGTTAAAAATGTAATATTGTGTTAGGATTGGGTTTAACTATTAAGTTGCCAATTTGGACTTACACAGTGTTAGAACTTATGCGACGATATATATAGATAAAGGTTCAGTTTAGAATTCAAGATTATTTTATAGATATTGCATGATATTATAAGAGATATTTCAAAATTAGTATTAATAAATGATTATGCTGTGTTGTATTTCAAAATATTCTTATGATAATATAATATATGATAAAATCACTAATTATGGTAGCTGTTAAAAAACACAACTTTGTCTACAGCTGAACGTAATCAGAGCACTTTGAAAGTTCAGAAGAACACATCAGGTGAAAATGTTACATGCAATGGCACCATTCCACAAAATACGGAGCCAACGTGGGTCCACGAGATATTCCAGGGCACACTCACCAGTGAAACAAGATGCCTCAATTGTGAGACTGTTAGCAGCAAAGATGAACACTTCTTTGATTTACAGGTTAATTTAAAAACAATTTTAAAAGTTAATTTTCGATTTGTTTGCAAAATACAAACTGAAAATATTCTTTAATTATAATCAACAACAATAAAATTACCTTACCCCAACAGATGTTGTCCTGTCTTAACAAAAAAAATAGTCTGATCAATCGAAATTCAAACTATCTCTCAAGTTGGACCAAAATGTGATAAAATATAATTACCTTACCCAACAGATTTTGTCCTGTGTTAACAAAAAAAATAGTCTGATCAATTGAAATACAAACTATCTCTCAAGTTGGACCAGACTGTGAGTGAAAATTAATTAAAATCGGTTCAGTAGCTTAGAAGTTCCTCAAAGACAAACACAGTGTCTTGTATTTTTTTATAGTAGGTCATAAAATGACTGCTGATAAGTCCAATTTTAAAGCAGGTTGAAACATGATCCACCAGAAATCCAGTTTTGTATGCTGTGTATGGTCACTAGAAATATGATACAATCCAGCTGTGGGTTGAACTAAAGCCTATTTGCAACTAATTAATTCTCACTATACTGGTTATTTCAGATTTACTCCAGATTTGAATTCTCGATTAAAACTTCCAGTTTTTAAGCTATTTTGTGACCTTGTAATCAATTATATGAAACTTTGTGTATCATTTTTTGATAGTTGATCAATATTCCGGCAGTATAGTCTTATTTATCATCATTAAGGGTCATATCATATTATAGGCACCGGCACTTTGCCGGCAGAGTAGAATAGTAGGTACTATTCTACTCCCCTTGTACTAGGTGTCGTAAGAGACGACTAAGATACCAAAACTGATAGATGGCGGTTTATCCATCCGGAACAGTACATCAAAAGCAGAGGGCGGGGATGGGTCGAAGCGTCCACATCGTAAAAGTTATGCTCTGTGTAAAAGCTTATAAGTGAAATCCCCTTTCTTGGGAAGGCCTATGTCCCGGACTTTCAATGGCCGATATGATGATGATTTCACCCTTTTCAACAAAAACTGCACAATGTGTAAAAACATGCTAAAAGATTATTACATATTGGATACTCCCTATATGCGATCTTATATTGCAATTGGCGAATTAATTATAAATGTAACTTATGTTTTAAATTGGCAGGTGGATGTTGGTCAAAACACTAGTATCACACATTGCTTAAAGTGCTTCAGTGATACAGAGACTTTGTGCAATGACAACAAGTTCAAATGTGACCATTGTAGCAGCTACCAAGAGGCACAGAAACGAATGCGGGTGAAGAAACTACCCCTGATTCTTGCGTTGCATTTGAAAAGATTTAAGTACATGGAGCAATATAATAGGCATATTAAAGTTTCACACAGGGTGGTGTTTCCGTTGGAACTAAGGTTGTTTAATACGGTGAGTAATTTATTGCTTTACAAAATATTGTGATGATCACTAAACTATATAATATTATATTAGTGTGTAACTGAATGATTCAGCTGGTTAAAGTACTGTCAAATGGTTTTAGTCTGTCAGTTTACACATTGTCAAACAAATAATTAAAAATAAGTAATTAAAGTTTAATTGTTGTAAGTTCTTCATATGCCCTAGCAACCCTTCGCATGGGCTCAGTGTATATAACTTTAGTTTAGTTTTGATATGCGACACTCGCATCGAGCAACTTAAGTCATGACTCCGAGAACGCGATTTAATATTTGTTTTTTTTTGCAATCTTCTCAGATATTTATTTTTACGAGAGATGGAAGTATAATGAATATATTGAACAGAGTGTGAAAGCTGGAAATAGAGTCAATGAAGCATGTAGCTTTTGAGTTATATAGAGGTGTGTTGGTTCCATCACTAACAAATGGTAGTAAATGTAGGGTATGGCAGAAGAAGCATGGGAGTAAAATAAATGCTGTTGAAATGCAACAACTTTAAAGTATGTACGGTGTGAGTTTGAGAGATAGACAAAAGAATAATGCAATAAGAGATCAATGTGGTATGAATGATGACGTTTTGATAACAATAATGACAGTTTGGACATTTAGAAAGGATGGATTATAGTAGAATGACTGCACAAATATATTGAACGGTAGTGACTGGAAGAGTTGGTATAGTACGAACTAGGCAAGTATATTTTAAGAAGATAAAAAAGGTATTAAAGAGGGGCTAGGTCAGAAGTACCAAGAATAAATGAGCGTATATGAAAAGACTAATGCGAGTAAGGGAAGGGAGAGAGTTATGTTAAAATCGTAACAAGTGGAGATCCATAATGTCTGCGTACCCAATGCCTATATATTTCTTTCGATTATAGGGTATAATAATGTGCTATCTTTAATATATATAAAATAATGAAGATCATTACTATATGCTTTGTTTTGTTTTATATCATGAGTTTTAGGCACTGTTTTTTATTTTTGTTGAAAAGCACCAAATACTTATTATTTCCGACATTTTTAACAAATATCGTTAAATTTCGTCAGTTAAAAATGAAAATGAATTTTTGTTTAGCGATATAATTGAAATGAATCACTCTATCGGTTGGTGAAAACCGCTTAAAAATCGGGCAGTGGTTACCTAGTTTATCGCGAAAACACCGGTGCGGAGCATGATTTCGTTTTAGTGTTAGATGAATTGTTAGTTTTATACTATAAACAGACACCCAACAAATTCATTTATATGTTATTTATAGATAAATTAGATGATTGAAGAAACTATAACACTATACAAAACTTCTTTGTCATCAAAATTATGTTAACATAGAAAGTAACAAGTGATAAATTAACAGAATGAGGTCGACTATAGCATTTCGGTTCGCAGTCGGACGACGCAGTGAACCCGGACCGACTGTACGACCTGGTCGCCGTGGTGGTGCACTGCGGCTCGGGGCCCAACCGTGGCCACTACATCAGCATAGTCAAGAGCCACGGCTTCTGGCTGCTGTTCGACGACGACATGGTCGACGTGAGTACACTATATACATAGTATCAGCTACATGACTGTTTACTCCGGTGGTGCTGGAAATTAGTGTTGCCATTTTTTTCTAAGAGATAATGTATTCTAAATAAAAGGAAAAAATATTTTTCTTACGGTAAGCCTGTTGCTCACCGTACGAGTACGGTAAACCTACCAAAATCTTTAATTTTTTTTCATTCAATTTTGAACTCGTAAGGCTTCCTTTTTTTGTTTAATATTGATTGCGAAGTTTACACAGATTGGGGTAGGTTGAACTGTGGCTTGTATATATAAGGAAGAAAAGAACATGTATATACATATTTGTTTAATAATAAAATAGAAATCAGGGTTTACAATACATGCTTGCTTATTGATAAATTTAGTTAAAGGTTTCGATTTTTTTATATGAATTAAAAATATAGGATACGTTATCATGAGGTACGCACAAATTGCCAAAAAAGAATCTGTTAAATGAATTATGTTATTGTATTGTTTCATTAAAATTAGGCAGTATTTATAAAAGATTATCCTTACAAAATATTGAATTTATAATATAAAATACGCATGATATATACTTATGTCATTATTATTTTAGCTAATACCGGTATTTTCAATATCCTCTTAAATGATCATCGAATATTTTGAAAAATTGTTATTTCTTTGTTTACAGAAAATAGACGCCTCTGCAATAGAAGATTTTTACGGTCTAACTTCCGACATACAAAAGTCATCTGAAACAGGATATATACTATTTTATCAATCTAGAGATGCTAGTTGTTAAGTTTCTTTAATAATATTATAGTAATTTATATTATTTATAAGATAGTCATTATGATAGATCATGTTAAAATTTTAATGCCGTATTTGTTAAAGTTGAAACGGCATTGTATTATTGAAAATTGTTTAATTCTTTGATTAATATTCAATATTTAGGATTCATTCAATTGTAAATAGAATTCATTTCAAAATAAACCGTTGTGATCTTACTCTGACTGGCTGTTTTTATACAGACTTACTTAATCTTTATATATATTTGGACGCCGGCAGCATGTATGCACTGAGAATGTATCATTAACTTTGTGTACTACGTCTGCAGGTGTGCCACAGGGTAGCGTTTTATCTCCTTTACTCTTCGCGGTATCTATTAACTCTATCACGAAAAATCTATCCTTGTCCTACCTCTATGCAGATGATTTGTAAATTTATCACCAGACATCGCTTCTTGAACTCAGTTTGGCAATTGATGTAATTATTTAAATGTATTGCTCGTATTAGCGACTGGAGTAACAACAACTAAAAATTACTTTTTTTATTGTTATCAAAACCTCATCATTCATACCATATTGATCTCTTATCGCATTATTCCTTTGTCTATCTCTCAAACTCATACATAATTTGTAGTTTATGTATTTCAGCAGCATTTATTCTACTCCCATGCTTCTTCTGCCATACCCAACATTGACTACCATATGTCAGTGATAGAACCACCTCTCTATATATACATACCTATATATAACTTAAAAACAGCATGCTTCATTGACTCTATTTCCAACTTTCTCTATCTGTTCAATATATTCATTATACTCCCCATCACTCGTAAAAATAAATATCTTAGAAGTTACATACTGCAAAAAAATTGACATTAAATCGCGTTCTCGCGGTGATGACTTGAGTTGCTCGATGCAAGTGTCGCATATCAAAACTAAAGTTATTTGTATATAACTTTAGTTTAGTTTTGAGTCCATACGAAGGGTTGCTAGGGCATATTTGCGAAGCTGTTCTAATGACAATACTTAACAATTTGTGCTTTTTTGCATATGCTTAATATATGCTCATGAAAATCCAATTTACTGTCCATTATTATTCCTAAATCTTTAATGTCAGTTACTTTTCCAGAGTCATGTCAAACAAATTATTACTTATTTATTACCGGTTGCACGGTTTACACATAATAGGTAGTTATAACTTTGTATTTACAGATGAATTACTCCATTTAGACACAGCATCAATGTATTTCTGCAGTTTGTCTTCATCTGCTTGATTTTCAATGCTTGGACATAGCTTCAGATTATCATCATGATAGAACGAGCTCGTGACGTCATCTGTACTAGCTACTGTACAATTACTTATGTTATAGTATAGGCAAAAATTGCTTCAGTTCTTGCCAAAAATTGACAACTGTTAAGGACGTATCAAACTGTCTGTCCTAAGTTGCAAGTATGTCGGGTGATTCCATGAGACTATTCCACAATTACATAATATTTCTACTTTAACTGATGCAGTATAACAGGCTGTCATATTGGTACTATTGTTTATCTGAAACTGGAACAGGCTCGGTAATTAAGCTGTTCCAACCCATCTGTAGTGTGGGCCCCCCACGGGTTGGTAGGTTGATGATGGATGATCTGAACCCGTGAACGGGGGCGACCCATGAACTCAGTGAGACCGGCTATTTGTTCGAGGTGGAAAGCTAGTTTTCTCATAATTTGTGGCATTTCTCCAATAAAAATGTTGAAGAGGTAGACCTACCATGAGGTATCTCTCTCTCATCTATTTGATGCAGTGAAATTACAGGGTAATGTGGTAAAATATCTTCAAGTAACAAGATTGGCAATGCATGTGATATTACGAGCGTCTATAGACTGCGGTAACGCTTACCGATTTGCAGACTATAGTAATATATGCTTGCTTGACCAGGACGATCAATAAACATATATGCTTGTTTGTCGACCTGGTCTAATAAAATAAAATATAATATGGTATAGTTTAATCCAAAGCCGAATTTATTTGACGTAAAACAGAGTGTGGTAACTGTGACATGAGAATTTTTTAAATTGGATATTTGTTTTTTCTGTGACTGGGTGTTAAATATGTACTTGAGTATTGTATGCGTATTTGTGGTTTATTTCATGCCAGATAATAAAGTGCTTTAAGCAACTTATCCAGTTAATGTATGAGATGTGTGCATTTAATATTTGTTATTAATTATTATTGATTGATTGTGTATTATAATGAAAAATCAAAAAATACATGGATCCTTAAAAATAGTATATTTCAGTTATTAAGCTACGAATTCGTATGGGATTGGTGCCAATAACATAGGTTTCTCAGCACCACTGACGATGTGAGCAGACTTGGGTGGTTCAGGCTGTCTCTTCAGCTTAATAACTTTTCCAGCGGCCTTAGCTTCCTTCAGGAGCCTCTCATTCTCCTTCACACGCTTGAGGAAGTCCTGCCTGCACTTGGAGTGTTTGACATGCTCAATGCGAATGTTGATGCGTTTGGGGATAATCCTTCCACGTACCCTCTTGTTGACAATCACACCAAGAGCATGAGCTGTGACGTTGTAAACACGGCCAGTCTTTCCGTGGTACACTTTGTGTGGCATACCCTTTTGCACTGCACCATTGCCCTGGAAGAAAAAATAAACAATCCCTCATGAGTAGAGTAAAGAAGTACCCTTCTTCTAGTTATGAGAAACCTTAAAATATAGTTACCATATACATACCATAGTGTAAGAAATTTTACCCAATTTAAAACAAGCTTATAAGAAATTCACCATTAATAAACATTTGTGTGCACTTCAGATTTTTTTTTTTATATCCTCACTCTAGAGAAAAGATCTCAAAAATGCTGGTTGTTCAAAAATACCGAAAAATACTAACCCTGATATCAACGATGTCGCCGATTTTGTACACTTTCATGTACGTGGACAAAGGGATAGTTCCATGTGTGCGGAACTTGCGGGCGAACAAGTCCCTAGTACCGCGACGGTAACCTTTAGAGTTCGTCATGTTTGCGCCTGAAATAAAACACGATTACTGTACCATGAGTCGTTTTAACCAGCCACACGTGGGCAATTACACAGAACGATAATAAACTTTTAGAAAAACACAATTCTAGAGGAAAAACAATAACTCAGAAGTAAACTTTTTTTTTAACATAATTTTGCTATACTTAGCGGTATTTTATATTAAATATTAATTTTTTACGATAATCACCTTGTTGTACAAAGCTTGACGGATCAAGAAAGAGGTTATGTTTGTCTGTGGGCAACGAAAGGAAAAGAAATAGTTGCCATACGTGGCTATGTTAAATATAAAAAACAAATCAATTACAAATTGGGAAATGTTCGTCCTATCTTTATGATAGCCTTATTTAAAATGTTACAAATTAATTATGTCAACTTTATTTCCGAGCAAAGTGAAATCATGGTTCAATTTGTTATTACAAATTAAAAACCAGATTTTTTTTTCATCCCAGGTATCGTTGGCAACATATTACGTAGCATAGATGATACTAATACTGCGTTTAGAATTTTAAGTTATTTTATTGCGCTCATAAAAGCTATTTTTTGTGAAGCTAACATTTGAGTTAAGAAAATATAAAATAAAATTTATAAAGTTTTATAACAAGTTATGCTCTAACCAGTGGAGTACTACAAACTAAATTTTGGAATGAATTCCTGAACTTATGATTTATGTCAATTGATTGTAGGGGAGCATTATTCTACCAATAATTTTGAGAAAATTTTATTTATTAATTGAACTATTGTAATGATTAGAAACGATAAATACAAATTATAAAAGTATGAATACACAACCGGGAAATATTATAGTCGACTCTTGTCAATACACGCCCGTTTATCTTGTACAAGATACTGGCGCCATTCAGGTACATTCCGTTGTTTACGCTAATAATACTTTTTAATGTTTGTTTATTTCCACAAACTATTGTTTACTTTCAGGGTCGTTCCTATATCCTCACCCAGGGAAATGTCGAAGAAACAAAACCAGTCACAGATAACCTGAAAAGATTCTACGAAAATAGCGGCATTTTGGAAAACAGCCTTGTAAACAATGTAGCCAATGTTTCGAAACCCCGTATACTGAAGAAACCAGAAAACAAAAATGTTGGAAACAACTTGAAAATGGCTAGTTTCCTTGTTCCAAAAACTTCACTTGAAAATAACCTAAGTCCTCAATGTTTGCCTGTCACTCCAATGAACAATGTAATATTGAAGCCCACGGTCGTCACTACGAATGTAGTTAATTCAGGGCCCAAAGTAGAAGTTGACAGAAAAATTGTGAAGTTGACTAATTTTCCTTTACGGTCACCAAATGAGAGAATTTTGCCAAAGATAAAGCCAAAAGATGAGTATGTATATTGAGTATACTTGATAATAATACTTGAAATACAGGTCTTACAAGTAATAAATAATTTGTCTGTATTTTGTTTTCAGTCCAACTGTCCCAAACCAAAACCATATAAAACATACATCAGTTCAGTTACTTAAACTCGGTGAGACATACCACAGGTTAGCACTTTGTATACTAAAAAGTAGATATAGCTATTAAAACAAATTGTTTTTCTTTTTTACACATTGCTTAAGATATGTGGGAAAATTTAGTTTTTATTCTACATATGTAGTTATGGCAAGGTATGTCTTGCTAAATGATAGCTGCACAATAGAATGATTGAAAGTGTATTAATGTATTACTAGTTTTTTGTGATTCTCTTATTGAGAAAAGTACCTGCACAGTATTAAACAGACGATAAAGATATAAGTTCTTCAAATGTATTTATGTAATATGTCAATGAACCATACTAATGTAATGTACCATACAAATATATATTATGTAAAGCAAAAATTTTTTGAAAAATGTGTAATATTAATTTCAGCCTCAACCAGTTGAATGAAGACCAAATGAAAATGGTCAACCAAGCTTTAAAGATATTCAGTAATCCTGCAAAGGCATCCACGGAGCCTACTTATGATCCTGTCACCAATACTCGTTTTATATACAAGTAAGATAATGTTTGGTTTTGTAGATCAAAATAATATGGGCAAAAATAGTGTATATTTTCCATATAGTGTCGGAAATGTATACTGTTTGATGGGCCCAACAGCACATTCAGTAGTGCTCCTATCTTGTGCACTAACAGTCATGGGTTTGACACCCTACCCTACCTTATACTCACCCTAAACAAACATTTATATGATTTCTATTTGTATTTCTATTTCTATTTTGATGTCTGTTTATCCGGGTGTTTAAATACTCCTGTGTTCCTCTACTATCAGAAATCCATAACATATGTGATTTAAGTGACTTTTTACAGAGCGAGTTCATTGCATGTGATGTTCGGTGTATTTATAACTATTATAATTCACATAAATTTGTATGTGATGTTAAGTACTTGTACTTAGAGGTGGCAATGGAATGTGCTATGTTTTGTCTAGTATTTGTCTATAAACAATAAATATATATCCAATCTGATTAAATTGAAAACATATTAATACTAAACTATATCCTGTACTGTACTGTACTAAACAATTTTTTACTAAATCTCAATACTCATTGTTTTGTTGCAGGGTTGTGTCACCAAGGGATTTAACAGTAGTTGGAAAGAACAAATTACTTATCAAAAATAAAATAAACAAAGAGGAAATGAAAAAAGGGGAAATCAGAAAAGTGGAAATTAAAAGAGAAGATGTTAAGAGAGGGGAAATTAGAAGAGTGGAAATAAAAAAAGAGGAATATAGAAAGGTAGATATTAAAAAGGATGAATTTAAAAAAATCGAAATTAAGAAGGAAGATATTAAAAGAGAAGCTAAGCGGGTAATGGAAAAAGAAGTATTTAGGCCAATGCTGTCAATGCCAATGATGACATTACCAAATGATAATATAGAGGAGGAACCAGAACCACCAGTTGAGGTAATTATCTCAACTCATGTTTTGTGATTATTCCTTTTATTTCATACGAGAACTGGTAATGCAGTAGCAGTTGTTGTTTGCTTATGCTGAGAAAGGGAATTGTTTGGCAACATTATTTCAGTATAATGTTATATGCCAACTATTGTAGGTTTATATCAGATTCATGTTTGATATAGAATTCTTGTCAGAACAAGAATTCTATATCAAACATGAATCTTATGCATGAGTACTAGAGCTCACTGTCTATTAGTAGATATTAAAATATCTGCATAAGGACATATTGTCAGAAATTAAATTTGTGTAAGGGATATATTGGCAAAAATTTTTGTATTTATTTTCGTCTGAATTTTATTAATAGTTTCAAGTAAAAGAGAATTCAATTTCAATAATATTTGCTAACAACAGCTTAAACATTATTAAAAAAAGCTTTTCAAATGAATCAAACATGCACATTGTTCCTAACAACAATTGTTTTTTTAAAGAATAACCAAGAATTCTAAATAAAGTCTCTACATTAATTTATGCAAGAACTGGTTCTACGACTGCAGAGGACGAATATTTATATGATGAATATTTGCGCTTGTCATGTGTTTGGGTGTTAAATATGTACTTAAGTAATATATTTTTGATTCATCTGTTGTGTGATATTCATACCATAAAAATGTTTCGAGCTACTTATTGTGGAGTCAGGTCAATATATAAAATTTTTCGTAAGTTAATACATGTTTTCATTCCAGATTAAAGTAACAAGGAGTGGACGGAAAGTAAAATTTCCAAAACAAATAGTACCTGATGAAACCCCACAGAAAGCTAGAAAGAAGAGCAGTGGCAGTGCCGGCGTTGTGTCTTGTACACAATGCTCACTTGTGAGTTAATTATGTGGCTATTAAGATAATACAAGTGACTATGTAACATTTCAGTTGAAATGTTTGATCGAGGTTAAATCTTAAGATGATAAAAAATAAATTATTAGTCAAATTCATTACGAACCTCATTGTATGGGTGTAAGTTACTTTCTATTAGCAATTACATAAATCTTGTAAAAGGAGGGTTCCTCTTCCAAGATTTTAAGCCTGTATGACAGATACTTACTTGGAAACACCCTCCGCTGAAAAAATATTAAATATATTTCTTCAATACTTTGTCTGCTACTTGCCTATTAACTGGAACTGAACTGGAAAACTAATATGACTGGGATATTTAGATATTTCCTTTTAACCATTATGCTATTAAGCTTGTTATTGAAGCTATACTTCACAAGTTATACACATTTATTTTTAAATCAGTCCTAATAGAATATTTGTTCCCAAACAATTATTGTTTTCAAATACGATCATCGTAGTGAATTCAAGCCGCATACTCGGTCATATTGGATTTCATTTGGTGAATAAAGATACACACACAACTTATCTCACAATGGTTAATATTGATCACTTTCAAAATAATGAGATATTGGTAAAATAGTTCTTTACTAGTGTATAGAGAAATTTGTAACTGAATTATAACTTTTCAAATCTTAGCATTCAAAAAATATATATTTCAGGAATTCGGAAGCTTGTACCGCCTTCAGAAACATTACGAGAACCAGCCCACCCACATACCAGCCAAAATCCACTCCAATTTGTTTCATTGTTTACTGGCGATCATCAAAAGTGGATCCGAAGAGGATAAAACTAATATATTTATTCAGCAGCTCGAACAACTTATTGAGAAACTCAAGTCCTTACTGCCTTGTTTACTTAAGAAAATTGATGGCAGTGAGGGAAAATCATGTGTTATCAATGAGGATATTGGAAGGTAAAATAATTTTGTTATTTTACAAACAAAAAAAAATTGCCGCCAGTGTCATTAGTCCGGCCCACGACAGTCGACTGTTGCCGTTGAGTAAAAAACACAATGATACAACATTACAAGTAAATCTTCATGATAAAAATGAATAGGGCGAAGTGTCCAACAATGAAACACCAAAAATTTAAAGTTACACATTAATTTAATTACTTTAGATAGCGACCTAAGTTTGGTACCGGAAGATAGCTTATTTGATTAGGTATAAAATTGCATTAATCGTTTTCACAAAAAGGATTTTAATAATTTTTAAAATTTCTCTGTGTCCACCTGGGTGTACACAGTAAAAAGCCCTATATTCAACAATGAAACAGTATTTTATACTAATTGTTTTCAATTTAATGTTGACATTTGAGTAAATGATACAAAACATTTAATTATAAATCAGAAAAGGTTTATTCACAGAAGGACACGTAAATATGGGGACCTTTAATAACAATATTTTTCAGACCTTTAGTCACAAAAGAACAATAATCTCTATTGGCAGACTTTAATTAGACTCTGGTGTTAAAAACACTTAAATAATTAGTTAACAATTTAAATACTCAGTTACAAAGATTTATAAGTCTTTAGATACAAAAATCACATTAAGCTGTAGGCACAGACCTAGGTTAAATATAAACAATTAATAGTAAAAATAGTTTTTATATTAATTAGTCTCAAATTAACAAATATCATAATGAATATGGAACTAATGGCACTTAGAACCAAGTAGGTGCCTGGTAGTGATAAATTACTACGATTTAAAAATACGACGAATCCACTTAACGCAACTTTATGTTTCGTGATGGACAGATTGGACAGGAAAAACAGGTTAAGTTCCGGATTTTAGAACCATTGATTTGCGGATGCGGAAGAATAATTTTTACATGTTTGATATCAATTTCCAAAAGATCAGGTTACAATGGCTTGCGGAATTGCATCATGTCTTTAACTTTCAGTCTCATAAACGAAACTCCAAATTTATTAGAACCCATTACGTCAATTATCTTTGCGATGTAATAAACATTTAGTTTTTTAGCATCCAATAAAACCAGCACGTAATCATTTTCCACAGGTTCACGATTAAGTTTTTTAAAATTTTCTGTAAGCAAAGGCAACTTATCCTCATCAATCTCTTCATCGTCTAGTTCACTCAAATCAGTTTCACTTAAGCACTTATTTTCTGGCTTTCTTTCTCTGTACTTGTTTTAGGATCTGGTTCAGTCTTAGCCTTTTTAGATTTTCTTATTCCCTTTTTATCAGACAAAACCGGTCGCTTGATTGTTTTTGGCGCAGATTTATTTTTTGTACCTTTTTACGATCTTCAGCTATCTGGTCTTTTTCTGGGGAATCCATTGCAATCATGCTTTTACCGAGCTTTCTTGGTTTACGCTTTCCAGTCCGTGGCCCAGCATTCAAAGCAGGCATAATCTCCTCAGGAGTTACAAATTTAGATTAAATACAAGAACTTCCAGGTTTTGATTCAACGGGTAGCGGGGTCGAGTCTCTATTCAGTTCACTCCCAGAAATTTCTTCGGAACGCGATGTCATCGCTATATTTAGAAAACTAGATCCTGGTTCAGGAGTCACACCTGCTAGAATATCCTGAACTAGTGATGTTGTGGTTATAAGTGAATTAGAGTCTGATTTGTGTAGCCCTCTAAAGGCTTTGCGAAATTCTCATCGGCTACCAGTAAAGACGGACTCTCAGCACATGTCACATCTGATGAAGGACTTCCACAAGTCTCTCTATGTTGTAGTTCCTCAGGAGTGGCAGTAGATACAGATGGCCCTGGTTCATATCTATCTGTGACTTATGATGGCATGAAGTCTGATTCCGTAAATATGTCTTCGTCAAACGGATAAATTCCGCATTTTCTGAAGGTAGATAAAATATTTGTTGTGGTTATGTATTTCGCACATGCTTGACCCACGCACTCTGCGATATTGTAGATATTCATCGGTTTTCCAGGGTTCCTTATCAACTATGAATCCACAGCGCTAATATAATAGATTTTGAATGGACCATACAATCCAACATCAAGAGGGGCGTATCTTTGCAGTGGTATGTGGGTGCAGTGTAAGAATCGTTACTCCAGATTGTTTGGCTAGATCTAATGCCTCAATACTGAGGTGCGATTCATGATTGTCTATGATCAATAGAGCAGGGTTCTCCAGGCTTGCAGACGTGTGTTTAATAAAATGCTTCATTACTTGAATAAAGAGCATTCATCCACCCAGTTGTAGCCGCGAATCCGAGAGATCCTGGCGGGGCGCCATTAAGCATAAAATGTTTGAATTTTTTTCTTGGGAAAACAAGAACCGGTGGTAATGCTTACCCTGATGCGCATACGATGCACCATGTTGTGACTAGTGTCCCTCTTTCACCAGTAGTTATTTTTCCAATATTCTGTCTCCCTTTTGGTGCCAAGACTTTCTGTGGTTTTTGCACTGTGGAGGTAGCAGTTTCATCAAGGTTGTATACTCTACATCCATTGCCAAAATCGGGATGACGTTCCATAACATTTTTCAGATTGCTGAAGAAATTCTTGACGAATTCCTTATTAAAAGCTGTTGCACGAGCCAGACTACATGCCGCAGGTCTTTTCAGTGATAGATCTACTTGCCGTGACTTGAAAAAGCGAAGCCATTCTGTTCCTGCCATTTGTCCTTTCTCCCAAGAGTCAGGTCATTTGATATTATTTGTTTTCGCCATTTGGTAGGCGACACGGCGTACGTTTTTACTAGTTAGTCCATAAAATTTAAGTGCAGTCTTTCACGTAAATTTGGAGCGCTTCTTCTTGAGCGTCGGTAAAAATTTTGTTGACGTCATAGTTAGGAGTTAGTCTTTGAGTTAGTGTAATAACGCAGTACTGATGCTATAATTTTTTTTTAAATATCGTAATAATGTAGCATATCCTACATCACATTCTTTGGTCGCTTTTCTTACGCTTAATCCCTGTCTGTTTAATTGAATAGCTTGAAGCATGTTTCTTGACGTGTGGTCCCCCTTTTTTCGTTTTGTAGATTTAGTGCGCGGCATCTTTGGCAAAAGAGAAAATAATGTATATACTTAAATGTAATTAGCGTTAATATATGGTCCAATATTAGTAAATGCAAAAATTTTAACCATATTTCTACTTACATTTATTAGATTTCTACTAATTTAAAAAGATTATCATTAGATATCTACTAATTTAAAAAGCAGATATAAAATACAAATAAAAAAGTAAAATCATTATGAATGACCACATTAATTATGACTTAAGTTAGTATAAAATGAATCACTGTTTCATTGTTGACCACCCGGGTTATATTTTAAAAACCTGCAGAATTATCGACTAAAACGGAACGGATTAATATTTCATCTAAGCCACGTAAATGTATGATACTTGTACATTACCACGTTATTCTCGGAAATGCGTAACATGCTTGTATAATTTTAATGAAAAATGTATAAAAACAATAGAAAATTCTTACTTTTTTTGTCGAGAAATCCAAAAAAGTTCCACGAAGTACAAAAGCGTGTACCCAAACTGGGCTGGTCCAGGGAGATCACAAAAGTCCGGACAAGACATGGCGCACTATTTTACAACCCCGCGTTTTGAAATATCGAGCTGTTTCATTGTGTCCGACTGTTTCACTGTTGGACACCCTACCGTACATAATACCACTACATGCCACTAGATGCCGTTAAGTGTCATAATACACAATTAAAATGCAAAAAATAGCCTGATTGCTTAGGTCGTGTACTTTGCGGTTATATTAGTGTAGATTTAGAATTTATTTTGAAAGGTAGAAAAATTAAAACGGGTTTGCCTTTAGAACATACTAAAAAATAATTATGGCATTCAAAGTGTGGAGACACCTGCTCTATACTAATATTAAAAATCAAATAAACAAACTGTTTGTTTCATTGATCGCGTCAAACGCGCTAATTTGCTCAGAACCTACTGGTCCTAAAATACAACTTATTCAGTGTTTGAACACTATTTCCTGACAATTAAAAACAAACACACACATCTAATAGTTCAAGTATTCTTCTGATTTCACCTGGTGTGCCACATTTGTTATCCTTTGTGTTGATTATTAAAAAAAATTGCTTTTGCAGGTTATTTGATATGAATCCTGGGAAGTACAATCTAAATGTAGACGCACTTACTTGTGTTAAGGACAAAGATGGGAATTGCAGGCATAATCCACCGAAAACTAACCAGTTTGGCTCAGATCTCACCAACCCGTCCCCAATTTGGCTTTCAAAGCATAACGACGAAAACACTAAATTAGAGTATGAGACTGAAGACTGTGCAAGGATAAATGCTGTCAACAAATGGCCAACAGCCAACAAGAGATTATGGAATTGTAAACAGAAATCGCAGGATATGAATGCAAAAAAAATGAAGTTGGTTGCAGAGAAAACTGAACCTTTTATTGATTTAGGCATAGAAGATCTCGTAGATTTTAGCACCCCAACTGATCAGAGTGCAATAAGTGTACAATCAAAATCTTTATCATTATTAGAGAATTTAGATGTAGGTAATGAAAACTCTTTATTGCCAATCGTGGATCACGAGTCTCTTCGATTGAATACCGAGAACGAAACTTCTATTGAGCTACCTGTGGTGAGTCAGGACACTATACAACTGCCTCAACTACTTGCAGCAAACCAAAACCCAACAGATGAAATTGTTATTGAGGATCTAAACAAAAAGTCCAGAGGAGCGCACACCCAATTCCATAGCACCCATTTCGATATAAGATCTTCACCTATCAAACCGTCTGCAGCTATTTTTCGCAAGTTCCAGATAAATCCGGATAAACTTGCAAAATATGAAGTACAAATTATACGACCTCTGGAATTAGATAAGAAGCAGAATGAGATTGTTCAGGGGAGTTCTTCTGCTGCCCATCCTGAAGATACTTCAGGGTCTGATCTACACAGTATATTTAATAGTAATGATATCATGTCATTATCACCTTGTAAGGAGTCTGGTGGTATACCTCACGATTTAACCTTTGATAAAGACTGGATAATAGATGCTGTTAGTGATAAATCAAATGAAAGCTTTATGAAGACCAATAGTTTAATTGAGCCAACTTTACTACATTCAAATAAGGAAGAATTTGTAGATAAACTTACCCTAAACAGCCTTGATACTCCAAATACACACTTATCAGAGAGTGATAACCGCCTGCTTTCGAGTCAGAGTTCTTCAGTATTGAACTTTTTGGAGTCTTTAGGCAATGAGTGCCTATCCTATGCAGAGACTGATATTAGAAATAATCCAGCTGAAAATGTTGACTTTCAACTGGATTTATTTTCGTTTAGTAATACCTAGTAGATTAAGTAAAGTAATTATTTGTAATTATAGATGATATGGAAAACTATTTTTATTTTGAACAAAATATAAATCATTAATTAAACATTTTTCTATTTAAATTGTTTATAGGTAGTTGCCCTCTCCAACTAATTTTGATTCATTTATATAACAATAATTATTTCACATCTATTTTTGAAGCAACTCATTTCTGACAGCTCTGACGTCTGAGTACGTTACCTCAGTGGACATCTAGCCAGAAGGTACTATTCTGCTAAGCCGGCATTCCGATATATTTAGAACAGCTGTGGGCATCGCGCGGAACCCGCATAGTAGAAAAGATTACCGATTGCTGATCTTAAGCAAAAAGTGCATTGAAATTTATGGAAATAGAATTTGACAAAACTACCTAAAAATACCAACGTCATATCAGCCGTAGGACGACAATTACTCGACACCAAGTGATTTCCAAACAGGACATTACGACATTACCATTCTTGCTTGTACATATGGTGTCTATTCCAGAATCTTGCTTTATCAGTCATTATTCTGCATACTAAGTGCCTTGTGTGCTGCCACTTAACTTGTAAATCCAATGGGCTTTATTGATAATTTTGGTTCAAGAAAATAAAATCAAGTTTTCTTCAATTACACTCAAAAACAAATATGTTGAAGACTTATTTTACAAATTGATTAAAATATAAAGAATCTATGAAATTATATCAGTAATATTTATACAAGTTATTTGAAATACTTTTTTAAATGAATCTGCAGAAATGATTGAAACATTTTTAAAAGGGAGCCATAGAGTATATAATTGTCTGTGAAATTTTGACAAATTTGTGCAAGATGATTTGTTGCTGTGTGTACATTGTTATTGGATCATTGTATTTTAAAGTATTCGTCTTTGGGAATTACTAATAATGTTGATGGATTAATAAAAGAAATAAATATTTTCTGTAATATAGCTTCTGTATTTAACCAACTATAAAATTTATGAACAGTATTGTAAAATATAGATAATTTTCTCAATACATATTTTATCTAATTAATCACAGTTGTTGATAGACACTTCACAGAATGTGAAATCTACAGGCCATCATCAGTATCAATAAAAATAACAATAAAACAAAATGTGACTTTTATCATAGATAAAATTTTCAAAATTGTATGAATGCTATGGTAGACCAGATTATTTATCTAAGCCGTAACACATTTAAAATAATCTTTCAATAATGTCTAAAACTTTACTGTACTCTAAGCTTGTAACACAGGCCTTTCATTTTTGCCTTCAAGGTTCTGATTCGTCAGTGCATAACCGGTGCCTCCCCTCTGAAGAGGAATTATGTCCTTCTCTTTGAGCTTTTCACTAGTTAGAGGATGGGTCCAGTCCTTCTTTATGATCTTTTCAAAACATTCCATAGTGATTACATGTCCTGTTGTCCTAGAATTAATCAAAATATAAATGCTTTTAGCTATAACAATTAAAATGTAATAATAGTCAAATAGACAGAGATAAATTGTAATAATAGTCAAATAGACAGAGATAAATTGTAATAACAATCAAATAGCTATAATCTTGTTTATTACCTGATTACAGCACATGGGACAGCATTACTCAGAATGTCGTGTGTTACTGGACACATATATCTATTTTCTTTAGCAATCAGCGACTTTTTGTCATCAGGGTCATTTACTAATGTCCACTTGACTTCTATAAGGTCTTTCATCTTTAAAGGTTTGCCACTGATTGGACAGTATACAGCGGAATCTGGTTTCACTACTTTGGTGTGTTTAGCATCTGGCAATTGTGAGGGCACCCAAAAGCTCGGCAATTGTTTATCTTTCCCATTAGCTAGGTTGGATACTGATGAAGAAGTGGATGGAATAGGCTGATGTTTGCCAGGGCCAGATATATTTTTTTCTCTATTCATAAATTTTATGAGGTTTGCTTCCTTTTCCGCAGCTGCCAACTCCGCTTTCTCAGCCTCTTCCTTTTTCATCTGCTTTTCATACTGTTTTAATTTCCTATTATATTCATTCTTTTTCGTTACAATGTACTCAAGTATAGCTTCTTTGTCAAAGAGATACCCTTCTTTTGTGACCACAGGATTTCTACATGGTTGCAAAGTTAAGCTACAACAATCAAAGCTTTTAACAGAGTCTTTGCCTACTCTTTCGTTTTGAGTACCGTAACCTGACGCTGCTGCATCTTTTTTCTTCTCATGGTAGGTATAAACTGCTCCTGCAGTGCAATTTCTGGCATGACGAGTCATTATTATAAATCAAATAGTTTTCCAGTCATTGATTCACAAAATAATACCGTAATAATGTTAGATTAGAAGCATTTGACATAACATCGATTGACAGAAAAAACGAGTATTGTTTGGTTTTACGTTTAACAACTAAAATATTTTTTTAAAAAAATTGTGTGATTATTAAGATACTGTTATAAATTATTTTAATGCTGTTTTAAAAGAATAAATACGAATTAACAATATTTCTTTTATTTGGTCTAGAAATAATGATACAGAATATGAACGGAAACAGAACGTAGCCTTTGTTTTTTTTCGTAACCCAAAGACAGTGACAGTTATTTACGATTAAGTTCGAGCAGCTGGTGGACGTGTGTTTATTTATTGTGATTTAGATTTTACTTTATATTATTCGTTGTGTAATTACAAAAAGTCTTAAGTCTTTATCTACTGATTACAAATATATTTTTATTATCAGGTTGAACATTATATTAAATATATAGTGAGTGTGCCGACCTATTTGGTTTCGGATTAACGTGTTATTTAATTGTGTACAGATTTGTTTTCTATTGTGTGGATATTATTTAATGTGATTAAGAATGAACTTATCTTTCGCTGGTTGCGGATTCCTCGGGATCTATCATGTGGGAGTTGCTGTGTGTTTTAAGAAATATGCTCCACATTTGCTGCTAGGGAAAATTTCTGGAGCTTCTTTTGGTGCACTGTCGGCTTGCTGCCTTCTTTGTGACCTGCCCATAGGTAAAACAAATTAATTTAATTGTTTCATTTAAAGTTACTAATACATAAATTACAACGTTATTTAGATTTATTTGAAATTCAAATTTGTTAACGTTTTTTTTAAGTACACATTCTAAATAATATTTTAAAATAAATTACATTAATATATATAATAAACATAAAAAACACTTAATATTAGCCCCAACATTGAACAAATATGTAAAAATATTTTTATTCCTTGTCTCCATATAGGGCAATATTCTATTCTGAGACAATTGTGTAAAATAAAATTAATAATAATTTATTAATATCTATTTAAGCGAATAACTTAAAAAAAATATATCACGTTGTCTACTACTCATATTTTACACACTTTTAAACATAGGTTAGGAGTAGGTTTATTATTTAATCATATTAATGCATTTTTATTGGACTTCAATGTATTTTAAATATCTATAATATGTTGTTGGGATGTATTTTTATAGTTATTATATTAAATCAATAACATGCCATACTTTCAAATTTAAAATGTTTTTTACCTTAAAGCAATATACTCAATTCTAAACTAAGTATGTGAATATTGTCTTAACCTAATTGGATCCTGTCATTATGAAAGATTTACATCAAATAAATAAACTAATTTTTATATTTTGTTAACTAAGTCAACCTTTTATTGTGTAGTACATATTTGTATTTCTCTAATGTTACTTTATTTTTCACTAGGTGAATTCACAAGTGATGTGTTAAGAGTGGTGGGAGAAGCAAGGGCAGGATCATTGGGTCCATTCAGTCCTTCATTCAATATACAAAATGTTCTCCTGGAGGGCATGGAAAAGTACTTACCCCATGATGTCCACAAAATTGTCAGTGGAAAGCTTCATATATCACTCACAAGGGTGTATGATGGACAGAATGTGATAGTATCAGAATTCCCTACAAGGGAGGATCTCTTGCAAGTAAGTGATTTGGTAGTGTTTTGCTTTTATATGTTAAATACAGACAGTTTAATTTTATATTAAAGTTTAATATTTATTATATTTGCATATTCTTTTTACTTTTTACTAATTAAAATTCAACTGTCACTAAATAGATAACATATTGTCGCTGTGCATGCAAATCCGCATAAGAGCAACTTGTAAAAACTGTGTATTGGCTTTTTGATGATTTCACAGGAGGAGGAAAAAACTGAATATCTCAGCGATTTTAATTTTTATTAGTAATTCAACTTAACAGTTTATTCTTCACAACTCACTTTATTGTAAAATAACGCAAACTTGCTCCCAAATGTCTTGTGTAAAGTCACTTACGCGGATTTATTTGAACTAATTACATAGTAAGTAAACTTTTCTGAACATTACGTGGCACTGGCATTGAGGAAAGGACGTAGTTTGACTGCCTGAAGATCTGCTGATAATGCATTCGTTTTTGTACTAATTCTTTGTCAAAATGTTTTTCAGCTCTAGCTAAGTCTTTTCGCTTAATATGTTTAGTGTACTATTCTGATAAATTACCGACTTCGTGAGACTACCGACAGCACTGGTCACAAGCATCCTTTTTTGGTTTAAACAATCCAATATTCTCCTCGAACAAAACACTTTCTGGATGCCAAAGGTTTATTTTCTAAAACTGAGAAATCAACACAAGACGATACAACTGTGATTTTGATTATAAAATGGGTTCTAAGTACAACTTTAATGTAGATTGTCTGCAATAATGGGGGGTTCCTTCTTATGTTTCCTATCTCCAAACCAATAGCGAACCGTCCATTCTTTTATTCAGATAGTTCTCGCAAAGTTTTGATTACTTTCTATAATAAAGTCATCTTCCTCAATTTAATCCAATTTATCTATAAATACCCTAATACCCCATAATATCTAATAATACCAAAAACGAATAATTATTTAATAAAAATTTAATTTTTTTCTTCACGGCTCACAGTGTTGTAGTAATGGCGTTATATTATTTTCCTCGCAGCCTTAGCAAATACGCGCACTTGCTTCTAACTTCAGCCCGCGTACTATTCCGCGGTATTGTTTCAATTGTAAAAATGGATGTTTCTGATTGGATAATTCAAATCCCGTGAAGTCTAGAATAAACCAATAGCTGTTTAGAATCGTCTAGCACAATATCTCAATTTTGCGCGTTATGCTGTTACGCGTTATTTACAAACTGCTCTAACGCGGATTCGCTTGCGCAACGACGATATAATATGATTATTTCTTTTGGTGGACTCTCAATAAAGTGTTGCAATTTACTTGACTCAAAACTGATAAAGTCTTGTCTGCAGTCTGACATTGTTAAGTATTTTAAAAATCAATTTGATGTGTCTGTGTGGTATTTATCAAAGGTTGACAATATTTCAAAGATTTAACTGATTTTATTTTAAGTTTAGTTGCAGCACCAGATACATTCCTCACATCAATTGTACCTATTGCAATTTCAAGATAAATCAACCGATAATAGAACTGTTTAACAAAGGGTTTAATTTATAATTTTTCAGAGTTTCTGAACTCCTTTGATTATATGGCTTGATTGGAATGTCAGCTGTCCAGCAAACATGTCTCTAAATCATTTATCTAACATGTAATGTCTTGATTTTAGTTTTTACATGATTTTATAAGATATGTTCAATATAAAAAACTTGTAATGAAAATAATATTAATGAGAAACTATGACGCCAAATACAGTAATGCTAATATACATAATTTGTGCGGCGCTTTTACATTGGTATCTGTCTATCTATCTATATCAATAGGAGTACTATTCACTGTTTACGATTCCCATTCCGATTTTAAGAGTTATCTGAGGCACTACGCCTAAAGTGGGGGGTCTCGCAGGGAGAATGAGAAATGTTTAGGTATGCACTCGAACAGCGACCTCGCGGAGCAATAACTGGCATGTTGAATTGTCCAGTTTTAAAAACCTTTTTATGATGATTTAGATCTTTTTCACGGTGTGACAAAGATAGAGAAAGAAATGTTAAGATGGTTTGGTCATGTAGAAAGGATGGATAAAAGCAGAATTACTGCACAAATACATGACAGCAGAAGTGAATGGACGGAATGGAAGACTTAGCATAAAATGACCTAGGCGAACATACCATCACCGGGGAGAAAAGATATTAAAAAAGGGACAGTTCAGAAGTACTAAGAATAAACGAGCGTGTAAGAAAAGATTAATGCGAGCAATGGAAGCGAGAGAGGTATGCCGATATCGAAGCAAGTAAAGATCTGTAGTCTGCCTACCCCGATGGGACAGAGACTTGATGAAAGTATGTATGTAGTGTCATTGGCCAGCATGTTCTTAAATGTTGTTATTGTGGACAGGCGCTGCTGGCGTCTTGCTTCGTACCAGTATTCTCAGGGTTGCTCCCGCCACGGTTCCACGGCATCAGGTACATGGATGGTGGGTTTAGCGATAACCTGCCCGTCTTGGACGAGAACACGATCACAGTGAGCCCGTTTTGTGGCGAGAGCGACATTTGCCCGAGAGATTTGAGCTCCCAGCTGTTTCATGTGAGTATTTTGTTTATTCAGTACAGTTAAGGATTAGAGATTTTGAACAAAATTACCGGGTAATGTGACAGCATATTTTGTGGCCGCGAAGTTGGCGCAACGTGATAGGCGCGCTAAATGTTCCGAAGGTAAAAAACTGACTTTAAGTAACTATAATATTAGCCCTAATTGACCTCAATCACTTGAAGTCAAGCCTTATTAATCTCAATATAACTTGAATGTGCGTCGAGAACCTATAAGTACTAAATACCTATTCACTTAAACGTCCCAAGGTTGTAAGTTTATAAAAATAATCAGATGCTTCAGAAGTGCGTTTTAGTAGCAAAATGAATTATTGCAACGGTTTAAATGGAAAATGCGCAACATTAGGAAGTTGCAATTGTCAAATGTGGTTTTATTTCGCGACAAATTAGACTGTGTTGATTTCGGCCGGAGTCCATTTTCCCGCAAAATAGTGAATTTACTTATAATTGTTCATTTCCAAATTTCATTACTTGATTTAAAACAAATTTTGCTGTCAACATATTTATTTTTATTTGTTTTTTATGCTTTAAAAATATTCTAGAATTCATGTAAAATTTTGGTTTTATTAATCCTCTTGTACTATATATTTTAAATATTCTTAGTTCTATTTCTAAATCGATTTTTAATCACATTTTGGGCCTAGCTTGTCTACTTTTTTTCATTGATCTCCCTTGCGCTAAGATATGGCAACCCAAATCTACAGAACCGTTCACAATGGTATTTGCATTAATGCGAATGCAAACAATACCAACAAAACTACCAATTTGAACTCGATTACGCGCTTTTAAAATTTTTTAATATCGATAGTAGCCTTGTGTACAGCTCCGATAGGATATATTTTTAATAAATGATTGCATTGTCTACTATGCAATTATAATAGAGTCCTTATGAGTCATACGAGCGTTCTGTTCGTTTGCGTTCCTACTCAATCCTTAGATATGATAGCCAACTCCGAGATAACGTTGGAGGCGACTACTAACTTAATGAACTAAAGGTTATTGCGAAGTACTAGTTATATTATTGCAGATATTTATTATTATTCATGCAGCAGTCTAAAGTGTACCAAATGACCCTCACACATTTTCGCACTGGTAATATAAAATATTAATGTTGCCTGCGGTTTCGTTTCTTGTAGGCAATGTGTGAGGGGGCTTTTTATAGAAGTAAAAAGTATTATAATATAAAATCCCACAACATCTCATACATTGACCTGACTCCGTGATAAGTCGCTCGAAGCACTTGAGTTACCGACATCAGACAACAGAAGAATTACAAATATACTACGTAAAGACATATATTTAGCGCATAATATAGAACCACTACCTTATGTCTGAATAAGCCAAAAAAAAACGGGCCCATCTATGTACAATTTTTGTTTATAAAAGTATGTGTCAACAATCTTCATTTATAAATTTCATTTAGTTTGGTTTTATTCTCTCGTGATTGAGTAACAATAATCCAATCACACTTTCTATAGTTATAATACATATTAACAAAATAGATTGCCAGTTGAAATTATAGGGAGTCAATTGCTAAAGTGGTTATGAGCCTCCAGTGTAAATTAACTGTTGCGATGCAAGTACATAAGTACAGTGATTTTGTATATGAAAGTAGGTTGGTAGTTCACTGTGTTAATATGCCATAAACCTGCAGTGTTGTATAACAAGTATGATTTTTGAAATGTAAACAGAAACGCTCATGGCTAGCCGCGATGTTTATATCGGATATCAAGTTGCAAATGCAACGGCTTATGATCTTTACACGTATGGCATGAATCATAACTTCATGTTTTTTTCGAGTGGCCGCATCTAATTACTTTATTGCGTCCAATGTGTTTAAATTAACATAACAAAACATTTGATATTGTCAAGATACATTATGGAAACAAAAATTCTTTTAATATTTCAATAGGAATTTCAAAATTGGAATAATACATATTGCATAGATAAAGCAAAAGATCGAGAAAGAAGAGGTTGACGTTACTATAGATCTTTTTTTAACTGCGTTAGCAATGGTGTTATGTCATTAGGCGGTTAATTTGCTCTTTATGATATTTTGACGATCAACCATTTGAACGGATCATCCGATGGAAAGCCATCTCTTTAATTAGACCGGTTGTACTAACCTGCACGATTTATAGTACTGATCCATAGTTTCGTTAAGGTTGTTCATTATGTACAGTACGATATGTCGTTCCGGTTAGTAGGATAAAAACATTCTGCTTACAGTTGTTCAGGAACTATGGGCAATTGAATACTATGTAGCTGTGTCATTCTTAATGACATGTCGTCTTCAACAGGTGAACTTAGCAAATACAAGCATAGAACTATCGAAGCAGAACATAAACCGCTTCGCTCGGATCCTTTTCCCTCCCAAGCCTGAAATGCTGAGCAATATGTGCAAGCAAGGCTTCGACGATGCGTTACGGTTCCTGCAGCGGAACAACATGATCTCTTGTACGCGATGCCTCGCTGTGCAGTCGACATTCCAACTCCAGGATGTTTTGGATGACACGACTAACGACTTCGATCCGGATTGCGAGGAGTGCAAAACACATAGACAGGTAATAATCATTGTTATTAATGAATTTATTATATTTATTAAAGGTATGACAGATAGTCAAATTATATGTACGATAAGCAACAGATACCCAAATTTGAACTCATTGACTCGCATTTATGGATTAATAAATAATCGTTTCGAAGTTTTAACAGATTTGGGTAGTTGAGTTATATTCTCACGTCTGACATCGTAGACAGAGTCACGTACTAAATGGCCCGCCCGATAAAATTACCGCGAAAGTCTAAGCCCTTCCCCGCCCTCTCAATGGCATAACTCAATTATAAACACATGCATTCTTTCAATAGAACCGTTTGCCGGTTAACGAGTGCAGTTCCTGCCCCAACCAGCGATAACCGGCAGCCCTAGAGCGGTCGGACTCACTCGGTCCGTCCTCTTTTAATTTCTCTTAAATTTTTCCAATTAAATTCCCCCCAACTCGGGCCGCCCGAGCCTAGGTCGAGCCTTTAGAGACGCCCTTGGGCGATCACCGTCGGTCCCGCTCAGATCCCGCGAACCTTGCGGGCGCGACCGTAGCTAAACGCGTGCACACCACACACGTACTGTACGAGCACACAGGCCCCGTCCTCTTTTTCGGTGACGCTGGAATTGATATTTGAGTAGTTCAGCAATCGGTTCGTTCGAAAAGAAAAAAAAGTTATATTAAAAGTATACCTTGTAAATACACTCACATTTAAAATTAAATCATAGTATTTTTTCTTTAAGACAAAATAACAAATGTCAACTATATTCACTTTCGGATTTTTCATTTGTTCTGACAGTTTATTGTAAATTCTTGGTCAACTACACTTTTACTCATAAGGGCAGTTTCGGCTATTATTTTAATTTCTGGAGTCATGATTGACGTTCTAAAGGACCTTTATCGTGTTAAATATATGTGAATTGAAATAGGTTTTGCTTGTTTACAGCTACAATTCTAAGCGTCTCTTGTTTTCCAGGATGCACTAGTGGACGATCTGCCGGACACAGTGATGACCATATTCCAAAACGCGATTGATTCGGCCAACAACGGCATAGTCAACTGGGTGATGCGCCAGAGGGCCATGCGGTACCTCTCTGTGCTCACACTACCTTACAAAGTGCCTATGGACGTCATGTACGCTACCTTCACCAAGTGAGTGTCTTATTGTCTTTGGTTTCTTTTCAAACACTACCCATATTCAGTTTCACAGGTTTTACACATTTTACAGTTTTTAGACGTTTTCGGAAATTCTTAATCATTAGAACTGTCTCCTTTAATTAGGCGGAAATTTAAAGAAAATTCTTTAAAATTCAGTTATAGACACAGTCGTAAGGAATAACGCGCTGTGCTCGATTTTTATAAAGCGGAGGGTTCTGGCGTCAGCAATTTATTGATGACGCAAATTCTACCTAATGGCTGACGTGTTGTTCTTTATAATGACAAGATCGCATGATAAATAACAGTGTTCTGTTATAGGTTCGTTAGAATCCAGTATATTTTTCCAGAGCTTAAACAGTTGCAACAGTCGTGTACTAAAACCTCTATGGTTACGTCGTTAAAAATCGAGTAGTTTCTCTTTCGAAGGCTAAACATTCTTATTTTAAATAGCCTTTTGGATCACCAAACGGATGTTAGACCTAAGTTTAGTGTAGATTGATGCATTTCGATTCACCACAAATGAACAAACAAGACTAGCCGTGGAAATGAAACTACATTTTACGGTTTTTAACGCTATTTGTTTTTTTATTACATTTTTTGGTCGATATTTCGGTTGATTTCGGATTGTTATGAGTGACAGCGAAGTTATATCTGGATTTTTCAAGTTATTTAGTAATCTTCATATTATACATTGCTTTTAGTTTTAAACGCGTTCTTGTCCATGCAGGGTGATGATTGTTTTCTATATACGATCACCTTATCAAGGATATGCTATAAATGTTTATCCTGCATATGGGCAGATGAAATTAAACTCGTTACTAACTTAGCATTACGAATTATATGTCCTACCGTTGTTATGTGCAGGTATTATAATTAATTAGTGCTATAGTATATATATGTAAATATACACACACACACACACATACGCCTACGAAGCGCGTCATTTTTACTTTTTACTTTTTAGGTAGACTACAACCAAAAAAGAAAATTCTATTGTTCGTTCCTGGATTAAAGTATAGTAAAATTTAAGAATAATATTGTAAAATCTTTGTTATCGGTTAATTAATTCTTGTAAGCGTTGTTTTAATTTAACGAACCGTGACTAAATTTAATGTTATTTACCAACATTATGTATTTTAGGATGCGAGTGTTACCTCATTTCCGACAGGTTCTCAGGTGTTTCACAACCATTGCTTCTGTGCTAAAGTATATATAAACAAGGTAAATTTGCGAGAAATACAATCCTACATATTTAGGTACACAAATCGAAATTCAAATTCGTCGAAGATCTCGTCGAAGTCTTTTCTTAACGAGCAATGTCAAAATTTAAAAATAGAATCTATAGTAGAAAAATAATTAGTTATGCAGAGAAAACGTATTTTTTTGTAGTTCCTATTTTTGAGTTCCAAGTTACGTCGTTGTTTTTTCAAAACAGCGTACATGATTATTAAATTAGTTATGATAAAAATTGGATACAATACGATATGCGTTGATGCATGTGGAATATCTTAGGCTAAAACACGCAGTGCTGTATAACCGCGACAGGTTAAGTATTTGTAAAAGTAGGGCGTGTGGCGTTGTAACACGAGTGTAATTAGGGAAATCATTTATGCGAGCCCGCATCGACAGTGCGCGTTGCAACTATATTTTATACATAAATGCATTTGCACTTTAAAAGCTGTTTTTATGCTGAAATTCACTTAAAAATTCGTTCAAAACCTTTTTAATTTCCGAGTAAATGGATTAATGTTATAAAAATTTTGTTTCTGTTTGTAAAGTCGAATAGTTATTTTTTTAACATTTAAAAGTATAGTTTACCACATGTTTTACGTAAATACGTCTATGCAATTGTTAATAATTAGATATAAGAATGATTATTTGATCCTTTAGCTATCTATGGAATTCTCTAAACAAATTTTTCGCCCTATAACTTCTTACATTCTTGTTCACTACTTTCATAAAAATACTCGTTTAATAGCTGTAAACGCGATTTAATTTACTTTTAACATTTTTTGTTTGACCTTTTTGGTATCTTGTGGCAACCGTTCTCAAGAGTGACAAAATAAATAATTTAAAATGGTTACTGTTAAGGGAAAAAAAACATTAAAAGGCGTTTTACAGCTGTTGAAAGAGTAGTTTTATGATAGCAGTGAACAAGAATGAGGTTTCATTAAGGTTGATCAAAGCGTGACTTGTATGCGGCAGCGGTGATGTGAATTATGCTCGTATGATATTTTTGTTTGCACAGAAGCTATCGCGGTAACCTTGGGGGCCGTGTATCAATTACTACAACACGCAGTTACATGTAATAACAAACACATCACGTTAATTGTAATGCAGAATGTTATCTTGTCATAAAGAAAATAGGTCCGAGTTATCTGTCACTAGCCATTGTCTATGGTTGCGCGCGTTTTTGCGTATAAAGTCACAAATCACGTTTGGTAGATTTAATAAAGCTTATTAACAGCACGAAGTTAATAAAATTACTCTTTTAACGGTTTTAAAACGTAATTTGTTTACTTTTTATATTTTTTGGTAAAACTGGTCACATTTTACATGAGGTAGAACTCATAACAAGTATTGGTACTTCACTCTCACCTATTCCTACCGCCAAATAGCAGTGTGATATCACACTGCTATTTGGCGGTAGGAATGTAATAATAAACGTGGACACGCAGACTGTGTGCTTGTTTGGTAACCTGGTCTAATAAAAAAAACGATTTCGAGACCCCCTTTACGAGTGTGTTATAGCATGTTTGCAATTTTACATAAAAAAATATTAAATTAAAACACTAATTCTGAAATTCGATTTATTTCCATTTAATCATCAAATCATTAAGAAGAAATAAAAATTTCATATCAATGAAACTTAATTGAACACTTCTTCTTCTTTTTATTATTTACGGAGCATATTCCCAACACACCTTAAATATTGAATATTTGTCAATGAAACGATCATCTCTTGATGAAGTGCAGCAATAGTCGGCCTTGACCTGGTCTCCGGGTGTATAAATCCGTCTCCCATAATTGTCTGATGGCGTCCCGTATCGTGGTTCGAGGTACACCAAGTGTACGAGCAATGCGACGTTGGCTATAACTAGCATTGGCGAAAGCCATAACCCTAGCTGCATCCAGTGGCATTTTTAAGTTCCACACAATGAACAATCTCAAATCAAACAATATTGTCACGCTAGACAACTAGCTACTGCAAAGAATGTATTACAACGGCTAAATCACAAAAATGCCTCCGTGACGCAAACGTATACAACAAAATAAGGGTATAAGTGTTTTATCTCTTACTTAAGTGCCCACTTGACAAAAAAATAAACATTGCATAAGTCACAGTAACAAAATTCAACCTACGGAATCATGAAAAGGTTACAGACAGATTGAATTATTAAAATTTGAGCTATGAGTATTAGTACTTAATTATCTCAATTTGAGTAAACAGAATGCAATTAGTTTGTTATAAAAAACAGATTCATATAAACATGAATCAATGTCGTGTTTGTTTGTTTAATTGTGACGTCATATTTGCGTAATATATCTTATGTTTACATAAATAAATGTAAAACTTGAATGTTATAATTTTATCAGTATTTATTTCCACATATTTGGTTTATTCGATAATTTCATTAGTGGTATCGACTCAAAATTGTGTCATGGTCTTTCATTACACAATATAATTACTATGCTTTGTATTGTTTATAATTTATCACTACTTGGAATGTTTCCATAAGAAATCTATAGTCAATACACAATGGAAGTAAATATTTATGAAATGCTAACAGCATCTCATCATAATTAAAGCCATTAGAAGTCTACTGCAGGACATAGGCCACCCCAAGAAAGGGGGAATTTGGCCCACGATTGCCGCGCTGGGCAAGCATGTTGGCAATCGCAGAATCAGCTTTCGCAACGGGAATGCTGTGTCCATCCCCGTCCTATGCATTTGAGCTACAATGTATTGAATGGATATACCGGATATAATGGATATATCTGTCGGTTCTGGTACCTTACAACATCTCATGGTCCGTGTATTTTCCGTTCTTGTGGGTATAAGGGGATAATTGGGTTATGTTACTGTCTACTACTACTTATGTTATTGACTACTGACTATGTTAATATAACTTTCCTTTAGCGAAAGAATTTTTCAAATCGGAAACAAAAATGTAAATATATACATATTACAATTGGAGTCATAAGAGTCACCTAACTTCTTGGGTCATCAAAGTCGTATGTATTGTAAATAGTTATATATTTTATATATAATACTTTTATCAAAATATTACATACTTACATTAATACATCACACCTGTGTACCATCGGGGTGGGCAGAGACTATGTAAAAAACAATGTAAATCCTGCGCACAATATTCTGTTTAGATAAGTATCATGTATTTTTTTTTAATGTTTTACTAAATGAAGATGTCCCTTTCTAATGATTTTCTTTTTAAATCGATCGGTTCGTTATTGAATTTAATCGCGACTAACAAACAAATATACAATTATTCTTTATAATTTTAATTTTAGTAAAGCGGCATCGCGCGTGCTTTACTTAAGACATTTTAGCTTCTACTCAGACGGAATCGCGATTTATATCTTGATACAATATTAGAGTCACCAACATCCACACACATATTTAGGTATTAGAAATTTCGCGTTTATTATACGAGGAACATTATCAAAGAGGTATTAAGGGCACCAACATCAATCGGATCAAACTTATTGACTCTGCAACTAGGAAAACACCACGGAAAGGCAGTAAGGCCTAATCGATTTAACCTTTTCAGGATTCTGTTGCAAGGGTTTATTTGTATTTCTTGATATGAGTTTATAAATAAAAGTATAAATGATTTAGTTTGACATGAGCTCTCATAACTTTGCTAAATAATGGCGTATCAAATGATTTTCTGATGTCTATAATTTTGGCTTCAATGTGAAGCCAATAAAAAAAGAATAGGTGAGGCCCGCTTGGTCGTAAACGTAACCGCAGCCTTCGTGACGCTTGTGACGTCACAAAGATATTAATAGCGTTTCGCCAACCCTGTGAACAGAAGATACTGTCACATTTAACCATTAATTTCACTGCCTCTCTCATTCTTTAAACCGGAACACATCAATGCGAACACTGCTATTTGGCGGTACAAATAGGTGAGAGTTAGGTACCAAGGCAGACGACCTTTGTAAAAGGTCTACTTCTGGTAAATTATAAATCTTTCTCTTGTATACACGGACACGGTCCATTTTTTTAAATATATATTGTAACTTCATTCTAAACGATAACGTTTTTGACGTTTTTAACCTAGGTTTTTGGCAAATCATATACACAATTTGACTGATCAATAGAAGGCTCACGCAAACTTCGCAATACAGTAATCAATCAAAAAATAAATACAATTCTATTCATATATTGACCAGTTGTTTACAAGATATGACTAAAGGTATAAGGCTAAATAACAGCATCAAAATCAGCAGCACATTGATCCATTAATCACACACTAACATGCATACTGCTTTTTTAGTTACGTTGGTGATAAAGTAGAGACGCATGCGGTGCAATACCGAGTGGTTGGGAATGTGTTCGTGATTAAAAAGCGGTGTAGGCGGCACAACAACTTCATGACTAGGTCAGTCTCGCTTTTCGATCCTCCTTGTGACGTCACAGGTGATGGCAGTGTGTGTGTGTGTGTGTGTGTGTGTTGTCCTCTAATCCTCGTTATTGTTCCAAATTTAAATGTTATATTAATTGTCGGTGGTGGTGAACTCGCAAACAGCAGAGTGGAATAACTTTTTCTGGACCAAGTGTCGTTAGAAGCGACTAAGCTACCTGAAAAGATGTAGTGTAGCTTAAATGCGACAGGGCGGGGCGAAGAGCAACAACCACGTGGTCCCTTTACCATAATGGGCATACAGGGCAATATAGAGGTATAGAATACATTTCTCAATTTCTCTAGTACTCAAGTGGAATAAAAAACGTTTTCTTTGGGCTGATTTTGCGAAAGGAAGCAAGCTATAGTTGGATTCTATTGCCTTCTATGTCGGCAACTCCAGCGTGATCGGCTGGTAGAGGCAAAGATACTCAAGCAGTGCGCAATTCTGTGCCAGCGCATTTCATGTGGAAACATCAGGGGTTGCGAGATTTGATTGAGACTGACGGCGACCAATTTGGATTTCATGGCCTTGGATGGTATTCGATTATTTGCTGCCTTAGAATTTGTAGAAGTTTTAATAAAAGCTTATATTAAATATAAACAAATATTTATGTGCCACTAATACGGGTTTGCTTTGTTTTAGTTTTTAAGGTTTATTTTTTAATTTATGTTGTGTCAATGGTATCCACTGTTGGACGTAGGCCTTCCCAAGAAAGGGACAAAATTGCCTATAATTGCCGCCTTGGGCAAGCGTTTTGACAATCGCAAAGCGTAATTTCGCGACGGGGAATGTTGCCCATGCCCTCAGTCGCCTCTTACGACACCTGGTACAGGGAAGTACCAGAGTAGTCTACTCTGACGGTTATGGCCAATAACATTATGTTGTTGTGTATTGTTTACATTTTATATCATAATACAAAACTGTCGTGAAATATCTTAAGTATTTTACATTACTCGTATGTCTGGTGATTTACTTTGTGTAGGTGTGTGTGTATATACGTAATTCGCTTATAAGTTGAACAATGTATGAAACATTGTTTAAATTAAAAGATTAAACAGCGATAGCAAATTTTATCTTCGAGTGTTTTCATAATTATTAATATTATCTTTATTTAAAATTTCTACGTTATGTTTATAAAACATTATTATGTTTGACGTCAATTCTTTTATTTTGAACTCCGGTATAGATACATATTAATGTTGGTTTAATTTTTTTTATCGCAACTAACGACTTCCTATCTCCCGTTGGCATTATATTGCTCACTGGGTCAAGGTTTTGACGCAAATTCTGTTCACGATGTGTCCTATCTATTGTTTTGATTTGGATTTTGCAATGCATACGTGATTATTTGTGGACATTTCAGGTTTAATTTATTTTCATTACGGCCTTTAAGCGCACTTGAATGTTATGTTTACTTGTTTGGTAATCTTAAGCAAGGTTGTAACTTTGTTGTCTCTGGAATTGACGTCAGAGCAATACAGTAATCGAATTGTCTCAAAAAAGTCAAGGTCGCCTCACTTTGTCCATCGACTATTTCACTGCTCTATAGTTTTGTTTTCTTTATATTTGCCTGTCTTTTATTAAGTTTAGATTTTTTATAGTCGGTTCATCGAATTTCATCAGATGGAGAATTTTTATAACGTTTTAATTTGATGAATCTTCTAGTAATCCGTTCAAACTTCTCTACGGGGATTTTTTTCTGGACCATAGTAGCCTATGTTTCTGCCTACAGTTCATATTATCCACATGCCAAATTCATGGTGATCTGTTTAGAGACACGACAACAATCAGACAGACAGTAAAATAATCTTTTTCGATATTCAAAAATTTTAAACTCGTTCGTTTCTCGAAGTACAATTTTATAAGAGTAACTTAGGGCCGCGTGCCGGGCGATGACTGTGTATATTGGCCGCGAGAAGCCTTCTCCTGACCGTCCTTAGACTAATATGCACATTTCTTACTTATTCGAGGTTGTTCTTAAGGTCCACATACGAAGACCTGCGATTTCTCAATGCGCGACACAAAAAAACGATCATTCCGTGGTTGGGTACATGGGTTTCTCCACTTCCACTAACACTATTGAGACAGCTAAATAGCATTAAATGAAGCTTTGACAATTAAGAATATGAAATAAATTCATAAAAATGACTAAAAGTTATGAAACCGACATTATCTTTTGGAACTTCCCATCAAAAATATAGAATAAAAAGTGGTTTTCTATAAAAACGAGCATCAAACGAACATTTGAATTTAGAACGTACTGTTTTAAATACCACGGCATTTTTAAAATCTCATACATTGACCTAACCCCGAGGTAAACCGCTTGAAGCACTTGTGTTGCGGGCATCAGACAGAGGAATCACAAATATAATACTTATTTACATATTTTTAACACCCAGATCATCATATAAATGTTTGGGTGGGGATCGAACCCACAATACTAGCGCATAAGATAGGATCACTACCATCTCCGCCCTCGGGTTATGGCGATTGGCCAAAATGGAGAGTGGACGATCATTATCGCATTTTCTTTACGAGTATGCCATATCATATTGCGTCCGTTTGGTTTTTGGACGACTCTGCAGATGCTGGACTACTCGGACGTTCAACTTCCGACTTCTAGCGCTTCCCGAACAGTAGACTTTTTGCCTGTGAACTTTCTGCATGCTTTGCTAGACTTTCAAGTAAACTGCAGGAGTCCTCTATGCTCATATGATTGCTAAGGGCGTGTGCTTGTTTGAGATAGCAATGTGTATGAACAAAGAGGATTATCTGGGCATACTCACTTTGTATACGTAATATTAGTGTTTCTTTCCTAGTACTTAATAGTGATATTAGTATCGGCACGGTTATGGCAAGATTATTCTTTATTTACAGTACATTTCCTATTTATTTGTTTAAACTGATATATGTACTATTCAATAATGTACATTACTTAATATTGTTTGTTTCCAAATCATTGTTATACTTGTTTACCGACTGTTGTTGTTGTATTCACCCAAGCAAAATAAGTTAACACGTTAAAAGTTATTGAGAATTACAAACAAAAAATACTGATATGTCCGGTTTTGGCATAAATATAATCTGCCATTCAAAAAGTAAACAAGGTCTTTTTTTTACAATATATTGCGATTGGGTTGCAATTTTAAAGTGACAAGTTTGAGTGTTTCTATTTTGAGTCACAACATGTTTAAGACGAGGTAAAAAATTTATCGTTCTCTTACAATAACTTATGATAGTTAATACGAATAACTTATGATAGAAATGATATAGTTAATACGTGGATTATAATATATAATACCTGAAATCTAATCGATATGACCTTCATATATTGTTCTCGAATCATACAAATACTGACTGTTAATATTGTTGACAATCAGGATAAAATTAATAGATTATTTCAGCTGATTGTTAAGTCGGTCTCACAATAGTTATTGATAGACCGACTATATACATGAGGTAGACTTAATACAAAGGCCGCCTGCATTGGTACTTCACTCTCATCTATTTCTACCACCAAATATCAGTGTTCGTATTGCTGTGTTCAGGTTTAAATGTGAGAGAGACAGTGAAATTACTAGGTGACATAATATCTTCAAATCTGTAACTATTTTGGCGACTTTATACTATTTTGACGGGCCAGATGGTGCAGATGGTAGTGATCCTATTTTGTGCGCCAAGGGTCGTGGGTTCGATTCCCAATTAGAGCAAATATTTATATGATGATATTTGTGTTTATTCTGTGTGGGTGTTAATACGTGTATAATTTAAGTGGTATATTTGTGATTCCTCTGTTGTCTGGCGTCCGTACCGCAAGTGCTTTACGCAACTTACCACAGAGTCAGGTCAATGTATGAGATATTGTTGGAATAAAAAAAATAATTTTTCGACTTGGTCTAAAAAATAAATAAAGTTTTATCTCTTATATCATATCGCCGACACGTGTTTTTCTAAATCCGCTAAAAGGAGGTCGAAGAAGTGTTCCTACTACTACTAGGTTTAGGGATTCAACAAGTATGGAAGGCCCGTGGCTGGTTAATCGCTGACTTTGCCGCTGGAAACTCCTGACTGAGACGGCAGTATAACCATTCGGAAATCCCTCTGCGTATCTATCTCTTTAGAAATAGGGAAATAACTGAACATTATCTATTACGCTGTTCTGTCCTATCTTGACTCACACTTGTGTGATGGCGTTATTGGAAGTTCTCCCTTGTGCCCCAGAGGTAGTTTTATTTATTTATTTATTGAACTCTATTGCACAACATATTTATTACAAAATATACAAATGGCGGACTTAATGCCAGTTGGCATTATCTCCCAGTCAACCATTACACGAAACAGATATATATAGTAGTTCCATGCACCCAGGACAAACATTTATGTGAGAAACTTTTGTGTTTAATTATTATATATGTTATTCTTCTGTTTGATATCCCTAATATAAGTGCTTTAAGCTACTAAATACGGAACTACTTCACTTTTAAGTTATGAAGTCAGCAAACAAGCATACGGTCCGCTTCATGAAAAACGTAACTGCAAGCTGTAGACACTTGTGTCATCAAAAAAAATGGGGTTGTTTCCTAGTATTCACTCAATTAAAAGTAAATAAGTACACCGAAAGTTCACAAAACTAGAAACACGATAAGCTATATTTTATTATTTATAACTAACCACATAATTTTTTAATAATTTATGAAATTTAAGTTTATCGCCTATTACGTCACGCCATTTAAAATGGCGAGTGGCGCCGATTAGAGACTGATGACGTCACTTTACATTTGATAGTGACAAGTATTTGACATTGACAGGTACCTAACCTGAAACCTGAGGATACATGAGTTGTTTTGTTTACTTCGTATATAATATATAAGTTTGTTAATTTTGTATTTGAGCGATAGACAGTTAATAAAGAATTATGGAGAAAGGATTTATGAAAGCTGATAGTTTATTTTATTAAGTTTTTTGAAACATCAACAAGTGTTTTCCAACGCTGACACAAACATAACCTCAAACCTTTGCCTCAAACTCGTATTAACACAAACTTTACGTTTGACATTGACACTTCATTGCACCGTTTCATTTTACCGCATTCAAAGCTCTGAACATTTAAGATATTTTATTTTTGTGCTCATTAAAAGAAACAAATCGTGATACTCAAATGTTTAAATATGTTTTTTGTATCTTTATTATAAAAATACATCAATAAAATTTTAAAATCAATTGGTCAGTATATTGGTGTGCGTTAAAATGTAAAGGAACATAATGTATAGTGACGTCACAGTCACGTGATCGAGCGTTTTTTGGCCATTTTTTAAGAAAAATAGAAAAAAATTAAATACATAAAAAGTAAAGAGATTTATGACGAAAAATGATAGGGAGGGTGATCCTTAAATTATTTAGAAGCTATTTAAATAGTTTTGCGAAAATTGGAAACAAGCCTATTACTAGTGTGTCGCCAACCCTGTGAGATGAAGATACAATGTCACATTTACCCAGTAATTTCACCGCCTCTCTCACCCTTCGAATCGAGGTCTTTACTTACTTACAAGTCAACGTATTGATTTCTTTATTTATTTATTTTTGTCTATCTATCTTCTATAGTTCTTGTCCGATCGGCTGTCCACCTTTTAGGTCATGTTGTAGTTTGATGACCCTTCTAGAAAACCTTACCTCCCTCGATCCACTTTTGAACGTCAATGAATATTTCAGATTCGTGTCATGCACTCCGAAGATGAGCAAGTCTCTATGGAAGCTCAGCTTGACCACGCTGCAGCAGTTGCATGGCTTCATGTACTCGGCTCACGACCGGTCTGAAGCGGCCGCCAAGATCTATTACAAGCTAACCATGGACGCGAAGAAGGAGGGCAGCGAGAACTACCAGCTGGATCGAAGGTCAGTGCTGCAAAGAATCTATTTTAGATAATAGAAACGCGTGACTTTTTTCTTATTTTTGGGTTCTGAACCATTTCCGTCAGTTTGTCTGTCTGTCTTGTCTGTGTTAAAGTGTCTTAACTCTAGAATGTGTAGAGACTGTTTAAGCTAAGAAAAAATAATATTCTAAGTTAACTTGAAAGAAAAAATCGTTTATGAGGCAAACAGGCATTTGATTAGATATTCAAAATTCATAGGGTACTTCCCGTAGACCCAGAACTACGAAATTTAGCAAACTAATATCGTTATTTGCAATAATTATATACGAAAATCGTCTTTAAAGCAGTATAATGTCAAATCAAATAGAGGTTAGGCAACCCAATGGGCGATCTGCTGGATTATTTTGTGTCCACAAAGTATAAAGTATATAATATACAGTATATAGTCAAATAATAATCCACTATCTAGGTACACATAACCCTAACACTTTTTTATACTTAAACATTTTAAACTAATCAAGAGAAACGACGTGATCTGTGACGTCAAAAAAACGGAGCCGCGTGTACTTCCATAAAGTCATATGTTCACATAAGAGGGACACATATTTTTACTAAAAAAATTCATTTGATTTCTAATTAAATAGTTAGTTATTTTATAATTATTTATAATAGATCTCATACAAAGGTCGTCCTATTTATACCGCACATCAAATTTCCTCCTCCCCCCACTCCTAGGGTGGTGCAGGAATTAACGTCTGAGTAGTCCAGCATACGGCAGTTAAAAACAAAGGATGTCAACGTATATTATGCACATGAAGGTTACTTTCGTCAATTTTACTCAATCAACTCTTGATTGGATTGGTCTCGATTAGTGAAATCTCACGAACGTTAACCACCTAAAATATGATCGCTTAGATAATGCGTTGTAATACAAACAACGTGACCATCGTTCAACTTGACCTTCATGTGTTTTAATATTTATGACCATATCGTAATGCATCTGATGATTATTATCGGTTAATCCTCTAAGATTGCTGCTGTCGTCGTCACCCAGTTGGTTTTATGACATTTTGTACAGCCCTATAACAGCAATTAATGTTTTAGCTTAATGAAATATATATAAATGGCCAAATCTTTATCTTAAAATCCCTACTGATAAATATGCAAAATGTAATCCCCGCAGATAGAAATATCAATATAAAACAAAAAAATCTTATCAGTTCAAAATGTATTTATCAATGATATCAGTTGGTTGTTTGCATCCGCAATCATAATCGTTTACGATAATGGAATTCATTTTTGGAAACTAGGTATGTGCTAGATTGTGACACACATCTACGAACCAAACAAAAAGAAATGCATCTCTTTTTGCCTTACGGAAAAGGCAAGAGACGCTTAATTTATATTTATAACTCTACAAAATAATTGCTGACCTACGAACATTCAATTGTTTATTATCAAATAAAGATTAAGGAAAAAGATATTCGATATCTTACAGCAGTATTCACATTGCTGTGTTCCAGTTCGTTTGTTGCGAAAGGCAGTGAAATTACTAGGTAATGTGATACAATATCCTCAAGCCACAAGGTTAGCAACGCGCTAGTGATATCCTTGTGATATTATGAGCATCTATAAGTTGCAGTGCCTGACTATCACACGGACTGTGCTCTTGTTTGTTGACCTGGTCTAAAAAATAAGATGAAGTAGATAACACTGAGCTTGATTCTGACATAAATCTACGAACCAAATTAATAAAAATGCATCTCTTTTTGCCATAATCAAAACGACAGAGACGCACAATTTAAATGTACGACTCCACAAGATAATTGCTAAACGTAGGACATGCTACGGACTTCTCAATTGTGTCAAAATAATCAAACGATAAAATAGGTAAATGTATCTTTTAGCCGTGAGCTACCGGAAGAATAGAATAGTACTTCCCCCTGCACCAGGTGTCGTAAGAGGCGAATAAGGTACCAGAACCGACAAATGGCGGTATATTCATGCAAAAAAGTCAGCTCAAATGTACAGGGCGGGGATGGGCAGCAGCTTTCCCTTCACGAAAGCTGCGCTCTGCGATTGCCAACACGCTTGCCCAGCGCGGCAATTATGGGCAACATACCCCCTTTCTTTGGGAGGCCTATGTCCAATAATGGACTTTTAATGGCTGGTATGATGATACATATAAACCTCGCTCTTGAATCACAATATTTACTAAACATCCGTTTTTATAAAGAACGTATATCATTGCGTAGTTTTAAAGAACTAAGCTTACATAGGGACAGACAGAGAGTGGAAAGCGAATTTGGTTCAAACTATGTAGTGATAATTACCCTGTTGAGTCTAAGCCCACATTAATTAAGAAGTAAACGAAATACAAATGCTTCAAATCATTATTAATTTGCGTGTTACATTCGCGTTATTATAACTTACATATAAAACATTTTTAATATGCATGAAGACAGTGACTTTTCCACAAGAGGACAAAAATGATAATGTTTAGTAATTATTTACGTTAATTATAAAATCTAGCATTTTCTATGCTTGTTAACCAACTTTAGCTATGCCCGCGGTTTCACCTGCTTTAATTTGTGGAACACACTTTAATATCTCTGCTCTTTTTGGTCGTAGCATGTTGTTATATAGCCTTCCTTGATAAGTAGGTTATCTAACGTGGGTTATATTTTTTAAATCGGACCAATAGATTAGCGTTCAAATAAACAAATGATTTTTTTTATAGATGAAATGAATATATTGACGTTTTATTGATTTCTTCATCAGAGATTCTTCATTATCTTCATTCAGAAAGATTATTAAAAAATAGTAACGTACGACATGAAAAGATGGTTCTGATTCTGAGCATATAAAATTTACTAAGAAAAATTGGTCGTTTTTACTTAGATATTAGTAGCATAATTGGTACGGCAGTTCTTCGGAAAGTAAAGAGTACGGGTTCATATCCCGCTTAAAACCTGAGACAAAAAGATTGAGATTCACTTATGAAAATAATGTATAAGAACCAATAAGATAATGTGCAACGACAAGTCTACATGTATCGGCAATGTAAACCTGTCTCGGAGAAAGGTACTCACTACGTCCGCCGGCTTTCACTCCCGGGCATAACTCAGATAGTTATGCAAATATCGATATTATTGTGTTCTTACAAACGTTCTCGCTTCCATCTTCGGAACATGTGTAAACTGGAAACCTTGACTCACAACACCGTGTGTCCGATCGTTCTCAAAAATATAGTCAAACTAACTAACCCGACCAAGAATATGTATTGAGATATAAACTATCCTAAAAATATCATTATAGTCGTTTGGGTGGTGAGAAGTTACCAAACAAATATAGTAACACGAAATGTTTGTATAAAAGATAAACTTTATTCAAAACGATCCATAAGCACTTTCGAATAACCAATAAAAATATTTTTCTATAATTAATTATTACCCGGCGATTAGTTAGTTGAAGTGGCAGTGGGCAGAACATTTGGTTCGCAGAATTGATGACCGATGGAGTCGTAAGGTTCTGGAATGGAGACCACGTACCCGCAAGGTGGACAAACGATCTGACTAAAATGCCAGGATCGCGCTGGACACAGGCGGCATAAAACCTGTCCTGTTGGACATTACATGTGAAGGCTATATCCAGCGGTAGACGTCTTATGGCTAATATGATGATGATGATAACAATTACCATGTTTGGTACTTTAGAAGTTTAAATGTAACTTGATTGGAATGACAGCTGTCAAACTAATGTGTATATAAAATATTTCAATGGTTCGTTTGTCTTCATTTTAGGTTGATTTATTTATACGTGAAACGTATATAATGTAAGCAATATAAATAACAGATAACGATGTCAAATGATATAATGCCAATAATTTAAAGGAACGTAGTGTGACTATTATTAACATAATCTTGGAAAGTACGTAGCTCGCGGAAAAACAATGTTTGTCGAGTGACGTGATATAGGAAAAGTCGACGTGAATGAAGTAGCGGATGGGAACATAGTATAATATGTACTCGTATAGGTGAGAACATTAAACTGCGTAATTATTTTTACGTATCTAATCAATGATATACATTGCCGCGGTGTACCGACAGAGTAGAATACTACCTCCCCCTGTACTGCGTCGTAAAAACGACTGATAAACCGGTACCGACAGGTGGCGGAATATCCATTCGAAACAGTGTAGTTTTAATGCAAAGAAGCGGATGGAAATCAATTATTCCCGTATATAGTATAGTAAGTATAGTAAGTATTCCCGTTGCGAAGTTACAATAAGCGATTGCCACCACGCCTGCCCAGCACGGCATTTATAGGAAAAATTTCACCTTGTAGAGGGCCAGTGTCCAGCAGTAGACGATCCATGGCTGCTATGATCATCATCATGATACCAGCCATTAAAAGTCTACTGTTAGAAATAGGCCTCCTCAATAAAGGGGGTATGCTGCCCATAATTGCCGCGCTGTTGGGCAATTGGGCAAGCGTGTTGGCAATCGAAGAGCGCAGCTTCCGTGATGGGTAAACTGCTGCCCATCCCGGCCTGTACATTTAAGGTGACTATTTTGCATGGATACGCCACCGGTCTGTCGGTTCTGGTACCTTAGACGCCTCTTACGACACCGAGTACAGGGAGAGGTACTTCTACTCTGTCGGTACCTCACGGCTAATATGATGATTATGAATTATTCAAATGTTTTAACTGATACAATAAAATCAACGCGCATCACTGTTAAAATATTTAATAACGACTGTGTGGTCATTAAGGACATTCATGTTAATTTGATTACATTTATCTGAAGTTAATTAGCTGCCAGGCACACGAGTACTTAACTAATATGTATTAATGGTCAATATTATGAATTGTAATCGTGTTCCTTTGTTCTTACGCCCTGTGGGGTAGACCTTAAAATGGTCGCCTGGATTGGTATCTCGCTCTAAATTACATAATTTTGGAACTGTTTTAATTAACAGGAACTGGCTGTCAAATTTAAATTATGAGCAAATCGAAGACTTCCTGCGCGTTTAGGCATCTCTTTTGCTTTATGTGCACGCACTGATTGTAACAATCGGAGTTTTTTGTTTGTTAATTTTAATGTATGCGCTAAGCTATAAAATATATAATGAACATGATGGAAGACGCAGGCAGCTGTAACACAGTTTAATACACACTCAGCTACTGACGATCATTTCTTTCATGATCGTATTTTTTATTTATATGTATTGATTTATGTCTGGATTTATGGAATAAATATTATTATTGGGTATAAGGTGGTGGTGGGATTGATGGGTTCGATGGCACAGATGGTAGTGATCGTATCTTATGCGCCAAAGGCCGTGAGTTCCGTAGAGATATATTTATGTAATAAATATTTGTATTTTTTCTATGTCTGGGTATTACTTAAATGTTTTTAAGTATTATCATTATATTGTAAGTCATTTGCCAATCACCTTAAAAGCCACCAGAAAAAAATAAAGCCACTTTTTTCTGAATCACGTAGGAGATGTCGTGTTAATTTATTTTTTATTATTATTATAAGGTAATTTTTAATGAAAAATCTTGCGGTTTATCTCCGAATTAGTTGAAAGAATGAGTTATCAGAAAATAATGGTATTAGACCATGAATAACTTTGTACATAGTTTTACCTACAAGATTCATTTAAATAATGACGGCAGAAGAATTTTTAAATATACAGACGAGATTAGGGGACAGCGCGGTCTCCCTCGCACGCTTAGTCACGTGTCCGTATAGATGTCATTTTATGCCATCGATAAAAATTATTATGTATTCGTATTGTGTTCCTCATATATTGACTTTGTACTTTGTTTTTACATTGTTTAGCCCTTAATTATTGGTACAGTTGAACCCGTAATTAGTTTAAGACGTTGTATGCATAGAAAATGCTGAATTTTATTTAATATGATATTTACTAGAAAAAAAATCAACATGTCTCAGCTGTCAGGCAGGAACCCGCATCTTTCCCATACATGGAAAATATGACCGTTCGTAAATATGATCCCATAATGTTATAATAGGGTAAAATCATGAAGGCGATGAAAATTACTAATTACTCATTTTCTACGGCAATGCCATGAGGTACCGGCAGAGTAGAATAGTACCTCCCACTTCACCACGTGTCGTAACATGTGATTAAGTTACCAGAACCGACAGATGGCGGTATATTCATCCGAAACAGTGCAAGTTAAACACAGGGTGGGGATGGGCAGGAGCATTCCCTTCGCGAAAGTTGCTCTGTGCGATTGACAACATGCTTTGCTCGGCGCGGCAATTATGGGGTAACGAACCTCTTGACAAGCCTATGTCCAGCAGTGGACTTCCAATGGCTAGTATAAAGACTAATTTTCTTGTATACAACAAAAATCAGCTTAACTCAAGTTGTTATCGCCGATATAATAGGTTTATAGAAAATAACGCTTAGCAACCGTGGCTTTGACATTCAAACGTTATCTAACGTCGTTGACTCTGGCTGTATGACGAATGGCTGATTTCTTGTAATGTAATTGAACAAAGACTTAAATTGTTTACTTTGTTATTGTTATTGTTAGATTCTTAACTGTAACTGTTATTAGATTATTTAATTTGTAGTAACAGTGAAATATAACAGCCAGATAGTAGCTTCGGACTTCGTCTGGTTTTTTTAATAAATAAATTTCCACATATCGAAACATTGATCTGACGCTTTGGTAAGTCGCTTAAAGCACTTGTGTTACGGACGCTACACAACTGTGGTATCACAAATATACTACTTAAATATATATATTTATCACCCAGACACAGAATTTTGCCCTGGGTGGGAACCAAAACCGCGACCCTGGGCGTATAAGGTAGGACCAACAGCAGGCTGTTCGATGTGATTGATACTTCTCTATTTTATATTATGTATACAATTCTTAAACCTTTGTGTTAAAGCGGTAAGGAGGGAGTAAGTGATTGTTCTAGAAATGTATTGACAATTAAACATTATCTCTCTCTCTCTCTCTCTATCATCTACAAGTAAACGGGTCTGACGTCATGTTCGCTAAGAGCTATGGGTTCGATTATCTCAATGTTAGTGGGTAGGGCCCGGGACCTAACATTTAGATAATGAATTTTTGTGTTTGTTCAGTGTATTAAATATGTGATTATGTATTATTTTCGAGATTCATCTATTGTCGGATGTCTGTGCAACAATTGATATTTATAAGCATCATTAAATTTTTATCAAATAATGAAACATTATAAAAGATCAATATAATTTCGTAATTAACGTAATTAGTGGTAAATATTATAAATCGGTTCATCATCATCATACCAGCCATTGGAAGCCCACTGCTGGTCATAGGCCGGCCTCCCTAAGAAAGGAGGAATTTTGCCCATCATTTCCGCGCTGAGCAATCGTAGCGTAGTTTTCGCAACGGGCATACTGCTGCCCATACCTGCCCTGTGCATTTGAGCTGCACTGTTTCGGATGAATATACCGAATAACTATCGGTTCTAATACCTGAGTCGCCTCTTACGACACCTGGTGCAGAAGTTGGTACTATTCAACACTACCGGTACCTCACGGCTTTACCTTTTAAGTCACAAGATTAGCAACCCGTTAGTGATATTACTGAAAGACTAGAAACTAGATAGAAGAGAGACTAGGCTGCAGTGACGCATACACGGATTGTATGCTTGTTTATCGACCTGGTGTAATAAACAAAAGACAGATTGATTCGATGCTATAGCATAACGGACGGAGAGCCAATAATTATGATATTGATTTAAAGTAGGTTTAATATCGCAAGGGTCTGATAATTTAACGAACCAGCTGTTCCCAATCAGCTTTGATGACAAAGGCCTTTATTCGAATGCTCCATTTCTCGTTAACAGGAATCTACTGGCGTATCAATAAACTGACTAACTGCAGCTGAATTTGTTATCATCATTGCACATGTTCTGACGTGAGTGGGGGTCACATAGGACCTTTTTGGGGGCAATCGGGAATGGTTATTTGATCACTGATATTTTCCTCAATTAGTGGTTAATTTTAGATATTCCATTTATTAGACTACCATTTTGAGAGTCATGTTTTCTCTTGAAGTGTCAATTTTATAAAACCAAAATTATCTAACATAAAAAAGACGATTGACGGACTGATTGACATATAAATGCAGGTGCTTAATTATAAGTGCAATGAATTTGAAATTTTGCAAATTCAAAAGATTTTTGATGATTCACTCCCTAAAAAGGTGCATTTACTATGAAACTTTGCTGGTTTTGAATTTACTCCAATAAAATTCAGTATAACGGTTCTTTATTACACCTACCCACAATATTTTTTCGGAAATCATACCTTAGGAAGAGGGTAAAAGTTAGTAAAAAAATTACTGATACTATGTTTGTTTTACAGCTTAACGTGAGTAAAACCGCGGGGCGATGCTAGTCTCAGTATATACTCGATTGCTGCAAATTCAAAATAACAGATGATTAATCTTAAATGTTGTGATTATGACAATTACCGCTACGCATTCAGACAAAAGTTCTAATTTCACAAGATTAAACGAATTATTTGCGATAAGTGAGCGCGTACGCATTTCACATATTAATGCGCAGTTTGTTATACAGTCACGATAAATGTGAAACGTCAGAATTTCGCACACTGGCAAGTAATTATTCACATTTGCGATATCACTTATTTATTATTAGATAATATTACCCGGCCTTGGATCTAAGAAAGCTTTAGGAATTAACCCTAAGCCTCGTTTAGATAACATATAAATGACAGTAGGTATTTTACTGTATGTATAACTAGAGAAAAGGTCAGGTCGGAGGTACAGGGGAGGTACTGTTCTACTCTGTCGGTACCACACAACTTAAGTTGTAGTACTGTAGATCTATTCTATTAAACTAGCTTTGCGCCCGCGACTTTGTCAGCAAAGTCTTTACTTTATATCTAATCCTTGAGGATCTCTTATTCTCTCCTAGAAACCTATGTTTCTCGCCAGCTAAACTGTGCTACAGCTAAACGTCGTGTCGATTCTATAGGAAAATTTAAAAATCCAGATTTACTTTATTTCCATGGGAACAAGTTTTTGAGATAAAAAGTATCCTATGTGTTTCTTTAAGTCTAGATTATCAATAATCCATGTGCCAAATTTCATCTAGATCTGTTCAGCCGCTTCGTTGAGAAAGAGTCACAAACCTAAATCTACACACCCATACTCACCAACTTTCGCGTTAATAATATGATTAACGATCCCGAGGTAGGCAGAGACTATGGATCTCCACTTACTACAATCCTGGCATACCTTTCTCACTTCCCTTACTCGTATTAGTCCTTTCTTACACGCTCGTTTATTCTTGGTACTTCTGACCTGGCCCTTCTTTAATACCTCTTCTATCTAGTTAAGATATGTTCGCCTTGTCGTCCTATACCAACTCTTCCATTCTCTTCCGTTCTATATATTTATGCAGTCCTACTTTCAATGGATGAATGTCTTTCTACATGTCCAAACCATCTCTACTTTTTTTTTCTATTGTTGTCACAACGTCATTCTTTACACCACATTGATCCTTTATCACACTTCTATATATAATATATCTCTCAAACTCAAACCTTCTTCGAATACTTCGAATCATTATCATATTTCATAATAATTACTTAAATTAATTTGGTACTTAAGACGTTTTAATCTATCGTAACCTTAGTATGATATATATGTAGTCAGAGATTTTCTTTTAAATTTTAGTTCAAAGCGTACTGAGTAGCCAAGTCAAGCTGCTGATTAGTAGAGGGAGACCTCATACAGTCTTACCTATTTCTATCGCCAAACAACAGTGTTTTTTTGTTCCGGTTGGAAGGGTGAAAGGGGCAAAGAAATTACTGGGTAATGGGTTATAATATCTTCAAGCCGCAGGTTGGCTCGCTTATGTACGAGTATACTTGTAAAAATACGAGCGACATACTGCGGTGATTTTACTCAAAGCTGTAATTTTATGCAGACATATTGAAATTGACGTAAATGATCGAATTAGGAACCATGATTCGCATTCTTATTCGGCAGGACATCTTTTCTGAACACCATTATTATCATCATATCAGCTATAGAAAGTTCTTTATTAGACATAGCCCTCTCCAAGGAATTGGGAAGTTTGGTTATTACTGTGGATGCCTGAGTTATACTGTTACGGATGGATATACCGCCATCTGTTACTTCAATGTTCATTTCTTTTTTAGATATAGAACATGACAGTCTCATCTCTAGTTTTCGTTAAACACGTGGGCGGGCCGCTAGTGATATTTAAAATGGAACGTACAAAAATCACCTAGCATTTAAATAGTACTACAAAATAAATGTAGTAAGTTATCATTGAAGTGAGCGCTCACTATGCTGTCTTATATAAACAAACATGCGCAGAATGTTGTTTGACGTCACGGGTGTGATAGCGTGTGATAATTTACAGTAATGGTTACTGACCCCACGCTATGATGTAGGCTCCTTGATACCCAATAGTTCTGATTATAATTTTAAATGGGCCAACGTTGTACACATTGCTCCGAATTCAAACGGCGATTGGGAAACCGTTACGAATATAAAAAAAAACAGGACTCGCCCACCAAGGGCTCCACAGCATATAGCATATGTAGGCTCATAAATTGGTGTCTATTGTAATCATCATAGCCATTAGACGTCAACTTTTGGACAAAGGCCTTTGCCCATAATTGCGTAGCGACGGGGATGCTGCTGCCCATTCTTGCCCTCTGTATTTGAGCTACACTATTACGGATGGATATACCGTCATCTCTCGGTTCTGGTACCTTAGTCGCCCCCTTACGACACCTGGTACAGGTGGAGGTACTCTTCTACTATGATGGTGACACATGGCAATAATATACGTTTTCATTTTTACGACCATCTATTACAGTCTGCTCATCACAGAGCATCATTAATTTAGGACTAGCTCCGCCTTCTATTTGCCTTTTAACTGTAACTTGTATTATTTTTGCAGGCGTGCAAGCGAGTTCAGGATATCGTACAGCGACATCCGCGCGTACGATGAATCGGACACGTTTGAGCACATTCTCAACGTGACGTCGCACAACGACGCACTCCTTGCCTACTATTACCTGGACAGCGATAATAAGGTAGGTTTTTGAGCCGCTCGATATCCAGTTATGATCAATACAGCCATAGAAAGTCCAGTTTAGACATAGGCCTTCCCAAGGATTTTTGCCCATAATTGCTTCGCTGGGCATGCGTGGTTACGGCGTGGCGACGGCAATGACAGAGCACAACTTCGTGATGAGAATGCTTCCCATTCCGGCTCTGTAGTATTTAAGTTGTACTGTCGCGGATGGATATAACGTCATCTGTCAGTTCGGGTACCTTCGTCCCCCCTTACGACACCTGGTAATATCGCAAGGGTATCTATCATTAACGCGTTGTCAAACCTGTGACTTGAGGATATTATGCCACATTACCCAGTAAATTCACGGCCCCTCTCACCCTTCAGACCGGAACACGGCAATGCGAACACTGCTATTTGGCTGTAGAAAAAGGTGAAAGTGAGATGCAGACGATATTTTATATGAGATCTACCTGATGTAAACTACTAATTACTAGGTACTATTTTACTTCGATGGTATTGCACGGGTAATCGATATCTAGTACTCGGCGATATACAGTACTCGAGATAATAGTAGTCATTATCAACATCGGAGCAGCCGTTGGTCGTCCAAAGCTAGACGACCAACGGCTGCTCCGAAAGCTTGCTCGTCCAAAGATGGATATAGACCTCTCTACGAAAGGGGGATACGTTCTCGCAGAGAGTGCTTCCCATTCCCACCCTGTTGCATTTAGGCTACTCTGTTTCGTGTAGATATACCGCTATCTATCTGTTCTAATACTTCAGTCATCTCTTACAACACCTGATACAGGGGAGCTACTAAAATACTATTCCGGTGACCCACTGCGGGTATAGTATGTGGCTTTCCTTTATACACCAAATCGTTTTCATCGCACCTTATATGTTAAAGTGTTATTGCTGTAACTCCGTTGTAATGTTTTGATAGACAAATGCCCTGTAATAATTTAATTGACTTTGACCAGAATACCTCGGAGTCAGGTCAATGTAAAGGATATGTGTAAATATTATTATAAAAATTTTTCTGTGTTTAGGTTGGTAGTGTCTCGTCACTATAATTGAAAACAGAAGTTATTTTGAATCAAGCCATCAAATAATATGGCACCATCACATTAGTGAAAGAGATCTCCATCCGACTGACGCACACATCTGATAATTGTGCGCGATGGAAATAAACAAATAATTACAATTTTCCATTAATAAACCTCGTGCGTAGGTTCACCATTAGAGACAATTCTTATACCGATCCTAACGAATACCATAGTTGACCTGTGCTATCGCGGCTGGAGGCGCGGGTCGCGCCCTCGTGACGTACGTGTCGCACGACCGTGGAACGAGTCTTGCGGAGGACGTTTATCTGTTTGTTTTCGATTTTGTTTTTAAACTTGATGTACATTCACTGCGGATATTACGTGTTTTTTAAGTATTAAAATGCACTAATGGTATACCTGCTGCAATGATCATCTGCATTAATAGCTCACTCTCATTTCTACTGCTAAACAGCAGTGTTCACATTGTTATGTTCGGTCTGAAGGGTGAAAGAGGCAGTGAATTTACTGGGTAATGTGCCATAATATCCTCAAGTCACAAGCTTGACAACGCGTTAATGATATCGTTGTGCTATAGTATTATTGGTGTCGTAAGAAGCGACAAAGGTACCAAAACCGACAGATGGCGTTTTATACACAACTTAAATACTAAGGGAGTTGAAAGGTCTCATTTCTGTGGCTATGAAATTGCTATGTAATGTCATAATGTGACATTATATCTTTAAGGAACAATATGAGCGTCTTAGGCTGCGGTAACGCTTACTATAACCCAGGAACAGGTCGATGTATGAGACACTGTGAGAAATTATTATTTATTGTGGAATTTATCAATTTGATGTCACATAGTATTATTATGCAAGTTGCGTTTTACTTAACCCTTTATAGGGCGGCCCATTAAAAGTAAACAAAGTAAACCCTTAACGTGGAGTCTAGTGACGATATATGTTTAATAATGTCAATATAATTTGCCAATAGTAGTAGTAAGATTTAACATGTCATCATAAATCACTTTCCTGAGTATGAAGACAATACTATATCGAATAAAAATTTCCTCAGTTGACACCACCGAACCAACAGATGAAACCAATTGAGAGAAGCCTTTCGAAATTTAAATTCTGCAATATTATAAAAATGCTTTTTAATGGCTTTAAAACGCGGTATATTTAACATTTTACATTCTTTGTTCGACGTTTTGAATAAAAAAATATTGCATAGTCGATATTAAGCACAAATAACTAAAAAAATGGCGTCTTTTAAAAAAAATGTTACACATTTGGCTGTGAGGTACCAGCAGAATAGAATAGCGTAAGAGGCGACTAAGGTACCGGAACCGACAGATGGCGGTATAACCACCCAAAACAGCTCAAATGCAAAAGGGCGGGAATGGGCAGCAGCATCCACGCCTGCGTAGCGCAGCAATTATGGGATAAATCCTTCTTTCTTGGAGAGGCCTATGTCTAGCACTGCACTTCCAATGGCTGGTATGATAATGATGATGATACATTGAGATAAAAACTATCTTATCTCTAAAGTTGGATCAAACTACACAGCAAGCGGACAAACAATGTGACCCAACATTTTTGTATAAGGAAATGGTTATATATAAATGTATACAAAAAAAATCCGACATTCCTAAAACAATAATTCATATTGCCTAGATGAAAATGACGGAGATATACGACGTGACCGATGCGGATACAGAGGCGGTGCAGTCGCCAACCGAGCGCGACCTCAACAAGCAGCTCGAGTTCGACAACGACTGGGCGGCCGACTTCATCGCCGACAATGGTCAGTGACATACCTAATCATGTTATAATAATATTAATTGTCACATAAAAAATGGCGCGTAGTTGTAATGAAGTCCCTTACCACTATTAGGTATATCACCTGAGTTACAGAGGTCAGTGCCCTCCTTGAATGATCTAAAATTGGAAACGTATTACTAAAATATTTTTATATTATTATTACACAAGTTAATCTGTATATGTGCGATGTGTTTTACATTAGAAGATTTTCACGTGTACCATCGTTACAGACGAACTCGAACTAGATCTGGATGACGACGATCTAGCGGATCGCAACATATTCTCCGACCCAGAGAGCGAGTGGACCGGCCGCCGGACCACCAGCAACACCTCCGAGAGCGACGGCGAACAGCCCGAGTCCGACCAGCACACCACTCGCGTGCTACCAAAAACCGCGATAGACGTTATGTACGTCGAATGATATGGTTTTCGAAGTGATAGTTAAGTTGATCGACAGGTTTGATGCTCTTTTGTCAGTTTAGATGCTCTTTTGTCAGATTAGATGATCCTTTGTCAGGTTAGATGTACGTTTGTCTTGGGGCCGCGTACCTTGACAATTTTTTGAGCAAGAATGAGGCCGATACTCGCGTAAAATGGCGCATGTCAAAATGGTTGGCTCCGTTATGGTGCCGAATTTAACCGAATGTAACTATGGAGAATTAGCGTTGCCATGTTGAACTTGCGATCATTTATCCAAAAATAACTAAGTACATTTCTGGATGATATGTTATTATTCCGGCACGTCGAACGATTATCATCCACTCGTAATTTTGTATTCAACTGTCATATAGGCAGTGAAATTTTTATGAATGAAATGACTGAAATACTGTTTATTACTAATACTTTGCTGTTAGTGTCATATGTACTTACATTTATCAATTAGTACACTTTACTATCACAAGCTGTATGTTACTCGGTAGATGTATTTAGACTTATAATAATGAAATGTATGCCAAAAAGTGATTATTTATCAATGCAAATGTAAGTTAAAAGGTACCTTACTAACCAATGAAATAGTGTCCATCTTTTAAAAATACGAAAAAAATACCTCGTTAAAACATCTTTAAAACCCAGTAGAATAATAGAATGTCCATAGATTAACTATTGATTTTAAGGGACCTTTTTTAAGTAGGCTTAAAATAGCAGAAAAGCGTTCTCTATGAATTTCTAATTTAACTAATGTTAGTGAAAAAATAATAAAAATGTTCTTATTGTAAAATGTATATAATAACTAATTATATTTAACATGAATTGTGTTACCAATTATTACTGATAAAAATACAGGGAATAATGCAAAAAAATATGTTATTAATATTTAAATTAGGTGGAAGGTAATAAGTATATTGCAAGATTTTTCTTCAATTTATTCTAAATAGCATAACTTTGTATTTAAATGTGATAGCAATTATTCTATATAGATAAGATAATAACATAGTTCTAAACGTTTATCATCAATACATAGCATGCATTAATATAGTAGAAAAATTATAACTCAATGTTTTATATTGTACCATAGACATTCCAACAATCCATGTTAACATAAAACCATGCCTTGGGTTCTATAGAACCATTAGATCTAATATCTTTGTTTATTCTTTGTCCTCATTTGTTTACTTGGTTCTAGAGACTCCAGACTATTAAATTGAGTACCTGTTTTAATTCCTAATCCCAAGTCTGTGCTCGCACTGTGTAATCTACATTATGTTTATATCTTTAAAAAGTGTCATGCAAAATAACTTTAATAATAACTTTATTCAACAACAAAAGGTAACTTAAACTAAAATACATTTTGATACTTAGGTACCTAAACTAGGTCTAACCTGTTCTTATAGGCACCTAATAAACAAAATGAAAATACACAAGAAATGTCTTGATATTATATAACCATTTGTTGTCGGATTATATTTTATTTGGTCTAGATATAATAGAATTTTGTGCACATAAATACTTAAGTACCTTGTTATTTTAACGTTGAAAATGTAAAATTTTCGATTAGTTTGTTACCATGCGTTACCCCTGTTTCGCCTTGTTTTATTGAAAAAGAAGTTTAATTGAGTATTTTCTATTTTGTTATACTAATTGTAAATGTGATCGGTGTCCATAAAAAGCCCGCCTTTCAATGTATGCCCACGCATAAATGAGATGGGACAGACTTTCTTATGTCGACTTAGACATAAAAAAAAATATTTCTGATACAATCCGATGCATTTTATTCCAACCTTTAGAGGCTCGTTGTGTTAATAGTATTTATCGGGTCAGTTGATATTTTTACCGTTTGAAGGATTAGCAATAGGGAATAATTTGGACATAAACGTCAAACTTTGCATGCCTCATTTGAAGAGCACAAGGAGAAAGAAGGTATGTCAAAAATAGATTTCGAAAGTAGCACTGAATTGATTATGCATGTTATGGAATCAGCCCTCAGATACTAAAATTAAGTAATCGGTGTGAAATATCTTAGTAAAATTTCCTTCTTTCGCTTTTATCTATACATACTCTTTATTTTAATATGCAATTAACGTTTTTCAAGGAAACCTTTTTTGGACTTTTTGGGAAACGTTTTGATAGTTTAGTGTCTTTATTTGCTTTTAAATACTAAAGTCCTATAAGAGGAGGGTATTTATTCATATGTACTACTAGTTATCTATTGGATTTTGATTGAACGTGATTATTCACACTAAAATAACTTCAGACTTGAAGAAATAACCTAAAATTACCTACAATACGCAATCGTTGATTGAAAATAATTATTATGGGTTAAAAACAAGTGAACCTCAAGATCAATTGATATTATCGCTTCAGTGTTACATAGTACCTAAAATATTTTGTGCCTTTATAAAGCTGTTTAAATTTGTATTAAAACTTTTGTCACAAATATTTTTTAATAAATTTGTATGAAATATTTTTATCGTTTCATTATATGTCCTCTTTATGTACTCAACTGGTTCTTAGTCCTGTAATGTTTCTATTTTATCTTTACCCGTTAAATAACGCATTACATAGATTTAAGATTACATAGACATTACATAGATAGAACAGTTATTTTATGGGTTTTGAGTTTATTAATTCGGCACCCGGTTCAGAAGGGATAGGAACCATAATTACTAGAACCCAACGGGATTTACAGCGACCCCTCAGGGGTATTTGGGAGGTTTCTAAGAGAGGAGGAGGCGCCCGGTCATACTATTTTAATATTAATAATAATTCACACAACATATCATACATTGACCTGACTCCGCGATAAGTCATTTAAAACACTTTTCTTACAGACATCAGACAACAGACAAATCACAAATTTAAAATACATATTTCACGACATTTGGACGACAGAATCGCTACCATCGGTGGCATTGGGTCTGTCAAATAAAGCGGTCAGAACTGTTCCTGTCTGGTAAGTGGTATGTATGTACGTAGGTATACTGCTTGTAATTTAGAAGTGACTGAGATGGCGGTGAAGGACGGGCATAATCGATGTCTGTCAGGATTTAATGACATATCAAAAGAAGATATGTCCGTATTTGTACCGCAAAATAGCAGTGTTCGCATTGCTGTTCGCACCGCTACTTCAGGGCATTAAGTTAGCAACGCATTAGTGATATCCTTGTGATATTACTGTACTGCTATTATATCAGACTGTATGCTTGTTTGTTGACCTGATCTAATAATAAAAGAAAGCAAGTTAATGGTTAGGTTAACACCTTCTCATTGCTGCATTATTTTGCTAATAAGTGTAAAGTAAAGATAAAACGGAGTTCTAAATGCATTTTTAATGTAACAGATTATAAACTTCATTTGCCATAGAACCATTGCAACAACTGATCCAATTGCTTCAGTCTCCATTAGGTCTACCAGGATTTAATGACATATCTTCTTTTGATATGTCATTAAATCCTGACAGACATCGATTATGCCCGTCCTTCACCGCCATCTCAGTCACTTCTAAATTACAAGCACTATACGTACATACATACCACTTACCAGACAGGAACAGTTCTGACCGCTTTGTTTGACAGACCCAATGCCACCGATGGTAGCGATTCTGTCGTCCAAATGTCGTGAAATATGTATTTTAAATTTGTGATTTGTCTGTTGTCTGATGTCCTAGTAATGACTTATTAATTTTATCATAATAACGATTATTAGCAAATATTTTAATGATAGATGTAGATGTAGTCAAACTGCTGGTTTTCAAAAGACTTACTCTAGTGATTACAATTTTAAGATGTGAGACAGTAATATATGCCTATTATTAACGTATTGTATGTATGTATTGTATTTATATTGTGTGTGTTTGTGTATTTTGAGTAATGTTTAAGAGACGTAACAATTAACTTATTTATATTCCTACGGGAAATACTAAGTCGATTAATATTAAAGTTAGCTGACAGATTATCTATATATATATATAATTGATATTTGATGTGATAACTTGCAAATATACCTGCAGCTGAGTTGTTTAGATAATTCAATGGGGTGGATTAATGTTAATTTAATTAATTTAATTGATTTAATTAAATACTCGACTAGTTTAAACGTCTGTTTTTTTAAATGAATCTAAGAGCACCGTTCAAAACTTTAATCTTTTTTTTTCCTACCATTGTAATTTGACTAGCAATAATTTTATGCCTGTCTATTTTTCTATATGATATTTTCTATAGATGGCTATAAATTATTTTATATTAAATAATTATTACTATAGTACCAACAGGTACATATACAAATAATAAATATTTACTCAGAGATCTAATACAAAAGGGCACATACATCTTTTATGAGAAATCGTTCAGTCTAAGATTTTTTCTGAGATCAGATACATATATTTACAAGCGTGAAACCGTACAAAAGATTGGCTATCTGGACAGAACTAGACGTGGTCATTTTTTTATTGCAAGTATAACTACGCTATTTTAGATCACTTTTATAAAAAAGTTACGTAATTTGCTTTACTTGGAATTTTGGATCACATTTATTTGTATCTCTAAGTATACAAACACCTTTTTGGAGATACAGCCTATATACAAACCTTTTTGTTCCGTACTTCGAAATGCGTTTAAAAAACTCATCAATCCCGTCAATGTCTATCTATTAGTTCTAATTTTAAACTCTGTCAGTTTTTGAGTAATTATTTCACCTAAATCAGCAAACATTTTTTTACGCAATCATAGGCGATAGTTCGCGTTTTTATTTATAAGACCGTGTATTTTTGACGGTTTATTTGTTTTTATTTTAAACATGGTTGGCAAGAGTGTTGAGACGAAAGGCAGTCGGATATTCCACCAATGTTACTCCAAGTGCTGCAAGCTCCAGAACTTGACGCCATTAAACAATGTGATACCGTCTGGGAACGGGAAGCTGCTGGATTTCTGCGTAGACAGGATCAAGTACATGGACTGGGCGCCGATACTAAACGCGCTTAGTTGTGACCTGAGCTTACACTCGATTGCTATAAGATGTAGGCAACCAGTTAAGACTGGTAAGTCAAGTAGATTGATTATTAATTATATCAACAATTTATAAGACGATATAACAAGTCTTTATTAATTATTAGGCCTTACAATTCATTATTATCATCAAAGTAACAGCCTTAGAACGTCTACTACTGAACATAAGCCTTCCCAAGAGAGCGGTAATTTGGTCCATATTGCCACTTTGTTCAGGCTTGGTGGCAATCGCAAAACGTAACTTTGCGACACGAATTCTGCCGCCCATCCCCAGTCTGTTGCAGCTACTCTATTTCGAGTGCATATACTGACTGTCGTTTCCGGTCCTTCATTCGCTTTTTACGACACTTGATACAAGGGAGTTACTATTCTAAGCTCGCGAATTTATTATTACCTTAGTCTGGTGATTAATGGCCTCAACCACCAGACTAATATTATTAATGCGAAAAATGTTTCTGTATATTTTACATGTCTGAACATTGCCCACGCGTAACTTTTTATCCCAGAAAATTCTTCGGCTTCATTCATTTTTTTTTATTTTATTTAGGCACACAAAACAGAATCACAGTAAATCAAAACACTCTAAGAATCTATGGGTTCTTGGCAAACTGTGACTTCACAAGGATGTATGCACAACATGACAAGCTTAACTAGCGAACACTTAATTTAAAAAAAATACTATAAATTTCCATTAAAGACAGAATTTTCGAATAAATATTTAAATTAACCAAACTAGATAATTAACAAGGAAAATAAAGTGAAAGGAAAAAAATAAAAACTAATAACTTAATAATTGATATTTAAAGGACGCTACTTCCCACTTATTTAGTGTTGATCCATGAACGTCAGGCACACGGCTCGCATTACCATGTAGTGAGTTACACTATCAGCACATTCTGAAGATGGGGTTATGAGAGACACGTTATTGCATAACGAGGTTACAAACTGACACTAACGCCCAAGTGATTTTTAGGAACTCTAAAGCTGATACTAGACAGCAGTACCGTGGAATAGTTGTTTTTATTCCATTAGAAGTTTAAAATTGTTACATCTCTTGGTATTCAGTAATACGAAAATAAGATAACATTTAGATATTATCTTTAGTATGTAAGTAGGGAGTGAAACATTTTGCTTAAGTATTTAACGCAGGCGCAATATTTTAATAATCATAAATGATTATTATTAATAATCTTCTTCTTCAAGTAATTAACTATAAATGAAGCTATAATATGTTCGCCAGTACTTGAAAACATAGATTGCGAAAGGCTGGCAAAGACGGTGAACAAGCGCGCCGTAATCCTCACCAACTTCATGCTGACGAATCTGATGGAAGCCATCTCGCAGCTGCTCAGCGACACGACGCTTCTCACCTCGCTGCTTTTAGAGGGCCTGCCGTTGAGGATACCTTATCTGAACCCATTTTGCGAGGTTATAACATGTGTATTTGGAACTAAAATAATCAACTTGCAGGAACTTTGCCCATAATTGCTTGGCAAGCGTGTTGGCAATTGGAGAGCGCAGCTTTCGCAACAGGGATGCTGCTGTCCATACCCGTCCTGTGCAATTGAACTGCGTTGTTTCGAATGGATATACCGCCATCAGTCGGTTCTGGTACCATAGTCACTTTTTACAACACCTGGTACTATTCTACTCTGCCGGTAGCTCACGTCTGCTGTGTTAATGGTAGATGTCAGCCGCCACTGCTTAGTTGACATACAGATATGTGTTCCTAATAATTACTACTGATCTATTATTTGGTTTACAGTTACTTATCGGGGCATTTTTCCAATAAGGCGTCCAAATCTTACTCTCTAATAGAAAATATAATTAAAGACTAACAACTAACGTACTTCTAACCCCAATCCTATTCCTTTCCAGGCTCTATTAGCGAACAATTCCTTACAACACCTGTTCTTACCGCGCTGCTTGATCGGCGACGCTGGCTGCTTAGCTGTCTGCAAAGCGGTGAGGTGCTTGCCCAACATTCTCACCCTGGACTTGTCCAGCTGTGAGCTCACTACGCAGGGCGCGGGGTACATAGCTGAATTAATTAAGGTAATTTCTTTCTTCTTATATATTTGTCCTAGACTTCGCCGACAATAATAAGCTTTGCTCTAGTGGTAAACCACAGAATAGATACTAAGTTGTCAAATATGTCATCATCATATCATTACTCCCCTGTCATCACCAACTAGCGCATTGCCAACCGAATGACTTGCAAGATATCATACCACATTACCCAAAAACTTAACTGCGCTATTCAAACCGGAACGCAGTACAGCAAGAACCGCAGTTCGTGTCGTGTCTATGCTGCCTACCCTACCCGCTCAAGTATTATTTCAGAGGTTCTTGAAATTGTGGATTCGTACATTTTTAACAGAATTAATCTAACGCTGTGTCCACCTTGGCTGAGCAACGTTTGATAAAACTACATACATTTTCTGACTAACATACCTCGTACGTGCATCAAATGAGAAGTCTTCGAAATGTATATACCTGATGACATATAGCTCGACGTACACACAGGACACGGCAATGACGATGGGGCCGTATAGTTCTCGTTCGCACACTAGGCACCGAAAAGTGCCTAGTGTGCGAAAGTAGAGTAGTAGAACTCAGATTCAAACATATTTTTTATTTTAGCAAATTGATACAAAATAATAATTACAGATTCATACATTGACCTCCGTGATAAGTAAGCTTAAAGGATCTGTGTTGCGGATATAATAATAATAAATTCCTCGACTTCTTAGTGCGTCGCTTAAAGCACTTGTGTTTAAAGCCAGACAACAGAGGAATTACAAATGTACTACTTAAAACATATATTTAACACCCAGACACCGAGCAAACATAAATATCATCATATAAATATTTTCTCTGGGTGAGAATCGAACCCACGACGCTTGGTGCACAAGGTAGGATCACTACCATATGCGCCTTTAGGCCTGTCACATATCAGACAACAAAGGTATTACAAATATAATACTGAGATACATAACACCCCCCCATACACAGAATAAATGCAAATATTTATCATATAGATATGTGTCGGTAGGGATTGAACCGATGACCTTTGTGTGACGACCGATAACAATCTTTGTGATTTTATAGTATCAAAAAATCCATCGGTACAGCGAAAACTGGGTTCATACACTTCGCTATAGACTGCCCGAGTTGGACACGATGGCAGGGCTAAGACGGATCACTCTCTGTGGGAATCCACAACTCGGTGACGCCGGAGCAGCGAAACTGTTTGAGGTGCTGTCCGACGACTTGTGGATAAAAGGTCAGTTCAGTGAAGGTGGCTGTACGAACTTACTGGTTAGTTTCTTATCTCTACCACCAGATTACTGGGACTTATAAATAAACTATTTATGGGGTACTGGCAGAGTAGAACAGTACCTTCACCTGCACTAGGTGATGTAACTGAGGTACCGACATATGATGATATTGCAACAGGGCAGAGGTGGGCAACAGCATTCTGGGTGCGTAGCTACGCTCTGCAATTGTCACCACGCTTGTCTAGCACGGCAATCATAAATTATAAATCTGATTTTCTTGGGCAGAACTGTGTCCAGCATTGTTTGTTCTACGGCTGGTATAATAATGATGATGATGAGAGATAACTGCAGTTTTCTGCGAAGATTTGAATGATCTTGGTGATAGCTTGCAAATGGGAAATGCCGTAAGTCATTACGGCCTGTTTACGCACCAGCTTTAATACACTCTATGTATGTACTCCGTGCCTTACAGTACCGAAAGAAAGGGGATTCGCTTATATATGTTCGGGTCGAAGATCAAGTAAGCAGTCGATTGCATTTATCGGCCGTTCTTTATACCTTACTAAATAAGGCTTTGCCTTATCGATCAAAACTTTCAAGACCGGAGTTGGAGTTGGTATTGGTTTTCATTCGTTATAGCCTCCGCGTTGAGTAGGCATGGTTACAATCACAGAGCATAGCTTCGCGACGTGAACGGTGCTGCCTACGGGTGGAACTGTCGTCAATTCCGGTATCTCTGTCTCCTCTTAGGCCACCCAGTGCAGGGAAAGAATAAATTCTATTCTGCCGGTACCCTTGTTTAATAAAACAGTGTCTTCGTAAACCTTCATATAATTTGGCCTATCCTGAAGCATAAACCTTTTTATGGAAAAGTAATGCTTTTAAAATCATTGCAGACTAGTAGTTGTAGTAATTTATTATCGCTTTTCAGCTGTGGATATACAAAACTGTGGACTTACGGAAATAAGCGCAACAACTTCTCAGCAAATGATGAATTCAAACACAACTTTAGTCATATTAGATATGAGACATAACGCTGACATTAGCAATGATTCCTTATCCAAATTAAGGTCGGCATTGAGGGAAAACGAGAGAGGATCAGGAGGTCAAGTAAGTGATATTTTATTAAGAACTACAATAATTAACAAAAGTGATGAAGCAATTGAGGTAATGAAAAGATAAAAATGTTTGATGAAATTGAAAAATGATATGATAAAAAACCGAATTTACAGTACTCGTGGCAAGGAACTGTTAGCTGCTCAAGTGATGGGAGATTGGTAAAAACAGTGGTTCCCAAGTAAGTGGCTTCAACATACGCATTCTGTAAAATAAACTTCGAACTCTACAGTTTCGATTCCTAATTATCCTAAGACCGTGGCGACGCTTTGGGGAATCGCTACATAGTATAAGACAAAGTCGGTTTCCGCTGTCTGTCACTATATATGCTTAGATCTTTGGAACTACGCAACTGATTTTGATGCGGTTTTTTTTATAGATATAATGATTCAACAGGTAGGTTTATATGTATAAAACATGCATTAATATAGTATAAAACACTGATAATTTTAGATGTTACTAATGTGATGTTATAATTAAACATTTTTTTTGCGATTACGTTGCAAACTCTGGCTGAACCCAACGCTAAAGATCAATATACCGTACTACAGCTTTTAACACCAGAAAAAGGTCTACAAAACAGTCCGTGGTGGTGTATGTCCATCCCTTGGTTATAACCCACTATAACCATTTTTTATCCTCATTGCACCCAAAGCCGTTTTTTTTCGTACGAACCTATTGCTGGACTACTCAGACGTCAATTTCAGCGCCACCGAAAAAAGAGGGCGGGGCCTCTCATAGATGAGAGGTCCGATGGTATTTGTCCTGCGTACCCCACGGCTGCCGCTGCACGTTTAGATCTGAGCGGGATCGACGGCGACCTAGGCTCGGGCGGCCCGAGTTGGAGGTGAATTTAATTAGAATTCAGCAAAAGAGGACGGACGGAGGGAGCCCGGCCGCTCTAGGGCTGCCGTCGCCATCGAACGCGGTGTACTGCTCTATTGCAAGAGTGCATGTGCAGTGTTAATGACTGTGTTGTCCCAGTGAGAGGGCGGGGAAAGGCTGCAATTTTCGCGGTTATTTTGTCGGGCGTGAACTTCTTTTATACGACGTACGCCGCGGATTTATCTATCATCGGATTATTAAACGACACGACGCTTCTTTCAAAAATTCGCGGATAGACGGCAGATCGAGATCGAGATCGCGATGCGAACTTAAATTACGGGACGGGACCGCGTGAGCGGATACGGGGCGCGCGTACGTCATAAAGGCCATCGGATGCAGGCTTTGTAGATAGTCCTCTTGTCAGAGGGACATCTTACTTGTCCAAAGCCATTGCGGGTCGCTAGTATGAAATAAACTAATTTACTTTTGTCATTAATTGACGAAATTTCAGATGAATACACCACCGTATTAATATTAATATCTTGTGATTCCGTCAACAGAAATGGAGTAAATAGAGAGCGTATCCCTTCAATGAGTAGAAACGTACCAGCTAAATATGCTAATAAGACCAACATAATCAAAAAAGAGAAGTACGTACCCATTCATATCTTTCTTCGTGCTATTTCAGTATCAGCTTTGTGACAAAGTGTGGTTTAAGTATTCCGCAAAGGCTGTATTCACATAAACGGGATTTACTACTTCTCTCAGCCTTCAAATTTGAACACAGCAATACGAGCACTGGTGTTTGTCGGTAGGAATTGTTGAGAATGAGGTAGGTACTCTAAAAAGAGTAAGAGGTGTGGTTTTAAAAGATGATATTATCCCTTAGATGTTTGAGGATTTTGGCGTTAGATTACGATAGTGAATTAAATGCTGCTGAAATAAGAACACTTCAAAGTATGTATGCTGTGAGTTTAAGAGATAAACTAAAGAATAGTGTGATGTTGTGACAACAATAAAAAAGGAATATTGAGATGGACACGTAAAAAGGATGGATGAAAGTAGAATGACTGCACAAATAAATGGAGCGGAAGTGAATAGAAGAGTTGGTATAGGACGCTCATACCTTAACCAGATAGTAGAAGTATTAAAGACCAGGTCAGAAGTACCAAGAATAAACGGGCTTGTATGAATCGATGAATACGAGTATAAAAGCGAGAGAGGTATGCCATGATCGTAGTGAAGTCTCCGCTTGCTCCGCTGGGGATCAAGTAAGAGTTTGTATGTATGTAAAGCATTTGTTATTCCTAACTTTATTTTTTTCAGAGATTACGCAGAAGTATTGGAAGAACAACTGCAAGAGGAAATATCTCACCGGCAGCAGCTAGAAGAATTAAACCTCCAATTAGTGAATCAGATGAAACAACTGAAACAGCAACAAATACAGTTGTGGGCCAACGGTGCTCATTCATCAGGTAGTCTATCAACTTATCGCTTGATACGACATACTTATGTTTGATTGTCGACCTATTGGCATTTTAAAATATTTTATTGAAGTATAGTCGAATCCCTATTATTAGGAAATAGTTACAGATTTCGATCAGAATCATCAATCAGAATTCAGCAGTATAGTTTGTGTAACTTAGGGGCTCATAATGCTTTAAACTTTAAGGGGTAAATACAAAGTTTTATTAATCATTAGCAATATACAAAGTTTATTAATTATATATTTTTTATTTTCTTCAGGTTCAGAGCAGTCAGTCCAAGCGAGCTCAAGATCTGGCGACATGTCGACAAGTTCCGGGTCGAGCAGCTCGGTGCCCATAGATCAGAATACGCTCTCTTACATACAACAGGCTTTCAAGGACATATACACGTTTATCAAGAATAACCAATGCAATGGGTGAGATGCCGATTATATTATTTTATTGCGTTTGGGTTGGGCACCATTATGAGATAAACCTTCACCAAAAAATGTAGTATTTATAGTTTATAGAAATAAAGGTGTGGGAGAGGCAAGGGAGGCATCTAGAGGCTGCCTAGATTTAGGAATTTAAAAGGCGCTAAGGATGCAATCCCATAAAAACGTATAGCTAAAACCTACGAAAAGCATCTAATTATTACACCCTCTCCTCAATCTTGCAGCGAATGTCTCCACGAGTCAAAGACAGAGAGAGAACCAGAAGCATCTCTCGAAGAGCAACAAATAGACGTAACAGAGATAGAAGAGCAGAAGTCGAGCGAGTTACGCATCAACATAGTACCAAAGAAAACGCAAAGCACGCACGTGAAACTGACGGAGATCGTGAAGTCAAACAAACACACCAAGTCGGCCCATCTGCTCGGGGATAAGCAGAGAGTGGAGCGGACTAGGGATAATGTAGAAATGGTAAAAGCGAAACCCTTAGAACATGTTTAGTAATTAGCAAGTTATTTAGATAACTGGAAGGCAAAAAAGAAATAAGCCAGACTCAAATTGAATTTGACTTTTTTCCTTTGGCTTTTTGACTTTTTCGAATGTTTTATGAACAATATATCGCAGGGAGTAATGCGAGTTGAGTGGAATTGTATCTCAATCTTCAGAAGAAGGTTGATCGGTTCCTATAACCGAAGGAGAGAAGCCCTCTTTTGGGTTCACCGCCTCTCTCCGACCAGGTACACTCTATTGCACCAAAGTACTTAGACTTTGTACAATATGGGTGGAAATAACCTTACAGTGCTTCTTTCAAGAAGCATAGCAAGCTTTGAAGCATAATCTGATATACAGTAGTTTATTTATCCCATTAATATAATTTCATTACTTTGTATTTGATTTTAGAAACTAGAAATGCTTGAACGACAAATGGGAGACACCAAAAATTCATATGGAGATGAACACATAATAGCAGAAGACATGGCTCAAGTCAAACAAAAAAAGACAATGAACAGCGCGGATCATTTCACGGTAGGACAATGAAATCCACATAGTTGCAGACCAGATTCCGGAACGTACACATACAGCAATCAACGATGAATCAATATCTGACCTATTTAGCCGTATGGACACGACAGTAGCATAGTACCATTTCAGGTTCTTAGGATCCGCGTAGATCAGCTACCTGTGTGTCGCACACACGCACACGTGTAGTGAGTTGCTATTTACAACTTAAATGTCTCCGACCGATAGCATAACTTCTATAAATACCTCCCCCCGCGTTCGTCTTCCTATCACTCTATAATTACAAACACTTCACACATATTCTTTTCGTAAAGGAGTATGTACACAGTCGTGTGGAACATGTCCCTCGATCGTTAAAATTCGCAAAAAACTTGCAAACAACTTTACAGTCCCCCTGAATAGGTGATTGTCAAGTTCCTCTGCCCTTCCACCGATTTAAAAAAACTTAATATCAAATAGAAGAGGTAATAAGAGGTGTAAATTCCTATTGACACCTCTTACTACCTCTTTCTCTCATTCTGTCTTTCCATCTAAAAGTTGCCTGGAATTGGAACTGGAAATCGCTATTTGCGTTAAGCTGCCCATTGTATTTTATAATTACTATTTATTTCATGTATTTTTATGTTTGGTGTACAATATTTATTATTATTATTATCAAGCACCCGCCAATACGCCCTAGGCTTGCTCGTCACTTTCATTTATTTTTTCGTAAATCGTCCTACGACGTCCTTTACACGTCATGGTAAAGCAGTACGTTAGGTATCTATATTACTGGAAATTTAAAAAATTATAACAATTGTATAATGCATTTATGTACAGCCTCTAATGGCGGAGACCTTCCACTGATGGTGATCTACAGCCCCGTTCGCTGTCATCGACCACTTAATTTCAGCACGATTAGGAAAAAAATCTAATTTAAATTTAGGTTTAAAATGTTATAACGTGTGGTATTTCCGGTTAGCAGGGCGGCATGTACGACAGGAGCAGTGCGAGCAGCAGCGCGGTGAGCGAATCGTCCGACACACTCGTGTGCTCGCCGGCGCCCAACCCGCGCGACGCACTCTATTCCTCCGACGAAGACAGCTTGTGACAGTTTTGTAATAATCGTTTTTCATTTGTTTGAAGAATAAAATGTTTCAGTATTAAATTTTGATTTAAAATTCCTTACGGTTGTACCCGTGGGTAATGGAAATGGTACAAAGAACAAACAGTAAACACCTTGAATGATCATACATTTTTATCCTATTAAACTTTGTTGGTCAACTTTTGTATTAAGTAATAACCAAAATAATTTAAAAAAATGTCAATTACAATATCGGTCACACTGAACAAACTACTAAAAGTTTTGTGTTATGTACGGAACATAGGCTCATTTACGAGGATTTCCCACTTCGTCGTTGTAACCCCAACATTTTGTGTGAAATTCGGCCGATACGTTGTACGAGTTATAATAGACCAATGTACTTTCGTAGTCTGTCTAAAGTCGTGTAGTTGCTAAAAACGGTTGGTTGATTTATGGGAGTATTATTTTATAGCCATACAAAACGGCCTTCACTGTATTTTAAGAAATCCTAGTAATTGGCACTTATATGAGAATATCATTAATACACTTACACAGTGCAACTAGGGAGAGAATTATTACTTTGTTAAACTGATATGATAGGCAGGTACTAATATGACGGCGCATTTTTAAACAGGGATAATATACGAACTATTTTATTAAGACTACTTTAACAGTAATATAAAATTAACTATCATTCTTAACAGTATCACTCAATTCAGCATTCTTTTGTTGGAGCTTAGCAATCATCATTTTTTCTTTGGCTTCCTTCTTAGCCTGTTTCTCTAATTTCTTCTGCTCTTTCTCACGTTTCGCCAACATTTCCTGGAATCTTTCATCTCGAGGATCCAATGTGAAACCAAAGTGCCTCCGAACCTCCTCCACCAAACGCTCCTTCTTTACCTGTAAATTTTTTAATTATCAGCATTATTTATTACTCCTATTCTTGAATTCAAAATAAAGTAGAATCAATAGACATGGATTTCCAAGAATGGATTTCTATTAAAAAGAGACAATGAATGCCTCAAAAGAGAACAAAAATGGAATTATTTTAATATGCATCCTTTTTATGCAATGGATAGGCTAATTTCTATTGAATTTTGAAATTCAACTATACCTTAGCTGCTTGTGTTTCAGCAGTCTTTTTCGCAAGTCTGTCAATAAGGTCTTTCTTCCAAGACTCTAATTTGGCAAACTTGGCAGCAATATCTCTCTCTCTAGTTTCTATTTTTAGACGAGCTGCTTCTTTTTTCTTTGCTGCTTCATCCATCATTTCCCTGATAGTAAATGGGTAAGCAACAGACTCATATTCCAATGTGTCTTGGATGTCTTGCTTTGTAGGCCAACATAAACCTATAAGAAAGTTTCACAACACACATAAATTTTTATATATAAAATATAAATTTTTTCCTGTCTACTTTAAAATAATAAAAAAATATTCAACAGCTGCAATAAGTATTTTAGTATTTTTTGGAGATTTTATAGTAATAACATGACAGCCCCATCAAATAGAAACTTACATACACAATAAAGTAAAATAAAGCATAAAAAAAGCCTTGTCTTTGTGTTCCAGTATCTTGAGTCTCTTTATTTAAGAAATATTATTAATAGTACCTCCCACCGCATCAGGTGTTGTAAGAAGCGACTAAGGTATCAGAATTGAAAAAAAATTTAAACCTCTGTCATTTCATTTGTAATTCTGTTCTTTGACCAGGTCAAGAACGATTTAAATTACTTACTTGGATTGATACCACTCGCAGCTCCATATTTTCCATAAAGTTTTCTATTGTACTTAACAGTTAAATGGGACAAATGTTGTGGTGTTTCGTACGGACGCCGACCATTTACAAGATTGAAATGAGCCGTAGACAAGCGGGATATGTTTCGTTTCTTCTCTATCTCTGCTTCTCTAGCTAGAGCTTCATCACTGTCGTCGACCAAAACATGATCATTTTGTTCTAATGTCTCCGACGGAGTATTATTAGAATAACGACAAATGCTTTTTATTATAGAGGGTCTAACAAATTTTGACCTTACGTATAAATTCATATTGTTTTAGTGTAAATAACAAGAAATAATTATAATTAGAAGAATGCAGACACAGCTGAGACATAAATTTTAAGGTTAGGTACTATTATTTTGTTTTGACATTTATGACAGTGTTAACACCATAGACTAAAACCCAGTTCCAATGGTGTATCTCGATTGTATAATTTTGCTCGATTGTTATCGATTATACCTTGAACCGTCTAGTGCTGACATGACAACTTTGATTAGTCAACATATATCTATATTGTCATTTGGTAATTAATCGACGTCTGTTTGCTCGATTTCTGTTTTGAAAAAACTAATAAAATGGATGATTTCGGCGATAACTTCGTACAACCAGAAGTAGACCCAGCAGCAGAATTCTTAGCTCGTGAACAAAACCAACTAGCAGGTCTTGAAGATGATCTAGAAACGGCTGCACCGCCCCCTGCACCCCTGTCTACGAATTCGAATGGTCTTGACGACTTTGTTGGTATGTTAACACAGCCAATTTGTTAAATAATAATGTCTAAAATATCATGTTACTGGTAATTGGTAAGTAACATATTTAATATATTTTCGACAGAAGTACCAAGTGCCGCAGCATTTGATTCTAATGGACTCTTAGATGAAGATCCAATTCCTACATCAGTGTTTAAACAAGAACGAGAAGAGCCAGAAAAAATTAAAATATGGAGGGAAGAACAGAAGAAGAGATTAGAAGAGAAAGGTGATTTAAATGGGCATCGAAGATGATATTCTCTGCATAGAATAGGTGGACATCATTAAGTATTTATTTTGTATTATGCAGATGCTGAGGAAGAGAATAAGAAAGAAGAGATGCTTAAAGTTGCGAAGAAGGAACTTGAAGATTGGTACAAAACTCATGAGGAACAAATTGCAAAAACCAAAGCAGCAAACAGGTACTTAATGTTTATTTCCTGTTACCTTGGTGCCTACCTACCCTTGTTTCTTACTCTGATGCTGTGTGGAACTTGTATTTAGTTCTTACAGTTTAGTGTATCTGTGTGATTCTGGGGATTCTTAGTTATTTTAAGTGTTATAGATAAAGTAGCTATAATTAAATAACTATTCTATTTTTAGCATGCTTAATTAAAAAACTGCATGTAATTCTAGTAATCTAATGCATTGATTTTCTGTCTCATGCTCTCAGGGAGTCTGCTAAGTAAGTATAATATTTAGAGAATTTTATTGTGTTATTTTACTAACCCATAATAATGGTTTGGTTTTTTGTTGGTAAAGGTACCTTTTTTATCAGGTGATAGTATACATAACAAAATATGAATGATCTATACATATTAAACCATTTCTCTGTATATTTTTTTTATAATGTTGGTGTCAAGTGATAATAATTTGGAAGGGAACATTTCGTACTATTCATTACATATTGCATTGGTTGTGCTGATACAAATGATACTTCAACCATTCAAACATATCAAAAAACTAAAATCTTTAAATTAGTTTTGTTATTTTTTTAATGCACAGAATTTTACTGCATCCATTTTAAATTCTCATATTTCATTGAGTAAAGTTAAATTTCATAGTGTTATAAATTCATTATTAACATAAAACACAAACTAGGAATGCAGAGAGAGCATTAGCCCGAGGCTCTGAAGGTGGAGTTGAGGATGGCAATGAATGGGCACGTGTGGCAGAGCTGTGCGATTTCGGTCCTCGGCGCGGCCGCGACGTGGCACGCCTGCGCTCTATTGTTCTCCAACTGAAGCAATCCGGAGTCCAGCCCAAACACCCACCACGTACCACTAAAGTGTAAGCATATTCTCAGACCTCTATTGTATATGTAACAATGTTTATTACTTTGGTAGCTCTGGATTAACCTCTAAGTAGACCAGCATTAGACAAGAAATAGTAGAGACTAGAAAATCTTTTTACTCTTATTCATTGTCTGCAATGTTTTTTAGCTAGCCTAGTCTAGCCATAAGGTCGCATTCTTGATAAATATGCTCCCGCTTCATGATTGATATGACTTCATGATCTTTTGTTCCAAAAGTTTAATGCAATATTAAAATAACAAAAAAACGTTCTTGAATTTATTGTGACATATTAGTGTTTATTATCTTTATTAGCTAATTTAAAAGCTATTTTATTTTAAAGTTAAAACAAGAAATACAATTTTATATTTTTATTGAGGTATTCCTTTACATGGCAGTCCTTTTTAATTATAAAAATATATTTTACAGGGCTTAAATCAAGACCTCAAGACATGAAGAGTATATGTAGTAAAAACATCAGTCTGATTACAATATTAATCATAAAATATAAATAAATGAAGCATGTTTACAGCTATGTATAGTCACTGGAATGTAATACTAAATTGCTGTTGTTGCGACTGTTATTTTATTCAATTATTATTATCTATATAAATAATGTCTTATTAGAGAATTGGAAGTTCATTTTTATTATTTTGTATTCAGCAAAATAGTATTATTATAAATCATTCCAAATAAATTGTTTTGCAAAACAAACATGTTTTATAATTTCAAATCCTTTGCTATGTCAATATTTTTCCTCTTGTACACTTTTTCTGCAAGTTGTAATAGTAAATACATTAAGCTTATTACTAAAAGAAAAGGCCACACTCCACTGCTTAAATAACTCTTCAACTGTAGCCCTAGAGGCTTGTTTTTGTTCAACAATATCTTATCATATACAATCTCTGTTCTTCTGGATATGTCTATCCAATTATACATTTTTCTCACCATCTTATTACATTCAAAAGGGCACATTATATTGCCATCCTTCAGGTCTTTCATAGCATTTTCAATGCCATCTACCAAGCTATTAACATTGGGTTCTGTTAGATATATCATGTTATCAGGTAACACTTCAGGGATTCCCCCTACTTTTGTTGAAACAACTTTTAATCCACATGCAGCAGCTTCAACTATTGCCATACAATATGCCTCAGTTAGTGAGGTATTCAGAAAAATGTCTCCTTTTACCAATACATCTCTAACTTCTGAATGGGGCAAACTCCCCAACAGGGTGACACAATGTTGAAAACCTTTTTCTCTTATTTCTTGAAGTAACCACATTTTAGGACCATCTCCTCCAACTATGAACCTTAAATTAGGATATCTAGGGCACATGTCTGCTATCACAGCAGCCATTAAATCTACACCTTTTCTATAAACTAACCTTGAAATAATGACTATAGTAATAACATTTGGATCTCTTTGGCTTGGGTCAGGGGTGAAGCTATAAGCATCTACCGCATTAGGTATAACAGAGACTTTGTGAGCTTTCACCTTCGCTCTAAGAACTGTGTTTTCTTTCCCTGTATGAGAAACACAAATACAGTGATCACACTCACATAGACACATTTGAAGATATTTATTGGTTAGTACAGCAGATGTATCAGCAAATCCGAAGAGGCTGTGGTCTGTAAATACTGTTTTTAATCCCATCAATTTTCCTATTACAGAAACTTCATGACCAATTACACTAAATGCAGAATGAGCATGAACTATTTGTACACATTCTCTAATAAGTATGTATCGAATCAATGCTATATTGCATATCATAGTCGGGAGAATGGCCTGAGCATACATCACCGTTATAGGCAGGTAATAAACCTTGAGACCGGCGGTCAGGTACCGTATCCCGACCCGTTTTCCATAGGAATGAGTGACAACAATGACTTTGTGGCCTCTTTTGATTAAACACTGTGACAAGTTGAATATGTGTTCCTCCACACCGCCAGTATTAGGATAAAAGAAATCCGATGCCATGCAGATAACATGCCGCTTCTTTTTACCTTTCTTAGATTCCTGGAGAAAAATATATTCGTTTTTATTACAGTACACACACAACACTAAAAGTTTAAGGAAGATACGTACACCTTGCATTTTAATTATTTTATAATATCTTTAAAATTAAAATTATTCTTTTTTTAATTTAATTAATGAATTGTTTTATAGGATAATTATTAATTTGTATCAATAACATCTGATCCTTGACACTTTGACATTGACATTAAGTTTACGTGTTCTTTTGTACTCATAAACGTATTATATAGGAAACAAATATAACATTCACAATTTTTTCATTAGCGCCCCATTTTACCCATATATAATATATATATATATTTATTGTAAAAAAATATATACTTAAAATTTAATATTCTTTGTAAAAGTATGTTTTTGACAGTATAGATAGATCTATGAAGCGTGTAGTGTAGTTTGAGGTTATGTTGATATTGTGATGTAAACATCATTTAATAATAAATTTTTAAAAGCATCACAATAATAAATACTTAAAACATCAATGTATATGTACGTAAAACATCAATAAACATTAAATAGTCCAAAATGGAAGAAGAAAAAAAAACTGAGCGGAAAAGAAAAAGATTTGCGGCACGTTTAAAAAGTTCTAGGGGAATTATATGCACAGATGTCAGAGGTCCTGTAAGTTTTTCAAACTCATAATACTTCTATATACTCAAAACTCACTTGCTTTATTGCACACCATAATGTTACATAGACTGTTGGTAAAACATAAATATTGGATAAAAAAATCTATATTTTTAAGATAAAGTATTTAAATGTTTTCTCATATCTTATTTTTCTCTTCTCATAGACAGTAATAATAGATTTTCTACTTTTAAGAGGAAAAAATTACTAACATAGAATATGTTAATCGGCTAAAGAGCAGGAAAATAACGAATTATATTGATTTTTTGTTGTAATGATTATCATTATTTATGTCTTGTTTGATAAAAAAGAAGTTGACATCTAGATAATATTATATTTAATTATGAATATTGGTATGTATGGCAGTAATTGTAAATGTATAATATTTATAATATAATATAATAAATAAATAAATATTGCTTGTTATAATGTATAGTGCTATACACACACATTTACTATATAGTATATATGTAAAATTAAACTTGTTATTTAAGATAAAATTGTTTTCTATATTAATTGAGATCTTTACTTTTACATATTGTACACTAGATAATTTATTACCTATTAAAATGTAATTTTTTATATTTATTTATGTAATAAAATTTTGTGATAATTTTTTTACTTTTCTTTTTACTATTTGCAATTGGAAACAATCTATTAAATTACCATTCATTTTCAGAATATCATTCTCTGCAATGCTGGACAAGCTACAGGGTTAGAAAAAAATATTATTTTGAAGCTGGCATCAAATTTACCCGTTGAAATAGAATTACCTAAATTAATTGCTGAGAAAGGAGAAACACATTCGTTTCTGGTATTTAATTCTATTAAAAATGCTTCCTTATTTTATGAAACTTTTAATGGCAAGGCAAAAATTGATGAAAATGGAACTCCTCTCTATATGAGTTTTGTAGAAAAAGGTAACTGTAATGCATTTCAGTATACTTTCCATCAATTTACATCAATATTGCCAGTTATTGACTGCATGTTTTTATCTTTATAGTACCGAATACAGAAACAGTATGCCTTCATGAAAACCCGCCAGGGCTTTTGGTATTAGATAACTTCATTACTCAAGAAGAAGAAGAAAAGTTTTTAAAAATCTTTGATTGTATAGAGGATCAAGATAAGAGCAGTTTGAAAAACCGCCAAGTAAGGCACTATGGTTATGAGTTTAGATATGGTAGCAATGATGTTGATTTAAGTTTACCGTTACAAGAAAATATACCACAAGAATGTGGTATACTTTGGAGAAGACTGAAGGAGTGTGGATTGAAAATTGGTGTGCCCAATCAGCTCACTGTAAATAAATACTCACCGGGACATGGTAAAAACCTATAATTAATATATAAGATTAAGATTTTCTGCAAGCAGAGTCTATCGGGTCCGATGATGGTAGTGATTGTATCTCACCAAAGATTGTGGTTTCAATTCCCACCCAATGCAAATATTTATGTGTTTTGGATGTTAAAATAGTATTTAACTGTTAGGTTTATGATTTTACTATTGTTGACGTCCTTTAAGCTACTTATCTCAGAATCAGGTCACTGTATGACAGGTGTGAATATATTATTATTATTACCATTTATTATCACTATGGCAGAAAAAGCACACAAGTAGAATAAATGCTATTGAAATGAGAGCACCTTGAAGTATGTATTGTGTGAGTTTGAGAGATTGATTAAAGAATAGTGTAAAAATAGATTGATGTGGTGTTAAAGATGATGTGGTGACAACAATAGAGAAAGGAATGTTAAGATGGTTTTGACATGTAGTAAGACTGGATGAAATAGTATGACTGCACAAATATATAGTGCCGAAGTGAATGCAAGAGATGGTATAGGTTGACTGAGGCCAGCATATACTAACCTGGTAGAGGAGGTATTAAAGAAGGGCCAGGCCAGAATTAGTAAGTGAGCGTGAATGAATAGACTAATGTAAATAAGGGAAGTAAGAGAAGTTTGCCAAGACTGTAGCAAGTAGAGATCCATAGTCTCTGCCTACCCTAATGGGACACAGGCGTGATGTATGTATTATCATTTAATTGGCACAATATCAAACTCTAACTTAAAACAACTCCTTACTATTTCTTCTTATTGTTAGTGGTGATTACTATGTGGATCACAACTCTATTTTACATAAGTTGTGTGGATAGATCTTTCTTATAATAAATTTATTGCGACTAAGATGAAACACTTATAACAAAATAAAAAATAAAACAGAATTACACAAATATTGAATGTTATTAAATATAATGTATAAGCAGCAGTACAAAAACATTATAAAGACTCCGCAGGTGATAATGTCATCATCATCGTCGTCAACAGCAGTAGGTTGTCCACTTTCAGACATAAGCTTCCCTGAAAAAGTCCCCATAAGAGATTTCCATGATTTAGATTTTTGTCTGTGTTGTGTAGAAGTTATAATTACTATGCGTAAAATTACTGTCACTGTACAGATGCATTAAATTTATTTTCAAACTTTGTCAAATCTTCCAGGTATACCATCACATGTAGACAAGCACAGTCCATTTGGTGACACAATCTTATCTCTGTCTCTGGGGTCATCTATAGTGATGGACTGGAAGCATCTCAGTGGAAAATATGTTCCGGTTGTGGTCCAAGCTAGGACAATGCTTGTGATGCAGGATGCAGCTAGGTATTTATATATGTACTTTAATAAAATATTTCTGTTTCATAATAAAACTGCTATTACTACATGATTCAAATATATAATGTAAATATAATTTTTCATTGAATACACGACTAGAGCAAGTATTTATTTGTTTACCTACTTTTTATTTCACACCAAATAGTGATAGATGCAGTTACAAAAAAATAGAAATAATCAAGAATAGCCTTGCAATTTTTCCAGTCAATCTTAAGATGGAAGTAAATATCTCCCGTTGTGTAGGTAGGTCTTGCAGTAAACATACATAAAATAAATACTTTCTATATTAATACAAATATGTAAGCAATGTATTATTTTTATTTATTCCAGATATGATTGGCAACATGGCATCCAATCTAGAACATGGGACCCTATTATAGAAACCCGCGTCCTGCCGGTTGATGGTGTTGATACACCAGTCAAAGTGATTACCAGTGACACGGTAGAGAGGGGGACAAGGATATCCCTGACGTTCCGTTGGACAAGGACTGGTCCGTGTGAATGTGGCTACAAGGCTCTATGTGATAGTGTTACGAACACACCAGATAATATTGGGGATGATGTAGCGTCTAATTTAGAAGAATTACATGTACACCAGGTAGGCAGAACTTATTTTAAACCACCAGCTTTCCGCCTGCAACTTTGTTCTGTAGGTCTTAAATATATATCTCATCCCTGAGAAAGTATTTTTCAGGTAAGTCTATGTCGCTCTTTGACACCTAAACTGTGCTAAAATCGTACACACAGCAACAGATAAAACTATCCAAATCTGTCAAAATTACTCTATTATAAATCCGAAAGGAACTCTGTCTGTCTATTACGCAATCACGCCTAAACTACTGAACCGATTTAAATTAAATTTGGTACACATATAGTCTAAAGCCTTAGAAAGGTCATAGGCTACTATTTTATTCGAAATAAGAGTTGGAAGAGGTCGAAAGGGGGGATGAAAAGTTGTATGGAAATATCGCTATTGTTAGAGCTAGAAATTTAAAACTTATTATTTAGGCTATTGATTTGTATATATAAATAAATATAACATTCAAGGGTTATATAAGTTAAAGTAAAAAGGTATGGTGCCCAAAGAAACTACTGAATGCGGACGAATTCACGGGCATAGCTCAAAATCGACAAAACAATTGACAAATTTTAGTAGGTTGATCTGTTGCTTGCGTACATTACTTATAGGAAAATAAAAGTCTACAGATCTATCTCACGGCTATCTGTTGTCGTTTCCTTCACGTTGTCGTCACTTTCACAAACTTTCACGTTTATAAATTAAAATAAAAAAGTATTAGATTATTGCAACAGTAACACTACCTGCTAGCTTCTTTAATTGTATTCTGGCCTTTATTTTGTGTTCGTTAAAATAATAAAGGTATTGAATGTCTAAAATTTATGGCATATTATTACATATAACAATAAAAACAATAAAATCAGAGAAGTAGTCCTGGTTCCCGGTAAACCCCACTTGGCGCGCGGGATTCATATAAAGCCCACTGTTGGATATGTCTCCCCAATAAAGGGAGAATTTTGGCCACAACTGCCGCGTTGATCAAGAGCACTTGCGGCGGGGACGCTGCTGACCCTCTTCGCCCTGTGCATTTGAGCACGGTTTCGCATCGATATTCCACCATCTGATGGTTCTGGACCTACCTTATCCGATACAGGTTAAAAACAATTAATTTCTCATGTCTGTATGACGAACGATAAATTTAACTTTATTCTCGTAACTTCAGGTGTACGAACAGATAGCTGGCCACTTCAGCAGTACGCGGCACAAGCCATGGCCGCGCGTCGTGGACTTCGTAGCTCGCGCGCCGCCCGCCGCTCTCCTGCTTGACTTAGGCTGCGGGAATGGCAAGAACATACTCCGCAGGGACGACATTGTACAGGTTAGTCATACATGCAGGTATTAGGTGCATGCAAAGTTGGACAATACCACCTGTTTGAGATCCTGCCACACATTTAATGAAGAATCAAGGCCAACATCGTAGCACTGCCAAACTGCTAGATATATCAACTACTGCGTGGATGGAAGTGTGAACGTATAAAAACTACCAAAAATAAAATTATGAGGGTAGTCACTGAATTTTTTTAATCTTGACACAACATTTTCTGAGTCCGAGAACTCGCCGTCTTTTAACTTTGAATACAAGTTAAGTATCATCTGCACACAATACTATACCGATGCCGTCTACAAGATGAAGCACATTACATATTAATGTTGATAAGGAACAGTAAAGTGTCTAATATTGAACCTTGTGGTACACCGATTGTATCCATTGGTCTATGGACCGATGTCCGTTCAACCATATGAAAGAGATAAGATTCGAGCATTCTGGGATATGAGATTGTAGCAAAATCATGGAAGATCCTCTAATTCCTAAATTGATTAATTTCTCACGGTGCACACAATCAAATGCTTTGGACAAATCGTTGAAACTGCCTGAAACATCGCATTGCGCTATGCAACGCTTCAAAAACATTTTAGAAACTCTACACTGGAAGCGCCGTCTAGTATTCTTTTTCTTCTTCTTAGTTTTTTATGATATGATGATATTTGCGTTTATTCTGTGTCTAGGTGTTAATAATATGTATTTAAGTATTACATTTTTGATTCCTTTGTTGTCTGATGACCGTAATACAAGTGCTTCAAGCAACTTACCACGGAGTCAGGTCAATGTGTGAGAAATATGCGTGTTGTGTGAAAAAAATAAGCAAAAACTCCCCACACATCATCTAAATACAAGAGGTGTAACATGCTAAAATCTCAAATCTACATTCGGATACGTCGTCTTTATGCAGTGCGACGGCCGATAAGGGCGAGGAATTCAAACCCCCAGTTAGTTGTACAATGGTAAATCGGAAAAAAATGAAATTTATTAGCAACTTCTGAGCCTGGTTAAAACCCGACTAAATAATTTTGCAATTTAAATGACTATCTGTCTGTTTCACTACCACTATTACGCCACATACACCTCGTCAAATCTGTCTGAGTGTTAATCTGAGTGTTAATTGGATTTTTGCGAAATAGCCTCTTCTAATTAAAAGGGCCCATTGACGCATCAGGTAATGCTCTTATCTTGTACGCCAAAGGTCGTGGGTTCGATCGACCTACGACATATTTATATTGTGAATATTTGTTTGTGTCTAAGGGGTTATGTAAGTCACCATCAGTCATATCAGCCATAAGATGTCCATTTCTGGATATAGGAGTTAATCAAGTAATCTCCAATAGGACCGGTAAGGATGTCTGGCTTATGTCCATCGTATCCTGATCCTGACCCTGCAGTAAGTTAGACCGTCTGTCCATCTTCAGGGTGGACGCCCAGACGGTTGTCTCTATTTCACAACCTTACGACTACATCGCCCACCGGTTCAGCGTACCAAGAGCGCTACCCATTGCACTTCAACGTACTAATAATTTACTTGTAGAATATATAAAAAATATGTGAGTAAATATATAATATTTTTTGTGATACATCTGGTATCTGATATCCGTAACACCAGCAACTTACTGTGGAGTCAAGTCAATATGTGAAATGTTGGATACATTTGTATTGTATCAATTTTACATATTTCGTGGTAGATAGCGGGCGAACGCAGCAGCGGGCTGTTGTCCGAGTGCAAGTCGCACGTGCGCGCGATAAGCGGCGCGGACTGCGTGCGACTTGACCTGCTGCACGCGGGCCTGCGCGACCAGTGCGCCGACCTGGTCATATGCATCGCGGTCATACATCACTTCAGCAGTAAGGTTAGTTAGTACCTATTGGTCATTTTGCCATACTCGTTCTCTGGAGTACTTCCACGCGTTACGAGCTCTTGGAAGACGCAAAAAATACGTGCAACAGGTTGTCTAATGTTCTTCTTCAAACCGATGAAGGCCTTCAAAAGTCCACTGCTAGAGGGGCTATGTCTATCAGTGGACTTCTGATGAACACCTCCGCCCCCCAAGAAAGAGGGGCAGCTTTCGCGATGGGTTTGCTGCTGCTTATTTGAGCAACACTGACTCGGATAGACATACGCCATCTGTCGGTTCTGGTACCTTAGTCGCCTTTTACGACACCTGGTGTAGGGGGAGGTACTATTCTAGTCTGACGGTATCACACAGCTATATACCTTATTCATTTTCTTATATCGTCGATGATCGTGCAATACCGCGTATGTAGTTTAAGTTAATAAGGTCCATTTTCCATCTTTTCTAATTGAATTTTTAACTTTATTTGCAACTGCTACTTACGCGGTATTGCACGATCATCGACGATATATACCTAAATTACTGGGTAATGGGACATCTAATCTTCAAGACACAAAGTTGGCAACGCGCTAGCGATTTCCTTGAGATAATATGAGCGTCTATAGGCTGGGGAGGCGTTTATTATCACGAGGACCGTATGATTATTGCCGACTAGTCATGTATAAAAAAAGTTCAGTAAATTCGGGTATCATTCAACTATTAGGGTAACTTTTAATTATCCTTTTTCATAGACTATAAAACGAATTTAGCCGAGATTATGGTTCTAATTGATTGCAAGAACTGTTTTCATGGTGAATCTGACACGACCTTTTAAATATTAATGTGTTTATTCTATGAAAATGACAGATCGAAGTTACCCGTATAGTCCAATGTTACCCGGATTGACGTTAATAAAAAAACGACCAGAGCTTTTGTTTAGATATTTATTTATTCCAACAGACTTTACAGGTCAAATTTAATGCGATAATACAACCAAAACGATAAAGTAGTCAAAATATAACAAACGAAGAACGAATTAATAAACAACATAAAACATAAATGGCGCTTATCGCTGTAACTTGGTATATGTTAGTGGCTTCGCCAGTACCCGCGACCAGCTTAAATCATCAAGTTCATTGACTCCCGCAATCTTATAATTATTAAAAAATAGGATGGTGTGGTCGCGAGTTATCATTATATGTATAACTGATGTATTAAACAATAACCGTATCTCACACTGCAGTTTTATACCAGTTTCCTAGCTCACAGTGTACAGCTTAAGATCATTTCGCTTTTTACTACGCCTGTAGATAATTCACCATCAAAACTAATTTAAAAAGTTCCTAGATTACGAGCTGCAAAAGTTACAAGATACATGATGATTTATGTTATAAACATAAAATGAACTAATTGCAGGCTAGGCGCATCCAAGCCATCGCGACCATATCGCGATTGCTGCGCGTCGGCGGACGAACCCTTATAACGGTGTGGGCCAAAGATCAAACCAAGTCCAACTACCTCGCCAAAAACAAATCGCAAGAAGTAAGCCAGAGCTTGCCAGTCGCAGAGCAACATGTGACCGTTAGCGGATTGAACCTGCCTGTACACGAAAATAGGACGCAATTCCAATACAATGACTTGTTAGTCCCCTGGAAACTCAGACGCGTCAAAGAAAACAAGTTGGCTGACAAACCAGATGATACTCTTCTGAGGTATTACCACGTATTTGAGGAGGGGGAATTGGAAGAACTTTGCAGACAACTGCCTCTCGAAGTGGAGGAAAGTTTTTACGAGGAGGGAAATTGGTGTGTTATATGTAGGAAAATAAACGAATCAACGTAACATATTTTGTTCTTTATTTTTTGTCTATAAAACAAATAACCTCTACAAATTGAATGTTATAAAACTCTATATTCAAAAAAATTTAACAGTACAATGTTCGCGCCACACTTGTATTCATATCAATAAACGGCCCGTCTTGTCGTTAAAACTTAACATAATTTTAAAAAGATTGAAGCTGTTCATTACAGGTAATAACCAAACAATTATTTTGTGCAGTAATATAGGTTTATAAATTAATTTGTTTATTTAAATTCTCCTTTCGGCTCATACTTAACAAAATATAATGAGGCACTATAGCGGTAAAACATATTAACATACAGATTTTTGACATAACACAAAATAATTCTTTAACATAGTCTAAAACACGGAAATTTAAATATATACTTAATTTTAAATTCAATGTCTATACATGAGTTCATTATAATTCTAGAAATTTAGAGAGCGTAATTTGTTACAATGTTTATTTAAACAAGAAATAATATAGCAATGCATGCCTCTTTCTGTAGTATAAAAGTTGAAAATTACAAACTTAACAAATTGAATAATAATAAACATTATTTACATTAAATGGAATAAAATTATATTATTTTCTTTCAGATCGAATTAGTACCTAAAAATTAAGTTACGCAAAACTAATGACAGCCATAGGCGATTTGACGTTTCTAAATACAAAATGGGTTCTTTCAGTTAATTCATCCTATTAAACAAAGAAAGCGAGAGCAAGAGGCATCTAGTCCAATTATAACACGTTAAACTCGAAAGTTATCTATACTTTCATCAAAGTCAACTGCAATAGAGGTATAACAGATATAGTGGAGAGGTCGGCTAGCACTGCGTCTACGTTTTGTAGCGTGTTCACTTGGAATATGTTCTCCTTCCGAAAGCTGAGGATGGCGAGGGCGAGTAACGGCAGAATTTCCAGGCAGTCGTAACCAAGTATGGCGTCCCATAGCAACAACAGCTGATCGGGTGGTAAATGCCCGCTAAAGGCACGCATCAGCCATTTAAATACCACTCTGATTCTGTAAGGAAAAGCATCTTTTAATTTAAAAAATCTGCTATGTATATAGACATTTAAATAGCCATGTCCCAGCTGTTAGTAAATTCTCGTAAACATAAAACGTATCATAAACACTGCTGATCGCGATGCCCGCCCTTTGGTGCGGCAGTCGCATGAGAAGTATTGCATTTACTTACACGCGCTGCCCATTTTCTTGCCCATTTAAGGCTGAGTGTAAATCCTGCGTAACAAGTGCATGAGAGTGTGACACATGTTCTTTTGCCGGAACATCTTCATATAAAGGCATATGCCTATGTGTAACAAATAATCTTTAAATGTATATATTTCCGATAGGTATCTATGTATACACTGAATTAAACTTACACTTTTATTACCAGTGGAAATATATTAAATGCAAATTGCAAATATAAAATATAAAAAACTCACGGACTAATGTTGATGTTCCTGAAATGGATCCATAACAGTGGTTCGTTTGCTTCCAATAATCTTTCATATAAAAGGCACAATGACACTATGCCCTAAAAAGTCAGATATTATGAAGCTTGGGTAACTTATAAATTATATAAAATGTTTTAATTTAAAAATAGAAGAAAAACACTACCTGAGGATGTGTGGAAATATAATGAAGTTTGTGCCAGTAGCGGATGTAGAATGCTCGAAATGTATAATATAATTGAACAGGATCGTCGTACAAATAACAAAACGGTGTTGCTGAAAGAAGAAAATGCTACTTAAAGAAACATATCGATAGATAAACTGCGAGAGCTAGCAAAATTTTAAGTGCCAATATTTAAATCTAAAATTTTTTATAATAGTTAGGTTTGCAATCACAATCTTAGCATCCATACTGCGCCATAGCGTTATTTCGACTCACTTAGTCGAAATAACGCTTAAAACATAATTTTCACTGGTAATATTGTAAATATTAATTACACAAATCTTATTTAGACACTTCAAAAATTGTTGTCCGACGGACTAATGCTCGGATTCTATGGTTTACACAAGGCATTAACCACATTCACTTGTATAACTTCGGTATAAGTATCCTCAGAAATGGGGAATACAAAAATCCTTTCGCGACTTCAAGGTACGAGCGTGTGAGCGGGCTCAGAATGAAGAAACATCAGAAAAGGAGCAAGCTAGCTGCTACCCACGTTAATGCTAAGATGATATTAATGGCACCTCCCTCACGCACGTATTGTTCCATGTTCCAATTAGATTTATCGTAGTATTTGTTAATCAATTTACCATACATAGTGAATCCGTGGAACGGAATAATGCCACTTGGCGGGAACACGGTGACGCTCTCCGCAGATGTCTGCTTGCCTTTGATGGTGACCGTCAGTGAGTTGCCGATATTTCCTTTTAGCTGTTGCATCACCTCACAGTCCCGTGAGAAGCATAACATCACCTTAAAATTCAACAGGAAAGGTCCAAGTTTGTACCAATTTCATACCAGTCATTTTATGATGATGGTAAAATGGTTTGGAAGATTTCTTAACACTCATTCTTTTATATTATCTACTGTACTGTTTAATCTTTCTCTTTGCAACGAAACTCTCATCCCTACTAATATTATAAATGCGAAAGTAACTCTGTCTGTCTGTCTGTCTGTCTGTCTGTCTGTCTGTTACGCTTTCCCGGTTAAACCTCTCAACCGATTTTGATGAAATCTGGCATAGACAATCTTTAGACCTTAAGAAAGGACATAGGCTATTTTTGAACTCGAACTAAGGGTTGTAAGGGGTTGCAAGGGGGGATGAAAAGTTGTTTGCATGGATCGCTATTTTTAGAGCTAGAAACTTAAAACTTATTTTTCAGGCCATTGATTCGATATAAATAAACGTGACATTCAAAGTTTATATAATTTGAAGTAAATAGGTATGGTACCCAAAAAACTATTCCACGCGGACGAAGTCGCGGGCACAGCTAGTGTAATATATACGAGCAATCATTTTTGATTGGGCGGAATATTTATTTTATATACATTGCATACATACCTGGTACAATAAATCTTCAAACACAAAATACTGGTCATCATTCGACGCGGTTAATTGGACATCTTTGAATATCAACTTGTCTATCATGAGGTCTACCTCCAAAACACTCTTTTTTAGTTGGTTGAAGTAGCTGATTTGCTAAAATCACACATTTTGCAATCGATATAAATCTTTACTGCCGAGCAATTGAGTGCAAAATTTATTGTAAAATCTCGTCAGATTTATGTAGGTTGGTTGATCTGTTGCTTTGTGTACGGCAAGGAACAGATCAACCTTCACAAATCTATCAATTTTGAACTCAATGACTCGCTTTTATAGATTAATATCGATTGACATATTTGAGTAGGTTGGCCTGTTGCTGTATGTACACGAAGAGCTTAAGACAAAGACCAAAAGTTCAAATAAATGGAATAAAAGATATCTCACCTGTGTCTTTATCTCCGCCCCCAAAACCTGCGACCACAGTCTGGCCCGCAAACACTGCGGGCTGCCTTTCTTCAGATACTCTTGTATAACTGGCGCATATCCCAGTGCCGAAACGCGTTCGCCCAATCCCACCCGCTCCGCTTCCAAAGACGAGAACCCCGCTACGCCACTTGGCATGCCAGGGTTCACGCCGAGTAGTGGATCGCCATTCGACCACTCTATGTAAACTTTGCGCTGGAAATTCCATTAAAATTATATGCAATATGTAATATAATCTATTTAATCTACTCTTTTTGTTCACCTTACGCCACAGAGACGAATAAATAGACAAAACACTAAGTCAATCCAGCTTACAGAATCAAATGATCCTCCGAGCTGGATGTCTTAGGATTGTCTAAGGCTCCAAATTGTTTTTTTTATTAGTTGCATAGCTTAATTAAGATAGCTATAGATACTTACCAGCTGATCCAGTGTTTTGACTTGTAAAGGTAAATGTGCAAATTCCCATTTTGGTTCGTCTCTGTTAATCAAATTTACATATAGAATTCCAAATATTTTATAAATATAAATATACAAATGCGAGAAGTAGACTGCTTACTCTTTTGTAGCAGGAACATAGCCGGACAGCGTTAGTAGTACTTCTAAAAAATCTTTGGGAGCATAAACGGGTCTATATTTTGCTAAATCTGCAAATTAATTAAATGTAGTTGAGTTAATTACGTATGAATAATTACATAGGTTGTTTGTTATACATATTACATTTTTATGCATTGTGCAATTATTTCCCGAGTACCTAGTTAAGACATACCTAAGCTATAAGTACTAAGTTCGTTCCATTTCTCGGTTAGCTCTTCTTGTTCACTCTGTGATCGTATTTTTGCTAATGACGTCTCCAAATCTGAGCACATCGAGTTCAGTGATTTGTGGATTCTCTTTTCCCATTGAACACTAGCTTTTAATAAAGATGTAAGTGGATCTAACTTCTAAAAAAGGAATTAGATAACATTACGTCATGTATTAAAGGGTATTGAATAGCTATAGTAGGTACTTTCAAAAGTTGCTTACGTTCTGTTTACTTTGAGTCCGTACCCAATGAAAAACAGTATTCCTGAGTTTTGTGTCTAAACCTTTTTCTTTCATGGCTTGTTGCAATGTCTGTTTGAAATCATCTTTTTTCACATTCGGTGATGAGACTAGCTTCTGCATCGGTAACAGATTATTATACGTAATGTGTTATGTAATTTAAAAAAATACCGGAAGTTATCTAAGAATCCACTTACTTGTACGTCGCTGTAAAACGATTTGTATATTGAAAGATTTTTTATCTCCTCAGCTAATTTAAGGGCTGTGTGATGTATTGCTTCTTCTTTTATTGCCTCCATTATACTAGCTACCAATTGAAATTTATTTTGTGGAAGTGCCAGGCATGGGGGTGTTTACTTATTTGAGAAATCGTCCTTCAAAATTAATGAAATGCTGTTGCTTTGGCAACCCAACAACAGTTTTATTGTGTAGTTTTCTGTGTTTAACGCAACTTTCAATATATATTTATTAGTAAATTAAGTAATTTTTAAACAGGTGTATTACATATTTAGTTCAATGAATATTGTTCTTAATAAACTGTTCCTGATTATTTTTAATATTCGTCTATTTGCTTTACTTTTGCGTTTAATGAAAAGAAAAATAAAAGATGTGTTCCTTTATAATCACATAAATCAACATCTTTGCTTAGTTCCTAAAAAGATCAAAATAGGTTTGTATTGTTATATATTACCTTGAACATACCTAAATGCTAACTTGTCAATGTCAAATTACTGTCAGCTGTTGGAGTTTCGTGTTGTGATTTTTCTATTTTGAAAACAAAGGATTCGTGTAAAATGGGCAAAATTTTCTTAGATCATATTGGTGGTACACGATTATTCTCCTGCGCTGCCTGTGACGTAAATCTTACAAATCGCTCAGAATTGATAAGCACAAGATTTACTGGAGCTACAGGTAATGTTACAATTATGGCGTTGTGTAGACTCCTTTCTTACGTGCAAACTTCTGAAGGAAGATTTTTAGATTTTAAAAAGATGTATTATTGGCGGTTTATTTATATTCATTGTTCGTAGGTCGAGCATTTTTATTCCACAAAGTCGTGAACCTAATCTATTCCGAAGTGCAGGATCGTGTTATGTTGACTGGACGTCATATGGTGCGCGACGTCTCCTGCAAAAACTGTGCTACTAAGCTCGGTTGGGTATACGAGTTCGCCACTGAAGAAAATCAAAGGTTCTTGATTGCTCATATAATTCTTTGCCCAGCATAGCTAGGGCTGACATATTTTAAATGCCTTGAGTTTGTTTGATTTTGCAGTTTACCCCCTACTCATACAGATTTGTTTTAAGATTTGGAGATTTTTACAGAACTGAGGAAAAATTATTGAATGAAGAGATTATTTTCTATGGAACAAGAAAGTAATCTCCGAAGATAAAATTTTAAATACTGTGCAATACCTTTCTAATTCTGGTATTTTGACCTTTTTATGTCTTTATTATTATGCACCTTTTAATTTTTAGATACAAAGAAGGGAGAGTCATCCTTGAAAGAGCATTAGTGACGGAAACTGATGGGATCGAGGAAATACAAGTAAATGACGAATAGATAAGTTTACTCATAATAAAATAGGATAATTTAGTTTAAAGTTCCTTAAATGTATTAGAACTTATATTGTTTTTGTGTACTTATTAAAATATTATTGTATGGTAAATTATTATTTTGTTGACTGTTGTTACTCACCTTTGTAATAATAAGTCTTCAATTCATTACCTACATGTTTGCAACAACCTTCCATTTCTATTAGGCTGATAAGATAAATTAGTAAGTAAGACAGGAAATTCATATTTTATCAGTTATCTAGGTTTTAAATATTTTACCTTGATGTTTTTTTTTGTGAATGTATTTTTTATAGTAATGTCCCGCTCTGCAATATTTTGTAATAATGAAGATATTGTATTGAATTATATTAAAATTATTTAAACACTGCCAGCTTTACTAAAATTATATTTACATTATAAATACATTTATTTTAAACTAAATAAAGAAACTACTTTAAAAACCATATGTGCCGTTTTATTTATTATTTTTATCTTGTATTTTAAATTGGGCACTGAGACTTTCACTGCCCAAGCTTATTAATGCGTACTATCCACTTGTTATGAAATATTTGATACTAAGGCAGGTAACATCAAGACAATGGTTGCGCGGCGGGAACCTAATGCCTAATTGTTGTTGTGATATGGCCCAGTCTAAATATGCCTTCGCCCTTACAGGGCACTGATAACTTGTTTTAGGTTTTCAATAGCGAAGATATTTGTAGCTCTGGTGCCTCATAAAAGATCATCTTCATAGCAGCCGAAAAATAGCCCACTACAAATATAGGCATCCCTAAAAAATGGAAATTTGCCCATAATTGCAACGCTGGTTATGTGTGGTGGCCATTGCAGAGCGTAGCTTCGTGACGGGAATGCTGCTGCCCATTCCTGTCCTGTTGCATTTGAGCTACACTGATTCGGATGGCTATACCGCCATCTGCCGGCACCTCAATCTTACGACACCTGATACAGGAGGAGGTGCTATTCCACTCTGCCGGTACCACACAGCTACAACATGATTGTCAGTGTCATGTGTCATCTGCAGCTTGTTCAGGACTGCTGAAACTTGTAAGTATAAAAGTATGGCTTGGAAATTTATACTCGGGGAAAATAGTCTCTGTACAAGTTACACCTCTTTACCTACTTGTAATGGCAGATAATGAAACACAAGTTAGTGGATCTATGGTGATCCTCGCGTTTGCTAATTTCTAAACTCAAAAGTTCTATATAGTACGGCATATTAATTATTGTTAGAACTCTAGAAACATTTATTAATAAAGCAAATATGCAAGGCAGCCCCTGGGGCTGTCGTGCAAGAAAAAAATCCTGATTAAACATTAGTTGGGGTTTTATTATTTTTAAATCTGACGGGATTTGAGTCACATCTAGGAGTTATAGAGGTCGCTGACACTTCCATGTCATTTCCATTTTTATGTTTATGTAAAATAAAGAAAATAACAGTGTTTATATTTTGGTCGCCAAATTTTCTAAAGGTGTTCAAACATTTGACAACAAATTTTAATTTGTAAAATATCGTTTGACACAATTATACCTAATAAATCTATCAGTTTATAGACTATTGTTTAATAAACTATTCATTAGATAATATATAGTAGAAAACAAAAATATAGCTAAACATTCATTTACAAAATAATATGTTTAGGGTCAACTCAAACGAAATGGCTAGTTAGGTAATATTTGAACCACGACCATCGAAACATAGCATTTTAACAATGAAAATATTTTGTAAGTTAAATATTTGCGAAACCCTAATTATTTCATATTATTTTAAGTAATATGTATGTAAAATGATATTTAGTCATACGAGGTCTGTTAAAAGTTAAAACTATAGTAAACCACTCTGAAGGTAGTCCATAAAGCGTAGTCGATTTTTAAAATAACTCCTTATGGTATAAATTCTTATTAGATCGTGCAATAAAAAACAAAACGTCGTAAATATGTATCACATTTTATTCATTATTATTATATTAACACAACATATATTTTAGCAGATAACATAATCCTTTCTCTATTATCCCCCATGCAATTACTTAAGCTCAGATTTTCTTACATAGATATTGGAATTACGTGTAAATAAAATGCCAACAATATAACATATACAGGCAGTTCAAGTAGCTAGGACACAAACATCCCACTATAAAAGTTAAAGGCAAACTGACATGTCTTCACATTACACAAGCCCATTACCACTATCTTGATTTCAAGTACAATTTAATCAGGTACATAACAAATAATATACGTTAAATAATAAAAAAAACTTTTCCTTCATTGCTGGCATTCAGTAATCAAAATCCTTTGTCTACGAAAAAATAAAGAACACTTCAATATTATCGCCAATCTGTCTCCTTTGTAATTACACAAGACGGACGGTTTTGATATATATACAGACTTCTCAAAACAATATTTTAGAAATACAGGAATTTAGTCAAATATTTCTAAAGTACCGGCTTAACAAGTTATAATTTCAAGATTTGATTGAATTATATTTTAAATTAACAAAATATATTGAAATTAACTAAAAACACGTGAAAAATAAATTGAAAGTATAAAGGAAATCATTATTTTCTGCTTATTATGGCCTGTCCACATAGCTAAGAAAGATAGATGCATGTAGAAATAAAATTCATAGAAAGTGAAAAGGGCGCGAAACTGTACATAAAAAATCTAAAAATATTTTGGACAGTAAGAAGTAAATCTTAAATTTTCAATATTCCTTCGGGACTTGGGTGCCATGTTGGCCTTGGCTGAATGAAGTCTCTGAACTGCCCGTACCATAATTATGTTAAACAATTCTTCTGGCTCATGGCAGCGTTCATATTGTCAACATAACTGATAATACATACGGTAGTGTACATTTTTAAACCATAAAAAAAATTGATATATTGCCGCGCTCTTTAATTATAAAAGAATAACTCGTACACTAAGTGTTATTTTTGGGTAATATTGAAAAAATAACACGGTAGCAAAACTAATGAGTACTAATCATTATCGCGTGAGTGCATTGATATCGTTATACTTTAGACACCTGGCGCCACAAAATCTTTGAAATGCTTGTGCGTATAAATTCATTTTTGTAATAGTGAAAGTGGCTGAAAACTTATTTCCGACCTTTATCGTTTGGAATTAGGCCTAATTCAAAGAAACAAATGATGCAGAAACTAGTGGTGGTGTCTCGCTTCTTTCTATTACGTTGTACTTTTGTGCCTCATTTAATATGTAGGTCTCATCCCGAATAAATGAGAAGATCCAGTTAGAAATAAATCACAGCTAACACCGTAAAGATGTAAGTTATTCACCACGATATATTTATCATTTTATAGTCTGGTTTTTAGGCAGGCTTAGAACACTGTTTTGCGTGTAAGAACATGAATATGATTTTTTTGCAAGCATTCTTAAACTTTCATTTCAATATTAAAATCGACGTGACGACATCGATTTTTCGGATTGAAACACCGACTAAATGCTCAGCCTGAGTACCACCTAATTAGAAATAGTACGAGCGCGTGTTAAATAGTTTCTTGCATATGTTCCAAAATTAGGCCCATTGCGCTGTCACAGGGACATTGAGGATATATAACAGAAACTCGTAAAAGATATCGAATAGATTATTCCAAAATATGATTTTTACATTTAAGGTTTTGGTGTGGGGTGGGTAGTTGTAAAAGCAGAAAAAATGATGCCATGGTGCATATAATTATTTTTATATTATGTCATCAACATAAGTTGTTGTGCAAGTGAAATACGTCACAACGTCTATCGATACATGCCTTTCAATTTTTTATAGGCCTTCATGGCCAAACTACACAGTCAACTTTTGAGTTAAACTTTTTATAAGCAAAGAGCGAGTCATATAAAAGATTAATGAGTATTGAAATAAATAATCATAAAATTATATGTACTACTCGTATTTTTAGCACATGTGTTATAATAAAAATAACTTTTCCATACATTGTTGTTATATCGACATACTTTTATATCATCATCGCTTTGTGGTTACCCAAGGAATGGGTTTGTGATGTTACTTTGTTGACATTTTTACTATAAACATAACCGAACGAGCCTACAATAGGCTCCTATTCAAGCAAAATTCTATTTACTAATTTACACATTCCTGCGTTCAAGTACAGTTGATCCGATTGTAGTGACTATTTGAGAGTTTTACTCTGTAGTAAAAGCCTTGCGTAAAATATAATCTGATATAAGAAAACCTTAGGATTGGCCAAACAGCCGATAGTAGTGCCAATACACCTTTACCGTTCATCATTCATGTTATGGGTATTCAATGGTACAAAATGACAATAGAAAATATCGCACTGTATGCCAAACATGAAATGTAGGCATACTTCACAAGAAAGCACCTCGATATTACTAATATTAACAATAACACAAAAGGCCTGTTCTACAATGCCTGATTAATATATACTAATATTATAATGCTGAAGAGTTTGTTTGTTTGAACGCGCTAATCTTAGGAACCGATGGTCCGATTTGAAATATTCTATCAGTTTTGGATAGTCCATTTATCGTGGAAGGCTATAGGCAATTAAAACATAACGATAGGACCAATAACAGCGGTGCATAAATGATACTAGGTTTGTTCTACAACTGAACGCAATTAGAATGAGTTTTACATCATTGCCGTGACTCTATGGGAGTCCACACGTAAGTAGGAGATCGAGAGAGAACGACTTTCCGAACGCTTATCATTGTTCATTAATGGGTCTAACTTCTTCTAATTGAAAAAGAAGTATTACTTACTATATACCTTTTTTTAGTTTATTTATGCTAAAAATACGACATTCTTCAATAGAAACAGAAAATATTGGCATAAACAAATAGTGTAGAAGACTAATTAATTAATTATTTACATTTATTCCAGAATTGTTCCGTTTGTGTTGCAATATTGTTTTTGTTGGGTATCGGCAGAGAAGAGTACCTTGCTCTGTAATAGTTGTTATATGCAACTAAGGTACCGAAACTGACCGATGGTGGTATCCATCCATGACAGCTTCGCTCAAAAACAATCCCATGGTTCCCCACTTGATCAGCACGGTAATTTTGGACAATAATCCCCCAAATATAGAAAAGCAATCTATGAAACTAAGCCCTATAATCAATATAAAATCTGTTGACAGCCTATATCCAGTCCTACTTCTTATATATGTTAACAGCTGATCTAAGCTGTAAGTAACACTCATAAATATACCTAGGAAGTGAAAACATTTAATATAATATTTTCTAACATTTACACGTTCACTACTCAATAAAAGCGCGTTTAAAAAGTAGTTTTTATAACATTTAATATCCTCAATAACTAATCAGGCATTGCAGAAATGGCTTTGTTCAAATAAACAAAAAAAAGTTACAAATTTCTTTGATATAAAATAAGGAAATGTTCTACCAAGTACTTATATTTCTAAATATTGTAAATGTTTGTATGTTTGCTATCCAACTATTGTTTAGAATCAATTTTTCCAGTCTGTTATTACAAAATCTTAACTATTTTGTTGATTTATTATTTATTTATAATTGTCGTAGTTCAATTGACATTATGCACACAGTAAGCAAATATTCCTGACACGCCCCACACCTGCCATCACATCACATCGTCCAGAAAGCATAGTGCAAGTTTCGGAGAAAATTGAATTGAAAAGCATTTTCGCATACTAAAAAATGTTCAACACCGCGTTAGCAACACGATATAGAATAATTATGAAACTATTTTGTTTTTCCAGAAAAAATCTCACGTTTAAAGCTTGTCTAATAGTATAGTGTAAAATAACTGTTATATGACGTCACCACAACAAGGTTCTGTGCACGAGTGAAACGGCGAGATATTCTTACCCCTTTCCAATCTGAACATTAAAACGTTGATCTTGTTTTATTTTTTTACAAAAAGTATTTATTTATTTCGCTTATGTACTTTTAAAAAAGAAATACTTAACAAATAGTCTATGATCGGCCGGTTACGTCAAATAGGTGCGCGTCTAACTCGCATTATGCTTTCGAGACACGTTTCAACAAGTCTCCTAAATCCGATATTTTAAAATTTAAGCAGTTACTATTATAATCATGGTCCTCAACCACCAAGAAGCAATGGCTAACAGACAGAAATCTGGTTTTACAGAAGTATATGTTCAACTTCTTAAGAAGTCAGGTACTAAGAATATTTGTTGTTCATTACTGTACACAGAACAAGGAAGGCTGTCTGAATAGTGTTAACACAAGGCATCATTCTGCTCAAACATAACTCAATTCGAGATCACGTTGAAGCCAATCTCCTGACCTCATGTAGTTAAAATTTAAAGCAATGATTTGAAATATTATCAGGTCGCCGAGTTTCGTTTTAATTTAATAATTTATAAACGTAATAGTTTTCAATCCATAACAATTTCCCGCTTTTAACAATATTAATTATTTCATTTTGATATATAAAATAACACTTCATTAATTTTTCCAATAAAATAATTTACCTTTTTTTTGCAAAAATATAATATACCTACATAAATGATTTTTGAGCCACTGGAAAAAATACTCTTTAGTGTCTCATCAAATATAATAATCAAGTACATAATATACAGCGATAAATCATTTTATGCAGGATTTAATACGAACTAATAAGATATTTTCCAATTATAGTAATAATATTGTAATCGCATATTGTGCCTTATTAAAAGTATACACTTAAATACTTTTTGTGGTCATATTGGAAATTATTTAAGTTTCTTTTTATAAACTACTTTTACATTTAACATACAATTAGTACCTTCAATCTTGACACATACCTACAACTAAATAAAAAATACCACCATTGAATTCACATTTCCAATTAAAATTTGTTCTGATGACGCGACGCAACTTATAACATACAATACAACCCCCTCTGCACGATATTACCTGGTGGCACTGATAAAACTTTAACGAAACATTACAACTACGAAGAAGCCCCTATAAAATGTCCGTTGAATAAAGCTTTCGATAAAAACTTCTTAACACTTTTAGCACGGTTCATAAAATAGGTACGGGGTGGGTCCGAGTGCGCTTCGAGTCCTTGTTGGGCTCCGGACCCAGCCCTATTCGTTGTTTCACCGTCTCTATGAACTCTAGAACTGCCATGTAAATAAACTTGTATTGCGCCTCGTTCTGCACCATACCAGACCTCTGGTCTCTGACCATTTGGACTGTGCGGTGGATGTCGATTTCACAATCGAAACCCTCCTTTCTTATTTGGTCCAGTATCATGTCGATGACTATAAATGTTCCGGTGCGACCGATCCCGGCTGAACAGTGCACGCAGACCACTGCCTGGTCTGGTGGGTCGGCGCCGGTCATTATCTGCTCTAGTCTGTGGTTCACATCAAGTAGTATGTTCAGCACGCGGCCTGGCTCCGATGGCACGCCGTGGTCGGGCCACGCCGTGAAATGAAAATGATAGATAATTCGTATAATCTCAGGCTCGTCCTTTTTAAACACTTGAAACCGGCGCAGTGTGTAATCTTGGGTAGACGATTCGGACTCGTTTGTTATTATGAACTTCATTATGTCCTCAGTTCTATTCAGTGCCGGCCAGTAACGCTCGCATTTCACTTTCCCGCGCTCTATCTCTTTAGTTGTCATTATGATGATACGGACATCCTCTTGCCATATCATTGACCAAAACTGGTAGACAGTGGTTGAGAGACAGCCTTGTGTAGCGATGTATATCTTGTTGTAAACGTGATCCGGGACGGTCGGTTCGGGCTCCACCGCTGATTTAGGAAGTTTAGTGACGACGGTGTTGACGTAGTTGTCAGGAGTTGTGTGAATCGTATCGTATGGCTTTTGAATCCCGTTGGTGTGGTTATTGGTTTCATTGCAGTCTCCAATCGGCTCTTCAGTTACAATGACTGTGGTGTGGGTGGGGGATGACTTGTCTTTGCCTCTAGTCGGTGTCCCGTCGCGTATTGGCGGCGAACCATTTTCATTACTTCCATTGCTCGAATCTTGATCAGAATTATAGTCTGACATATCGCAGCGAATATAGTTAGCGTTAATGTAGTCAGCACCCGGGGATGCATCGAGAGGAATGTCCCTCAGCACAACTCTCGTGTGATCGAAAGGTATGATGTTTTTGTATCTATTCTTTCTTATATTCTCAGGTTTGGAGCCCTCCATCCTGTCGAACAACTGTAGGTTCTCCATCATCTGTAAAGTTTCAAATTCCTCCCAAAACCCTTGTTTGTAAGCCATACTTTCAATGGGACCCTCGTTTTCTTTCTGCAACTGTTTCACACGAGTGTGGAAATGTCTGACCTGAATACGAGTAGCGTTGAAAGGTTGAAGGAGTCGTAATACGTCTCCGGTGGTTTCCACCATGGGGTAGTTCCGGTAATGTTCTATGAGACTGACGAGATCGTCGAATTGTTGTCCCCCGCCGATATCATATTTGTTGTTTTTCCTCCGTATGATGACATGCGTAACGCGGTCCCTGATTCGTACCGAAAGAACGAAGTCCCCTGGCTGCCGCTGAGACTCCCGCACAAGGAAAGAGCCGTTTTTTCCATTTTCTAACATAATCCTTTCCGCTTCTTTCGCTGTCAGCTGTCCATGATACCAACGCTCTGTTGTCGGGTCCGCGCAGTTCAGAGGAGTTTTAAGTAAAATAATATTACCATTCTTTTCCCTCAGTTGACCCTGGTTGTCCATATAAAATTGAACAAGTTCTGAGAGCGTCGCAAATTTTTCACCACCATACAAATCTAAAAATTCGCCGTTATTCTGTATTTTGATGTGCGTTACTTCATTGCCTCGTCGTACGGACAGCGTGAAGTCCCCTTTATTACTCATGCTGGGTCTCGCTAAGAAAAACCCATCGCGACCGACGTCCTTTAAAAGTTTCTCGGCATCCACACCATTTAGGTATGGATGAAACCATCTTCTTGTGATCATCTTACACTAATAAAAAGCACCAATGGATACTAAAATACCTTATTTAGTTGATTAACTTTTCTGTTCTCTTACTCATGAAACTGTGTACATCAGCATTAAACATCTGAAAAGAAAAAAAAACAGAGTTAAATGGGCCCATGGATTATCACTGTTTTGAAAATATAAATTCTGTCTAGACAAGGCTCTGAAATCTTAAGTTAACATTCATGGCCATAACCATATAAGTAGGTTGCATAAATAAGACTTACTTGAAGTCAGGGCTATACAGCACAGAGAAGTTTATAAATATTTATTAATAAATGACCTGGACATGACACCATATGATAGAGGTTATATATATGTTAGATAAACGTGAAAGAATGTGCTGTTTCAACTTAGTAACTACTAATAAAGATTATCATGGGCATACCTCTAAGTACTAACAGTAGGTAAGTGGTTATGACCTAGCAGCGCAGGATGCACCGTGATTATCCTGAATTAATTATGAAATCTATCATATAATTATCAAAATTATTTATATATAAAGAGAAATATTAACTTATTTGTAATAGATAAACTGAAACATTAAGAAAAAGTCATGTGTAATATTAGGTTTAAATGTAAATCTAAAAAAAATTATATTAAAATAAATATTAAATTAAAATATATATATATAATAATAAAATCCAAGCGGCTAGACATTCTATAACCACAGATTTATTATTAAAACTTCTTTCACTGATAAACTATTTAATTAATATATTAGTGAACTCGGTTTTTGGTACATAATGGTTTTTTAATAAAAAGCTTAACTAACCCTCTGAGAAATAGGTTCCTGATTTATTTAAAAAAAAATCCACTGGAACACTGGAATATTTAAGCAGATTTAAAAAACTTTTTTACTCTTGGATAGCTCTATATAATTCATACTAATAACACTATGAAATATGTTAAACAATACAAAGTATAATTTGTCAAAAGAATGTCAAACTTTCCGGTGATTTTAGTTTCTGGGAACTGGTATCCCACTCAAGGCAAGCTCTGTGCAACTAGTGTGATATGGAATGACCCAATTTGAGTTTCCTATATTGACAACAATGTAAAATAATTTATCAATTATAATAAATGTTGAAAATGAGTTTACAGTAAATTAACTAATTGTTATATTGCTTATGTAACGCTTAGATTTTTTGTGGAGTTTTACATGTGTCTATGTTGGTATAACTGCAATGTTGGAGCAAATAACAGCCAAGAGAGATCTGGAACTCCAATACAAACAGACAATTCCAAAAGTGACCATTGCTACAATGTCATTGCACTGACATATTTATCCTTAACATAAAGTAAAACAATTTAATAGCACATTTTAGGTAAATGGCAAAAAAATATTACATTATTTGTTTTACATTTGATGCAGGTTGTCATATTCAAATTGGACCTCTAATGTTCTTCCTTGATGATGTGACATGATCTGATTTAGTTTTTAAAATGTATTTATTCTTTAATCGACTTTGTATAATATTAGATGTTTTTTTAAATGTTATTTGATTATTTATGATTATGTGTGTCTTAGACTTGCAGGCAATTTTGGGTATGCTGTTAGCCCACAAGACAATTTTTTTTATAATCAATAAATAAATGTATTGAATGTTCTTCCATCACTTTTATCATTTTTAACCCAATAAAACTTAAAAATAAATAACACTCAATCTAGAATTGTCTCTGTTTAAAATTGTCTGATGAATTTAGCATCTAAAGATTTGCTATCTTTAGATGCTAAATTTTTAAGTTTTAAATGTAAATACTAAGAAGACAGTTACAGAGAAGCTATAAACTCATATAAATCTTAATTAGCAATTGAGTGACATCATCCGTTTTAAATGAAAAACAACAACTAATGTTTCAATTTCACTTGTACCTCTCTTAAAGTTGACATATTTAGTTTATGATGTCTTACTATAAGTATGTTAAATAGAATATTCAAAATCCTAATTAAATAGAATATTGTTAAACTGTGTGTAAAATAATTAATGAATGACACATGGAAAAATCAGTACTTAATAATGTAATAAATAATCTTTTTGGTGTTACTGTTGTAAAAATATCCCTGTATTTATTTAAATCTTGCTACTCACTTTACAGTTTCAAGTAAAAAGCACAGTAGTTAACTTAAAACTGTAAGCTTGAAAGACTTTTATAATAGTCCGTTGTTCCCAGTACTAGTTACAAAATGAGTTTCATTAGTGAGTGGACATTTTCCTGTTTGCATTTATAATCATATTAATTCTTACATTATATTTGATACAGAAACAATGAGCAATTATTCTATCGATATATGATTATGAAAACAATGTATATGTATTTAAACTAATTCATTTAATACAAATATTAATGTGCTATTTGTTTATTATTTATGTTATTAAATATATGCTTGTAATACAAAATGCTTGAACATGTTGTAAACTAAAATGCCATATACATGGGTATACCCAAAAACAAAAATATAATCCAATACTATTCAAATTCTTTTATCTTTTTATAATCTATTTCCATGTTATTTAAAAAAATCTTATTGAACAAAAAACAAACACAATGATGATTTTATTTTAATTTTATACCAGGCTGATTATTTGAAACTAATAAATTCCTTGCTTGGTTGTTTGAATTAAAAATTTATTATAGTTATTGAAATTTAATATAGATGACGTGAAGGTTACATTTTAAGGGATAATCATGTGCCCTCATTTCCGAGGTAACTACTGATACAAGGTTTATTTACATTTTTTTTTTGTAATTCACAGTCCCCAGACCACAAGGTGATATCGAGACGTTTAAGAATACTATAGTTATACTGTATAACAATGTGTAATTTATGAACGTTATTGTATGTATGTATATATTTAGGTACATACACGAAGCGCACAAAGGCCCCGCGAAGTACCCATGTATACGTGTTCCAGGCTAATTATACACGCGTATTAAGATTCCACAATGTAAACTCACCTCATAAAGGCACCTGCGCAGCGAACAGTTACCAATATTCCTTAGGATAGGAATTATAAGTATGGAACTGCTGTTGCTATGCTGACTTTAGACTTTTTTTTTAAACAGTTTTCAAGGGCGTACACACTAGTACGCAAGTTTTCATGCATCTATCTTTACATACAACATTTCAAGATAAAATATTTGCAGTTAGGACATAAATAAATTAAAGTAAATAGGTAAATTAAATAATTTCTGCACAAAAAGCTGCAAAAATGACTTCTTCGGTACACTGCCTGCGGAAATGTCACTTTTACAATATGTTTTGTCCTTTTCTTCTCACTGACAAATGCTGCAACAATTTTTTTATTCGTACCGCAAGTAATAGGCTGCGGTCAGTAACTATACCACCCTATTAGCAATTGATTTGTTTTCCAAGATTAGTTAAATCTTTCATCAAAAAAAAGTAGAAACCTAATTCTTGGTTATAGTTTGTAGCTTATCTACACTATTAATTATAAAGAGGAAAGATTTGTATTTTGTATGTAGCGAATAAACTTAAAAAGTACTGGACCGATTTTAATAATTCTTTTTTTATTAGAAAGCTACATTACTATTGAGTAACATAGGTTATATTTAGTACTAGATTACTTTAGAAATTCCTATTAAAACCAACCAAAGTATACGCTGCGAAGAATATTAATGATAGGACAAAAATTGTTTGACAATATTATAGAATATATCAATATCTACAAAAAACTTCGCGAGACCATATGTTTAACTATTGTAGTTACCTCACTATAACTACTTTTTTACATTTAACAGATCGATAGAAATGCCGATCAAATCAGACCTTGTTATCCATACTATTTATAATCTTTTATCCAAATAAATAATTTAATATTCAAAACTGTCTTAATACCTGATGATTACTTTTTAATTTATTGAAATCGGACAACCCATTCGAAAGATATTATGAAATTAAAATAAAAATACATGCCGGCGGCGGTCGCCACGCAGTGCATCGAGTAACTAACTCGTCGAGAGCAATTGTATTTGGCACTTTCTCGAGTGCCAAATACAATTGCTCTCGTCGTTGTCACCTACAAATACCACAGCCAACGTAGTGTACAGGGAGGTTTTAAGATAAGCATAATTTTTTATTCACATTAGGGATTCTTGATCGTTTTAATTAGCATGCTTATTTCTTAAATATATGTACCTATTCATGTCTACCCGTGCGAAGCCGGGACGGGCCACTAGTAGACTATAATTTTATTATTATTATGAGTACTGAACGTGTATATGTAATTTGTTTTTAACAATTTATTTTACTTTATGATGAAGATTATGCATACGATATATATGTACCAATATTAGAGAGATAAATAACAAATGTAGAGGAAATTTTGAACTCAAAATGTTGCAGGCAATTGAACTCAATACGTCGCTCATAAATATAATATTGATTGCAGAATTTTGACAGAATTGAGTTAGTTGATATGTTGCTTTGTGTATGTAACACAATAACTATATAATTTTTATCTATATTTTTTTTATAAATACTACATAAAAGATAGGCTCGTATATCCTAGTTAGACATTTTTGTTTTTATATTTGTTGTCATTTACGAAATATTTAATAGAATTTTGAGTCACCTTGTTCACCTTGTTCACCTCATTCTTTCGTTCATCACTGACTCACTCCCAAGTGCGCAAGCGCTGTAAGTACTGTAAGCAACAGGCAAACCTAAATCGACAGTAAAGATTTGACAGATTTGGATAGGTTGATCTGTTGCTATGTGTACTGTACAGTATCCTAAAATCAAAACTAAAAAAGTTTCTTCTACTAGGTACTGTGTGGAAATGACACTATTCTAAATTTGTGTAGGATCTGTAGGTATGTATGAGAACTACGCAAGGGTTAAAATTTATAACAAAAAATAATGCATACATTTTAATGATTAAGTACAATACAATTTAAATCATTTTTTATTCAGCTTGTGATTTGTCAGTACCAGGCACAACTTTTTGTGCCTTTCCAAAATAGTTCGAAAGGACTTTTCTCACAGCCAGTTTCTTGCTTTGAGGAGAGCGCTCTTCCTTTTGGCCAGAAGGTTTACTCCAAGAATCAACAAAGCTTTGGCGTCTAAATACTTTGCCTAAGGACTGCCATTTGTGCTCCGGAATAATGCCATTGTCATCTAAATTTGCTTTACTTCCGGAAGATCCTCCGTCTCCCTGAAAAAATAATTATTTTGTAATCGGATTATATTTCTATTATATCATATTCAGTTATAAGTATCTTCTGTTTTTATATAGATATACAAGTGTACTGTATGACAGATAATCATACCTCATTAGATTTCGTAGAACGAAGCTGTTGTCGGAAAAAATTGGTTATAGATTTTTTCCAAGTCTTAGGATTTTTGTAAGAACTTAATTCGACGCTGGCAGCACCTTCAGGGAGTATATTCTTGTGACCAATTTCATCCTCTTTATTAACACTTTCATTAGTCACCACCGAACCTTCAGGACACAACATGTTGATTTTTAAAAAAGCTTATTTATTTCCCAAAAAAACGTTTCAGAATGTCTGCCATTTATTTACGCGTCAATAATTTTAAATATAGAACGATTTCCTGTTTATTTTTAAATATAATTTATGGTATAAGAGTTAAACACTCTTTGGTTTTGAAAATCACATTGACCAAATTAACCTTTTAAAAATAAGGATGTTCTGTATAACTGCCTTTGCTCTGGTATATTGCAGGTATTCAGAAAACAAAAAAATAAGCGGGAATACTAAGACGATTTATCTAATGTTTAATAACTGAAGAAGTACAAAGCACGTTGTAAATAATATCCGACTGGCCAATTTAATGCATAATGACTGCAACGGCCACTCCCACAACCCAAGTAAGTGTTTTATCAAAGAATTCTTGAATCTTTTTGGAACTGTTAACTAGATAACGAATGTTTACAGGCAATCACAGAATGGACAAAAGTTTTTCCTAAACAAATAACGGAGAACCACACCAGTTCTGTTACTTTCATGAAACAACTAACGGTAATTGCTATAAGTACAATAACGTACTTGAAAAATGCGTTTCCAGAAGAAAGTTATTCTTTGGAAAATTTCGGCGGTTTAAAGTTGAGAATTTTAAAAAAGAAATGTAGAGATGATTTGGCAAATTTTCTTAGCACAGCACTAACTCAAGCTTTCGAAGCATTCGATAAGAAATATGTAAGTATATAAAAATAATAAGAATATTCAATATGGGAGATTTATTTACTTAATAAATCAATTGCGGATTTATGGTAAATTCTTACTATTCGACTTTCTTGGATACTCATTGTATAGAATATAAAGTATATAATATTTATTTAAATATGCAGGTTTTGCGTTTTACCTCCTTGTCAAACAATTAGTCGGTTTTATATAAGTGCATTTCGTTTACCTAGTTTAGTAATGTATTGATATAGTCAAATCCTTACGCATTTGTTAATAAAACGATTTTCTGCTACAAAATTCCAGTTGCACCAACTAGCATTATGTTTTTATGAGAACGAATGTAAAATCGAGAATCTAATCGAGTATCATCTGTTTGAATACACTTATAACTCGGACGGGGTGACCATGAGCGTCCATTCCAAGACCCGGGATAGCGTACGGCAAACTACTAAGTACTCATTTGAAGGCATTAGGGAGCGGACGATCCACCTTATAAGGGCTTGTGTGGTCATTATGCAGACTTGTCAGAACGAGTTGCCCGAGTGCTACGATGTGAGTCTTCGGCTATATTACAACGAAGGTTTGTTAGAGTTTCTATTTTATACCGTCAGAGAGTTAAGTTCTTAGTTTTTCTTAAATAAGAGTTAAGTTCAAAGAGATAGTCACAGGGCGTTTCAAGTCTAATATTTTTAGTGTAACCGTAGTCCCGATTAAAACAAAATATTTTAAAATTCTTTGTGAGCATTTGGAGCAGCGCCGCGGGTTATCGGCAATCAAAATATTATTTCATGTTCTCCTGGTATCCAGTTGTCATCAGCCAAGTTGGGTTTCTTGTTATGTTTAAGAATATGACACGTATTTAGATTTGTTTATAGATCTCTAATTACCATCATACCCGTTAATTCCAATAAGTTATTTTCCGTGGTTGACATTTCATTGTAATGGGCTAGACGCTCCGGAAGGCTACCAAGCTCCTGGATTCAGTTCTGCCTTGGAGTCAGACGACCACCTGGAGCCGACTTTCCCCGATACCGTGAAGTTGGGCTGCGTGGAAACACCATACCACCGGCTCGTAGCACGCTCATACCTGCGGGACAGCATGGGAGCCAGCCACGAGGCTATCGTGAGTCTACTGGGTTTTTTTTCGGATACAACTTCAGGTGTGCATTAGTGGTGGAATCCACACTATCCGACGCGCTCCCGGATCGGAGTGTGTTTCCTACCCGCGGGACCGAATGGAATCTGGCCACGGGGTTATCGTAAGTACTTATACAAGTGTGCGTCAGTGGTGGACGTACATCCAAACTCAATTCAGCTGTCACAAGTTCCATAGGGGTGCCTACCAGCCACCAGTTCGGGGTATGTTTTTACCAGCGGGACAGCATAAAGATCGACGAGGCTATCGTTCACAGTTTTGCCTTACGGATACTTGTGTAGATGTGTGGTGGATGTCCACCCTGGACGAACTTCCCCGTCACAAGCTACGTGGAGGCGCCCAATTATCCGCATGGCGTGGCTATTCACAACATTTGCCTATTGTGAGTCCACAAGTTTTTACTCACGGTTACTTTTGTACGTATGCGTTAGTGGATATACATTCAGACATATCTACCAGCTGTCACATCGTGGCGTGTTCCTACCTGCAGAATAGCATGGGAGCCCTACCCTGCTAATATATGACAGTCCTGATGGCGCAGATGGTAGTGATCCTGTTTTGTGCGCCAAGGATCGTGTGTTCGATTCCCACCCTGAGCAAATACATGTGTCTAGGGGTTAAATATATATGTATTTAAGAAGTATATTTGTTGTTCCTCTGTTGTCTGGCGCCCGTTACACGTGTGCTTTAAGCGAATTACCACGAAGTCGGGTCAAAATGAGATGTGGTTGGATTTTATTATTATTATATATAGTACTTACTTTTATCGTCTTCTGAGCTGATATAAAGCATTTACTGTTGAAAATTTATTGATTAGGTCGATGGTTTCCTGATAACTCGATCACAGCAACTGACAATGCTTTAATATGTGCATATAATTATCGAGGAAGATCTCCCAAACAAAGAATATAGGAATTATCGTTAAAACATGTTGTTACAGCCATCACAGAATCCCCCGACGTTGACGCAAATGGACCAAGAAGAATTAACAGGTTAGATTAAGATTAATTTAATCATGTAATATTCATTCATATATCATCATCAATATTGTAAGAAAAAATAAATAAGTAACAACACATTCTATGACCCTATTTATGATGTAATTCTAGTATTACTATTTTTTATATCATATGTAGGTCTCTTTTGCGATTATTTATACGACTATGTGTAACGTTTATACATATTTTGTTTCGTGTAATGGTTGATTGGAAGATTATGCCAAATGGCTTTAAGTCCGCCATTTTGTTATATTTTGTGCAATAAAGTTCATTAAATAACGTACCTGCGATTTGGTATATAACTGTGAACTGTTTGTGCCGAGGACATTCGTTCTTTTTTCTTTTCGTCGAAAGTAACCGAAATTCTGAAAAAAACACTAACTTGGTAATTATAGATTCCATTTTTTTTTATTTTAATACGTTAGTATTAATAATGTTCTACGGGAAAAGGCCTTTTAAAATTTTTTTTTCATCCTTTAACTGTCGTGTCGCTACAACAGCAACCGCCCGATTTTTTATCATCAGATATTTAATTAGTTCATTAAAACGACAAAATCCCACAACTCATTAAAATGTATAGACTTATAGAAGTATCCCAACATTTTAGCCTTCGTAAATAAATTATCTTGAGCAAACCTATACCATGGTTAGATCACGAGCCCGGCTCGGCGCCATTGGTCTTCTGTTGTTTTTGACTGCTCGTACACACAACACACAGCAACAGAACGACCTACAAAAATCCGTGAAAACTTCGCAATCGATAATAATCTATAAATGCAAGTCATTGAGTTCAAAAACGACTAAAAATTTGACAGGTTTGTGTAGATTGATCTATTGCTTACCGTACAGTTATCAAATTAATTAAGTAATTCCAGATGCTCCAGAGATGTGGTCGTCCGACACCGGGGACCTCCGCTGTCCGTGCAACAAGGCCGACGCCGGTACCGACGATGCCGGACCTCTACTCTTGTGCCAGTAATCATTGTCTAAATTTTTTATGTTACCAACTTTTACAACCTGCGATATCGTCGCATGGACTTCACGTCACATTTGCGGAACTTCCCGCAATTGAGAATAGACTATGTTTTTTTATTTCAAGAGTTCAAGCTATTCATTTGACAAAATTAGTTATGTCAAGATTATCATGCTGAAAAAGGACGTTTCTATATGGCTGAATAGTTTAAACTACGATGAAACTGAAATAATTGTTATAATATAATATACATACACAAATACTACAATAACATAAATAACCAAGTGAGAGTATATTATTATAATTAATAACAAAGGTTATAAGTATATTATTTTTATTAGTATTAATATAAACTAACTTTAATTATTACATATACCCATGCACACAAACAAGAACACAGACACATACACTCACACACACTCCCACACACAATACCATAATGATTTCCAATTATTAAAGATTCCCAATTTCTTAATTTTATATGAAGTAATACATACACTAATATAAAGTATATACTGTAGTACCGGTAGGGAGGCCTGGTGATTTAAAATTACAAGCTTAGTAAACTAAGCTTAGTTTCAGACTGCAGTCTCCACCGCACTTGTAGCTTGATTTAAGTACCTACTTCAATATATGTAAAGTTATTGTAAATTAGTTCTTAAGTGTGAAGGAGAAAATACAAATATTATTTATTATTATTATTAATGTATATATCCTTTGTGTTCCACTAAAAATCCTTGCATACTCTCATACCAGTTAGTACCAGAAACTTCTGGTTAATTGTAAAGGTATTGCAACAAACGTCAACACGCCACGTGCTTCGGCCTGATGCCCGCGGACGTGAGTCGTCTGTCGAGTCACTGCTGCGACCAGTGCGTAGATGAAGACCCGGAGAGATTGCCCACAGACCCGAGGCTGGCTACTCTTACTGTCAAGAAGAGGGAGGTATGATTTTCGACTACAATTATGACTAGTTGAAGCCCGCGACTTCTATCGCGTAAAATTATACAATTTGAAATGACGGTCTCATTTAAATAGTGGAAAACAAAAGCAAATATCCCGCAGCAATATATAGTTTTATTCAATTTCAGTCAGACTGATAAAACCTTCATGGCTTAGATATTAAGCGAAACATATAGACGTATTCTAGCAATAAAATTTTAGTATATATATATATATATATTAAGATTTACTATTAGGACCAAGAACTAACCTTGTGGTATACCTCAAGAGTTTTCGGCGACAGTATTTACGAGTATGGCTGATATCAGATCAGAGTTATCAAACACACTGGAACACGTATCCTAATGTATAAAATGTCCTCAACAATGTTTGAATTCACTGTTAAAAATATAGAGCTTCTTTGGTCGGCATACACGATCCTTCCTATCGTCCAATCGGCATGACACTGCAGGCTTGATCCAATCTGCAGTTCGTCCATATACACCATACACCATCAGTTAAAACGGCAGCGACGTTCAGTTGAAGCCATGGCGTCACTGATGACAGACGACGATGTTATAGCCGTTTTGGGCATTGTACTCGTAAAAATGAAGCAAAAACAAAGAAAAAATCGTGCAGATTGGTGCAAGCAGTGGTTAATGAAAAGAAAACAGTTTACTCATACAAATTTAATAGAAGAATTATCATCTTATTAATTAATTATAATTTTTATAAATTATTATTATTAATATTATAATTATAATAAATTATTAATTACATCTATCAGCACGCCAATGAATCCACTGACCGCCCGAACTAAACTGCCAATCGGCAACAGCCATACACAGTCCAATCGGCAGTATCCAATCGATATGATCAAGCCAAAAGAATCGAAATTCGATCATGCCATCAATTCTAACTGTCATGCCAATCCACTCGCACACACGGTCAATTCTTACTGATCCAATCAGTAGCGTCATGCCGATTGGACGATAGGAAGGATCGTGTATGCCGACCATTAATCAATTGATACACTTTTTAACGTGACGACCTCGAATACCTACCCAAAATTATCGACCAAGTCTCCAATCGACGTATATAGCTACAGATCAACCTACCCAAATCTGTCAAAACTTCGCAATCGATATTTATCTGTAACTGCAGAGTTCAAAATTGACACATGGGTAGGTCGATCTGTTGCATACCGTACGTACGTCCGGGCGAATAAGGTGTAACGGCGCAGTCGCTTGGTGTGCAGTGTCTGTGCATATTCCGGCGCACGCTGCGGCACGCGCGCGGCGCGGGGTCACTGACCGCGGCGCGCCTCGCCCGCGCGCTCCGCGTGTCGCGCGCCGACGCCGGCAAGCTCGTGCGCCTGCTGCACTCGCACCTGGTCCTGCGCCACGCCGACCCCGAGTACGGTACTCTGTCTACTTACGCGCTCCGCGTGTTGCGCGCCGACGCCGGCAAGCTCGTGCGCCTGCTGCAATCGCACCTGATACTGCCGGTGCATTTTGCGGACACAGTTAAAAAAAAGCGAAGTCGTTAACCGCGATTTCCGCCATTACGAGTTTTTTAACGTGAATACTTCAAAACGGGTGACTTCTTACCTAAATTTACATTCGGAATTTAATTGTACCAGTCGATATCGAAACGAATAAAGACTATCGAAAGTACAATGAAGTAAATATTATCTGTCGCGGAGATGTATTCGCGTAAAGCACAAGGCCGTATTCGCCTCCGAATAATTCAGGAATAATTTGCTTATAATTTTCACGTTGGGTTTGCGTGGTAGCGCGTGGCTTTGCGACGGGGGTGCTGCTACTAGCAGCCTGCTAGCCATCCCCGCCCTGTTGCATTTGAATTTCACTGCTTCGGGTGGATATACCGCCATCCATCGGTTCCGGTACCTCAAACTTTACCAGGGTACTATTCTATTCTGCCAATACCACGCGGCACCATTATTACTTTCAACTATATTTAACTTTCTTTTACCTAGTTCTTAATATTAAAATTTTATTCACTACATACAGCACACCTCAAAAGGTAATTCCGGAATCATTAGAGTTGGTCATGGCCAAGTTCTTTCAATTTTCCGACCAAGAGAATATAGTGGACCGCCTAGTCGCCGAGACTATAGCGTCTCAAGGAAGCCAACCGGACCCAGTTGGAGACGTCCTCGGGCCTTTAGAGAAAGTGTCGCTCCAGGAAGCCACCAATATCGGCCGTGTTATAGACTTATCAGGTGACATAGACCAGAATATCGTTGAAGATTCGACCCTACAGCAGTATAAAGAGGCTTTACTTTCAAACTATCAAGACGATTTGCCTCTAAGTGGTTCCGATCCCATCAAAGATATTGAGAGCCTGAGCAAGAGAACTAGTAAGAGGAAAATTAATGAAGATGTTGAAGATAAACCTCGTCTCAGGACTGGGGTTAGGACTAAGAGAGCTAAAACTAAAAACTAAACTATACTAACGACTGCATAGCTTATTATTGTTTGTTTTCTTTGTAATTGAAAATGTTAGTAATATTCATTGAAGGTTTTTTGCAGTTAATAATTAGATCGCTAAGAATGATTGCATTGGAGTATTTTTTTATATTTTTAAAATTACTATTCAAATTGATTTGTTTAAAATAATTTAATATGGTGGAAATTCGATAAATTTGTTCATTTTTATTTTATCAAATAATTATTTGTAGGAAATAAACAGAAATACCTTACCGGTTTTGCTTTATTTAGAGTTTTATTAACAAAAATGTAGTAGTTACATGTAGTTAATGTTGACGACACAAAGATATATTTTTCTTAGTGGTAAATGTAACATAATATAATGATTATATAATATAAAATATTACATATTTGTACTTTCACAACTTATCTTAACATAACAATTTAAATAATTATGTGAAAATCTGCATTTAATTATATTCATCGTACATAGTTCGCGCTAGTTATAGGATATTAATATTTCTGCTACGTAATACGATTGTTCATTAGATCATTCTTTTGTTTCGGTCACAAGTCAGCACAATCTGATATCGTATAATTCTAAAATCCAAACGAACTACTTCATTATATAATTATTATTATACAGTGTCCTTGAATACTTTAAAATGATGAAATATGAAGAAGCAAACGTCAAAGCTATCCTATATCGTATCGTGACAGGATACGATACGATTTCGGATCGTTTTGTGCGATTAACTTTACACTAGTATTTTTTTCCTCAAATAGTATTGTATAGTATACCCTCGGTGACTCGGTGTCAAAGTACATAGTATAAGCGTGCTCGAATTATACATCAAATGTATCATATAAAATGTTGACCAAAAACAAACATCGCGTTTTCATACGAAACATTTTTGACATCGAAAGAGTAACATAAACACATCAGTGGAGTTACAACACTATTTGGCATGAAGAAAGTCGTCGAAGTTGAAGAAGAGCCGGCCCCAGTATAGCGGGTTCCCGCGCGGGTCGTCGGGCCGGTTGTTGGGGGGCCGCGCGGTGCGGTTGGCCGCCTCCAGCGCACCCAGCAGCCGCGCCAGCGTCTCGGGCTGTCTGCGGAGCGGAAAGGGGAGACACCTTGAAAACACGATCAAATTCTTGACCTGTTGCCGAGGTTGGCCGACGGTTTGTCCTTCTTCGAAGAGGATGACCTCATACAAAGGTCGTCTGCATTGGTACCTCACTCGCACCTATTTCTACCGCCAAACAGCATTGCTGTGTTCAGGTTTGAACGGTAAGAGAGGCAGTAAAATTACATTTGGGTAATGCGACATAATATCTGCAAGTCACAAGGTTGGCAACGCGCTACCACGGAGACTGTACACCTGTTTGTCGAACTGGTATTTTAAAAAAAAGACGGTAATCCACACGCCTGGCGATGGATCCTATCAACATACATAACTCACTTCTAATCTTGGTGGATACCAAAATTTTACCTTTAAATTAATTATTGGATTTTTTATTGGAAATTATTGGAAATTTTACTTGTCAAAACAGGTAACAAACAACAAAATTAGAGTGAGATAAATAAAAAAATTATTTCCAAAACAGTGAATTTCTGCTAAAGAAATATGCTATGAAGAAAAAATCCAGGATTAATTGAAATTTTGCCAGATTTATATTAGATGACAAATGCTTGGGGTTCGGTTTCAAAACGATTTCTAAAGTAAATAGTAAAATGTAGAAGTAAAAAACACGTTTGAAAATAAAACAATCCCTTACAAATCGTTAAATCAGCATAGTTATTGATTACAGAATTCCTAATTGTAAGAAAATATAATAGGCACGTACTGGCTAGCCAGGTCTGTCAATTCACACGGATCTTCCTCTATGTTGAAAAGGCAAGGTGCCTTAAGGGGGTTGCAAGGCAAGGTGTTGTCGGATCGGCTGCATTTCAAAGTGGCTGCCTCACTGAAATTAAATCAAACCGATAACAGTAGACATAGTTGAAATGAACGAAGCCATTAGATAGAAATTCAGGTACTTTAAAATGTCAAAGATACATTTGTTAGAAAATACTTGGCTGTTTAAAAAAATATATTCTGCTCTCAGCTTTATCGACTCTAGAAAAATCTACTGAGGTACCGGTATTAAATGAAACGAGTTCAAATCATGTCTGGAAGCTTTAACAAGTCGTGTCGTAAAATTCATTATCATCATCATACCTGCCATTGCAAAATTATTGCTGGACAAGGCCCCCCCAAGAATGGAGGAATTTTGCCCATAATTTCTTCGCTGGGCAACCGTGTTGGCAATCGCAAAGAGCAGCCTTCGGCTCACAACAGGCTCACATTTATTGACTATAAAATCCATATGCTCCTATAGGCACTGTCTAACTCACCGGATGTCCAGAATGATTTTCTCATCCGGCATTAGCCCGAGCTTGCTGAAGGCGGCGCCGGCGCGCGAGTCGAGGACTGCGCTGGGCGCGTAGCTCCCGCTGCGCCCTCTCGGCCCGTACCACGAGTCCCACGAGCCGTTGTAGTTTGTGCCTGTGCCACAAAACGTGTGGTGTGCCGGCAAAGCAGAATAGAGTTCCCTTTCGGTGTCACAGGAGGCGACTAAGGTACCGTAGATGAGGTAAGGTAGGTGGCGGTATTCGAAACAGTGTAGCACAAATGCATGGACGTAGCAGCGTCGCTAGTACTATTTGCCTTTAAAACTGCCCATTCTAAATATCATCTGGTATATATTGGCAAAACTTTTCCACAACCTCTTTGGGAGGTTTATGTTCAGTGGACATTAAACGGCTACTGAAATGGTTATGAATTATAATGCTAGTGATACAGCTGTTTACCCCCGCTATCTCGTCATCTATCAGTTTTAGGTGCCTCATTATAGCAGCCGCAATAGTCCACTGCTGGACATAGACCTCCCCAAGAAAAGGGGATTTTGCCCATAATTTCCGCACTGAGCAAGCGTGGTGGCAATCGCAGAGCACTACTTTGTGACGAGGATACTGCTGCCCGTCCACACCCTGTAGTATTTAAGCTGAGCTGTTTCGGATGGATACCGCCATTTTTCAGTGCCGACTGAAGAGTCACCTCTTACGACACCTGGGAGAATGGTAGGTAGTACTTTACTCTGCCGGTACCGCAAGGTGCTTAGAGGTTATTTATTAAGTATAATACCCATATATCACAATGATTCCACGACTACTCGTAAAAGATTCAGTAACAAAAATAGTTGGCCTGATATAGTAATTACCTTTGACCAGTTTCCATTTGTCGACGGTAATAGCCGAACTTCCCCATATATCATCGATGTTGTGCAGTACGGTTGTTCTCTCCGACACCAAGTCTTCGGACAGCGCTTTCCATTGGTCTATACCGTCAATCGTTCCTAATGCGCTGAAATGTAAAAGGAAAGTTGTTCATTGTATGAGTTTAGTATGGCGCTTGTCTTAAATTGGATACTTAGTTGATTTAAAAGTACGCCACGTAACAGTTGGTATACCAAATGCCATGAGATGGCATATTGGAATAATCTAATAACTATTCTCCGTCGGTACGGGCTTTAGCAAAGTGATTTATCATCATAACAGCCATTGGAAGTCCACTCCTGGACATAGGCCAAGAAAGGGGGAACTTTGCCTATAATTGCCGCGCTGGGTAAGCGTGTGATGTATAGCTAAGCTATGTAAAACCGCAGCTCGCAGCTCTCGCGACGAGGATGCTGCTGCCCATCCCCACCGTTTGCCCCCCGCTATCTGTCGGTTCTGCTTAGTCACCTCTTACGACACCTGGTACAGAGGGAGGTACTATTTTATTCTGCCGGTACCCAACGGCATGTCATAAGTTTATGAGTATGTATTTCCAATGATGATTGCCAGTAATTACCTTTCAGCCATAAAACGATAACATTTGACACAACACGCATATCGACACATCGCTGCCGAGTTGCAGAATTGTTTGAGATATTTGTTATAGCTCATAAAAGTATTGTACATGAAGCAATAGATCATCCTTTATATTTATATCGTCGTTTAAGTTCTAACACCGCGTATGTCAAAGTTGGCAACTTAATAGTTAAGCCCAATGATATATATATATATGTATATATATGTGTATTAATATCTGAGTCAAGTTTGAATTTAATGCCTCACTATTAAAGATCAATATTGACTGCCACCAAGTCTGTACATTACGGCAATAATGGACAAAATTCTTCGTTTCTTGAAGAAGTCTTGTCAAACAGTAAAACGTTATATAATGAAATTAAGATAATAAATCAGCCGTGGTGAACCGGCGGAGTAGAACTGTAACTTCCTCTGTACCAGGTGTCGTAAAAGGAGATTTAGGTACCCACTGGAACCGACAGATGGCAGTATAGTACTTCAGTGTAAGGATGAGCAGCAGCATCCTCGTCGCGAAGTTGCGCTCTGCGATTGTCAGCACGGAAATTATGCAAAAATCCCCCAACCTTGGAGAGGTCATGTCTAAGTGGACTCTTGATATGATGATGATATAAATAACGTAAGAATCTACCTGATGTTTCCGCCAGCGGCGCCGTACAATGTAGGCAGCCAGTCTACGAGATGCATGCGCTGTGTCGCAACGCGCGCGCGTTTCTTCAAAAGCGGACTAAACATCGCGGCTGCGCCTCGCACGCCACCTTCCCACAACGTATTCTTGACCTAAGATTTCACATACACAAAGATATAAATTGCAAGTAGCTATAGATGGGGATACCGGCAGAATAAAATAGTACCTCCCCTGTACTACACACACATCGTTAGACGCGACTGATATATGAAAAGACAATTGTCTGTTAGCGTTATTTGGTATTGATCGCCTCTTTCGTCACCTGGTACAACGGAGGTACTATTCTACTCTGCCGGTACCTCACGGCTAGCTGGTACCTCACGGCTAGCCGGTACCTCTCGGCTAGTCAATACCTCACGAACATTAGGATGTATCGATAAAGTAACATGCTTAATTTCAAGTTGAAGCAATATTGATGTTACAAGTTATAATTGTATACTTCGCACGAGTGCAATGCGGATAAAAACTGGTTATTGAATGTTGAGAGATAGTCATATACCATTTTATGATAGATGATAGATTTTTTTTTTGGTCTACAGTAAATCATTCTGATCTATCTCATTGGCTTCAGCCAGCGCCTGCAATGTAATCGCAAAAATAAATGTTTTGTATACAACATCACATTGGAGACCTCTAAAATGTTTAGTGTTTCTTTACTATATTATGCATGTATTAAATTTCCTCCTTCCTCGTGAATCACTCTACCTAATAATCAACCACATAAAAATCAGTTGCGTAGCTTAAAATGTTTAGGAATACATAGGGACAGACATTGGACAGCTACTTTGTTGTATATTATGAAGTGATTACGCATTGCAAATTCAAGTCACGTGCTGTTGTGCTTGGTTCATTTCCCTCGCTAATGTAATGTTAATTTCCCATGCTGATTTCTCTTTTACGTCACATTACAGGCATGATAAATACTGAACTCAGTCAATATGTCTATGGAAATATTATTTATGTTCACAAAAATATAAACGATTTTCAGAAAAACAGTGACATACATAATATTAATACTAGAAATAAATATATGCTTGCAGTGCTCATTGTCGTGCTCCAAAAATAAGTAATTCGTACAAGTTCGAGTAAAACTTTTTAATAAAATTTACAAGTATAACTACAAAAATATGCCTCTAAATTTATTCCGGAAATTTATAAAAATAAACTTATTGCTCAGGGCTCATTGCTTAAAAGATTTTGTTAATGATGAAACCGCTCGGGATTGCTCTAACATCTACTATACTATACTACTATATAAGACAACGGTTCGTTTGCGCCCACGCCGGTTTGGGTTCCAATAATACCCACCATTAATTGTTATTGGAACCTATATCACCCTCAGTTTTTCCTGCAGGTTCTATTGGCTTGCGTAATGAACCTGCTATAAATTTAGTTCTGGTACCGGTAGACTATTATTAAAGTAGGACGCTCAATGACCTATTTGTTTAAAGACTCTTATAACACCATAAGGTTGTCAGAGTTATCGATCTTTTGTGTGAAAATTGTAATTATCAAATCTATAGACATAGATTTTTTGTTTTTTTATAACGTGTTAAAAGTGCCTGCGATAGGCCTACTTAAATAAAGATATAATTGAATTTGACTTTGAACCTACGACTTTTGGCGCGTAGATAGGATTACCACCGTATGTGCCATCGCGCCCGTCAATATATTGAATTCACTTTGTTCATTACTTACCCCTCTGAGCGGATAGTTGGAGGCGGCATTGCTATTGAAGCCCGCGGCCGCCCCCCCATTATCCGTGGTGAACAGCACGATAGAGTTCTCAAGCAGACCGTGCGTCTGCAACGCTCGCACCACCGCGCCCACCGACTCGTCCAGCTTCCAAACAACTCCTTTAAATAGATAATGGATTTGCCATTCTGACCACTTACATCACTTGGTACGAGCTAGTTTCTTTCTAGATAGTAATGTTGTTGCGGTTTTGGTAATAATTTGGGTGCTAGTAATATTTTTTCGTGTTAATGTGCCGTAAGGTACCGGCAGAGTAGAATAGTTTCTTTCTCTGTAGGTATCGTAAGAAACGACTGTGGTACTATAAATAAGGCTGCAGCATTCCCACTTCCAACCTGTGCATTTGAACTACACTGTTTCGGATGGATATACCGCCATCTGTCGGTTCATTCTAAGCCGGGGGAGTCTAAGGTAAAGGGAGAGGTACTAATCTATTTTGCCGGTACCTTACGGTTTTAAAGATGTATGTAGACTTACCAGCATACTTCTGCCGCTGTCGCTCAATAATGTAATTGAACTTCTGAACGACTGGTTCGGGCGCGCGGATGTACTCGTACGAATTGCCAGAGTGCACGGCCGAATGTGCTATCGTAAGGAACAGGGGCAACGACTTATTGTGGTTCGATATGATCTGAAAAATAATTTTATATAATTCACACAACATCTGCTACGTTTTGATCTCATGCTAGAGTGCGCATAGATAAATATGAATTGGTCATAATTTGCTTAAAACTTGTTAATGTAATGAAAGCTGTGTTGCAATGTTCATAAAAATATATAACATACTAACTGTCCCGACAATCGTTGTTCTGCTATTTAAACGTAAATTAATTAAAAAATTAAAGTAAATTAATAAATTACTAATATCGCTATTAAAAAATAGAGGTCGGTGACTGAAGGGTAAAAATTTAGGGTTGAGTGTATTTTGTTGGCCCATTAAATAAAAAAATCTTACGGATATGAAAAATAGATAGTCCGATCCGATTCTCAGATTTAGAGAATACGCAAAAATTTCATAAGAATCGATCCAGCCGTTTCGAAGGAGTATGGTGACTAATACTGTGACACCAGAATTTTCTATATTAAATAGACCTTACGACCTGGTACAGGGGAGGTACTGTACTAAACTGCCGGTACCCCACGGCAAATCCATCCGAATAAAACGGTATATGCACCTGAAACAGAGCAGCTCAAATGCTCAGAGTGGGGATGAAATATTTGTTGTAGGTTGCGATCGAACCCACGACCTTCGACGGACAAGATAGGATCACTACTACCAGCGCCATAGGGCCCCCGTTTGAGGTGATTCATGAATGTGGATGAAACGAAGTCGTTATCGAAGCTAATGGAAACATATAGTTAGTATTTACTAGAAAAAAAATAACTCCGAGATCGAAGGTCTCGTGGGCACTACTACAAGTAGCACAACGGTAGTGCAGCCCCTCGGTATAGAAAAGATGCGGGTTAAATATCATCATTAACATATTTTAGCATTTTCTTTGCATTAAAAACTCTCCAAGTGAAATTTTGTCAGTTTAGTTACATTGGTGGAAAATGGGCGCATGTCTGCTGTATTTAAGAAATCATTGAGTACAATATTGATTATTATGAATTATCTAACACAGTCATTGTCACATCACACATTGCCGTGAGGTACCGGCAGAATAGAAGTACCTCCCACTGCACCAGGTGTCGTAAGAGGCGACTAAGGTACCAGTACCGACAAATGGTGGTATATTCATCCGAAAAGGTGCAACTCAAATGCACAGAGTAGGCATCGGCAACAGTATCACGTCGCAAAAGCTGCACTCTGCGATTGCCAACACGCTTGCCCAGCGCGGCAATTATGGCCAAAAAAAACACTTTTCATGGAAAGGCCTATGGCCAGCAATGGACTGCAAATGACTGGTATGGTGACGATGATAATGATTTAATACAAGGTTTACCTTTACAGCTTCATCGCTGAAAATATCCGTTGCATATTTTCCGAATGCATTGTGATCGATTAGCTTACCATCTGCAAATAAAAACCACCCTTAATAAAACCTCTACTACTATTTGCCGTGAGGTAACTGAAACGAAAACAGCCGTGAGGTACCGGCAGCGTAGAATAATACCTCCCTTGTGCTGAGTGTCATAAGAGGTGACTGAGGTACCGGAACCGATATATGGCGGTATGTCCATCTGAAACAGCGCAGCTAAATACTTCAAGGACGGGCAACGGGTTGGGTAGCAGCATCCTCGTCGCGAAGTTAGTCTCTGTGATTGCCACCAACCTTGCCAGCGTGCCAATTATGAAATATCTCTATCTAGGGGAGGCATGTGTCGAAAAGTGGATATTCTATAGCTGGTGATAGATGGATTATTTTATTACAATAATTTTTTTCTGAACTATCCATTGGTTTTGTTAGTTTAACTCAAAAATAAATACACAAACCACAAATGCAACAGCAGGCTCTAGTTCGAAAATTAATGTCGCCCGCATCGTTGGTCGCGTGTATGAATTTTTACTTTCTAACAGTGACAGTTTAATTTGATGTATTTGCATAAATAAGATTCCGTCTACACGAATTACATATCTATTGGAGGGGAACTTCTAGAGAAATGATGAATTAAATTAATTCAAACAACATCTTATACAAACCTGACAACAGGGAAAACACAAATATAATACGTAAATACCTGCATATTTAATACCCAAACATAGAAAAGACACCAATAATCAACATATACCTATTTAGTTTAATTGGTTTGATCTATATAAGGTAATTTTTAGTGATATTTAAAGAATAATTTTAAAGGAAATAATATAATTGACACAACATATCAAATATTGATCTGACTTCGAGATAAGTCGCTTCAAGCACTTATGTTATCAAACTACAGAGGAATTACTAATATAATGCAAAATTACATATGAAACACCCAGGCAGAGAGAATTTGTTGTGAGCTGGGATCAAACCCACGACCCTTGGCGCACAAGATAGGATCACTACCATCAGCGCCGTCAGACCCGTCATAATCAAAGATATTACCTTTCCTAAAATCAAATCCCCAAGTGCCATGCTCCATGTTCGTGTGATCGTACATGTCGATTTTTCCTGTGAGGAAGCCCGTGTGGGAGTCGAACCTGGTGGTGGAATAAAAATAGATAACATTTAATTTATTCTACCTATAAATAGTTACTTTATTAATCTTAATTCATATGTACTAAGAAACTAACGCAGTCCTGCCTTTATTGTATCATGTAAAAATATTGGTACTATAAATTGAGAAATAAACTATGCTAACTTGAGGGATACCTCAAGTAGGATCAAACTGTAAAAAATAAGAAAAAAATATAAAAATAGGTTGAGTAGTTTATGAATAACACCGTGATATTTATATCATCATCATCAAAGCTGCAGTAAAACGCCCACTGCTGGACATAGGCCTCCCCAAGTAAGGGGGAACTTGCCCATAATTGCCGAGCTGGGCAACTGTGTTGGCATTCGAAGAAAGTAGCTCCGCGACGAGAATCCTGTTGCATTTGAGCTACTCAGCCTTGGACGGATATACCGCCATCTGTCTGATCCGGTACCTCAGTGGCCTCTTACAACTCCTGGTATAGTGAGAGGTACTATTCTACTCTGCCGTTTCCTCACGGTTAGGAAATAAGTTCTCGCTGTTTGACCAAATAGTGAGAACTTATTTGCAATTTGCATAAGTGAGTGTAAATATTTGCACTGACGTGACGTTACGTCGACTAAGGTACCAGAACCGACAGATGGCAATACATCCATCCGAATCCGTGTTGCTCAAATGCATAGGGCGGGGATGTGCAGCAACATCTTCATCGAGGAAGCTGCGCTCCGCAATTGATAACACGCTCGCCTAGCGCGGCAATTATGGGCAAAATTCCTCCTTTTTCGGGGAGGCCTATTCCTAATAGTGATGACGATTTGATAAATGACAAAAAACTACGATGAAATAGAATCACTGAGTCAACTCAGTTGAACAAACATACACACGCTTACATTTTATTATTAGCAACAATGTAAACACTGTTTTTATTTATTTGCCTATAGTTAATACTGCAATGGCGAGGGTTACTTCCTAACTAAAGCAATTAGGAATGTATGTATTATTTAATAGGAAGCTTTAACTACTATACAACTACTTATATATTTTATGTCTTAGACTAAGTTATTCCAAACAAACATATGTAAGGTTTGATCGGACTGCTGTCAGAGAAAAATCTAGTATTGGAAGATTCCGATAAATTGTATTGAATTAATTGTACATGAGGTAAGTCACTTACAAAGGTCGTCTGGATTGGAACTTCACTCCCACCTATCCCTACGCATTGCTGTGTTCCGGTTTGAAGGGTGAGAGGCAGTGAGATTACAGTTCACAGGGTAAGCGACACGCTAGTGATATCCTTGTGATGTGAGCGTCTATAGGCAGTATACAGTCACGTTTACCATTAAGCGGACCTTGACTTGTTTGCTGACTTCATAATATAAAAAAACGAATAATCCATAATAAAAGAGGCCTGAGTTACTCATTATAATATCATCTATCTTCGTCAGCAGCGATTAGTCGTCACAAACAGACGGACAAATAATTTATTTTTTCATCTTCATCGTGTAATTAATTATTCTATGCTAAGTAGGTACGTTTTAAACGCGTTTAGTGAAGAGTTTTCAATTTTTATTACAAATAGACGCGTCAATTATATTTGTTTGTATGGAGAAAACATAGACGTCTATATTCTCCTTAT
>JACJUM010003237.1:18371893-18387917 GCA_020976665.1 Heortia vitessoides
GAAATAGTCAAGAACCGAGTAATTTTATTTAACTTTCACCATTTGATATAGTGATTCTTCTAGAAGGTTTAAGGCTTTTTTATATATAAGACCAACAGTACGTGATAGTAAGCGTCAGGGCTGCCTTTAGACGCTCTTCATATATTTACATAAGCTAGACTCTTACAAAGGTCTTTTGCATTGGTACCTCACTCTCACTTTTTTCACTTCACGCGATGCCCTCTCCTTAACTCGTTGAGCTATTTTGAGTTGGCTTAGAAGGCAAACGGTAAGAGACAACTTTTCGCTGCCATAGGTCATCGCTGGTAACACACATTGTTCGATAACTTTCGACTTGAGACACTGATATATGTAGAACGAGAAGATGTTTCGGAGTTTTTCTGCTCAGCCGAATTGAATATGGCGATTGACCTCTTTCTTGAAGTTAGACTTACCTAATTGGAGTAATTGTCCTAGGTATACATACGAGTCAACAACTTCAAGAAGCGAGTTCTTAACTAAAACTGGGGTGAGTACAACATGGGGATTACACATTATTTTAGTCTTCTCCATGTTGTTTCTCAATTCTGAGACCCACCTGTCGAGAAACTCGATTGAGGTCTTCGAGCATTGTAGGTGAATCTTCCGTCGAATCTGCAATGATCACAATATCGTCGGCAAATCGAAGGTGAGTGATGAATTCGCCGTTAATGTTGGTGCCAAATCCTTGCTATTGCAGGAGCTCGAAGAGTTTCGGGGATATGACGTCTCCCTGTCTAACACCCCTTTTGAGAGGAGTAGCTTTCGAACTCTGCTCCTGTACTCGGACCGACATAGTGGCGTTGTCATACAAACACTTTTAAGTACCGATAGTCTATATGGCACCGCTAAAGAGATTCAAGCACAGCCCACGTCTCAACCGAATCGAAAGCTTTCTCATAGCCCACAAAGCTTAATGGCCTGTCATACTTTTAGTCGTCTGTATAACTTGCCGCAGCGTAAATATATGGTAATATAGTACTGTAGCCTTTTCGGAAACCGGTTTATTCGATAGGTTTTAACGCAATTCCGGGTTATGGAGTCTTGTAAAAATTTACATACGTCACAGAGGCGGGAGGTATCCTCTAACAATTTTTTTTAAAGAGCTAATAACTAGGTTATTCTAAATATATACAGGTTTTACGCGAGATTCCTCGATTGTGTATATCACTTTTTAAGTTGTAGTAAGTAAAGTGAATTCATACTGTATCGCCCTCAAACGCACAACCAAATTACAGAGCGTTACACGGGAAGATAGAGGTTAAAAAATATTAAAAAATTGCGTTACGCATTACTAGAACGCTCCCAATGCTTGGAATACTGGAAAACCTCGTAAATAAATAAAATGCACGTATAGAAACCATTCAGTTTATTACTCATTTAAATTACAGTCCATTAATCGTACCTATCACACACAACGCTTACGGACGAACTTAAAATGCATCGACACAAATAATATACCATTTATCTAGGCGCGTGGACGCGCGTTCCGCGTGACTGGTCGCTCTCATGCCCTTTATTCCGCGTATACTATTTTGTACTAATGTCATTGATATTAAATAAATTTGAATCAACATATATTTGCAATTTATATAATTTGCAATACATCTCTGATAAAAACGCTCTTTTGCAAGAATTACCAAAGTATCTGGAATTCAAAAAAGAGAACTAACAATGTTAAGACTAACGATACTTTGTGTTCGATGTTGTCGATGTTGCAAACTAGCGAAAAGGCGATTTGTTAAAATAATCGAGACCAAAGCGAGAATCTGACATTAAGAAAATGCTTTTAAAGTTAAAAAATAAATAAATTAGTTTATGTCCGATTTTATACTGACGTTCACAGATAGGAAATTTAACTCAAAGAAAACAAAAATCTTTTTAAATAATCCGTGTAGACAATTCATTTATATAAAAACACAGCACAGTTAACTGCCTTTGAAATTGATCGACACAAAATAACACGGAAAATTACAAGATAAAAAAATACATGAAACATGAACATTTATTTTATGCGGGTTTTCAATAATATAATAAAGAGCATGATCCCACACCGCTGTAAATACGCGCACTAATTAATTAACTACATTTTATACGATCATAAATATTAATTACATGTAAATTATCTCTATAACATGGATATTTTAAAAGTAGCAAACGTTTGAGGAAACAATAAGTGAGAAGTAAGGAATGTTCAGGTGACACGCGAAAATAAACGCAATATTAATTCAGCCTACATGAATACGATACGAATAAAATATCCACATTAACACAATCAAGTTATCCGTCAATCGTAGAAAATTCAAAACAAAATGATATCTTACAACCATACGCTTAAAAATATTAACAGAAAATCAGCGCCGATTTGTTCAGTGATAGTGACGCAGCGAAGGGCTCCTTGGTTGTTTCTCACTCACAAGACAAACGCCAGCGTCAACGTACAATCTACTATCAGAAACAAAATAAAACGACTGGTGAGCGACAGATCAAACTACCCAAATCTGTCTAATTGTTTATTACAGTCAATTTTGAACTGAATCGCTCGCAATTATAGAAACATATTGCGAAGATGTGAAGGATTTGGGTATGTTGATATGTTGCTGTGTGTACAAATATAACCACAAAACCGACAATTCATCTATCGTTTTATATCGAAACAACCCTTAACAACAATAAAACGGAATTTATTTTCATTACTCTTTTAAATTGTACGTTAGATTACTACGTATTACGTTAGAAACGTAGAACATAAAAATCCAAGTCAAACAAACCACGTTTTAAAGTCGTCAAATTTAGTTTTATTACTTGCAATAGACGCGTAGAAGTGAGAAAATATTAGAGAAAAATAAATGTTCTATCTTAAGCTAATGAAAATAAGGCTCGTATTTGCTTGTTAAGAGGCACAGTCTACCACACGAGGAGAAGCTATTGAGTAGCGAGACAATACTTGAAATAATATGTTTAATACTAGAATATGTTTAAAATCGTCCTGCCCACGTTCGTTTGACATTGGTGTACAAATAAATTAATAAACAATGTTATCTAAGTATATTATGTTGTGAAATAAGTGTAGTACGGTGTGCAAAAGATCAACCTACCCAAATCTGTCAAATTTATACAGTCAATTTTGAACTGTATGTCCCGCATTTATAGACAAATATCGATTGCGAAGTTTTGACAGATTATGCTAGTTTGATCTGTTGCTGTGTGTACACAAATATGTAAGCTTAGTTAAGGTTACATCATCTATAGATTATTATTATTACTAATTACTTCTCTCTTAACCGTTAAAGGTCACGTGACCTTTAGCGGTTTGGTACGTACGAATAAGTCTGTAAATAAACATACTAATTAAAACTGCATGCTACACCAATTTGTAAGAACATATATATGTTACAGTCATTGTTATTATACCTATAAAGACTAGTCATTATATATAAGTTGCCGTGAGGTACCGGCACAGCAGAATATAACCTCACCCTGTACCAGGTGTCGTGATAGGTGATTGGCAGCAGCATCCCGGTCGACTGCCAACACGACAATTATGGGCAAAATTCCCCTATTCTTGGGGAGGCCTAAGCCCAAAAGTGGACTTTCAATTGCTGATATGATGACGATTATATATAACAACAAAATTGTCTAGACAATGTAATAAAGAGAGTTCATTTCTCAACCAACATTTGACAAAACAATTATTCAGTACAGGTTTCGCAAATGTTTACTCAGAAAATATATCAACTGTTAATATCTTATTCTCGTTGTGGTCGCAGTCCTAATCTAATCTAACGGCAATTTCATTTCAGATATTATTTTACTTAATATTGTGATTAAATCTGTGTCATTTATCAGTTTGCCTACATAGAGTAGACATTATAAACAATGCTTTGATATAACTTTGGCTGTAACATATACAATACGGGCAGGCGTATATAGATGTACCCTAGGGTACGCAATATATGTACATTTAGCGATTTATTTGTCTATTTTGGGCCCTATGCCGTGGGCAGGAGACGAGACAACGATGGTGCGGACGACCCCCGGCACAGACCTGGTCCGAGTGAAACAAATGCATCCGTCTCGCTCGCACACACTGCGTCCCGCTTACTCCTTGCGAGGTTTCCGTTTCCTCTGACCGTCGCCGGCTCCCTCGGTGTCCACTACGGGAGTCTTCTGGAACAATAGAAAAGAACATTGTTATTTTTGGTCATATCATTTTTAGGATTCCGTAGCCAAATGTCATAAAGCGGAACCTTATGGATTCGTCATGCCTGTCTGTCTGTCAGTCTGTATGCCATAGCCACGTACTTTTTTTTCCATTACTATAAGAACTATACTGTTGAAACTATTCTGTGAAACGCCTTAAGATTTTTACACGAAAATAAAATTTTGAGGGTTTCCCATACTTAGAAATTATATTCAAAATATTTCTTTTATCAAACTCGTACGGGTTCTATCAATTCAAAAAATATATTGAGGTTTCTAATATATTTTTTTTCTAAACTAAATAGTTTGCGCGAGAGACACTTACAGAGTGATAAAATGAGTGATGTGTGTTCTTATAACTTTAAAAATAAGAAAATGATATTTTTAAAGTTGCATGCTCAACTTGGCCGATTATACACCGATTTCTAGAAAATTTGCATATGTAAAAACGTAAAACAATCCACAAATCAGGAATTGTATCAACAGCTAAATAGGATTATAGAGAAAATACCAACGTCAACGCGTTCTACGTGGACTCGTTTAAATTACCCAAGGATAGGGGCATCGTCCCGCTTACTGGCTTTTATTTTACAATTTTGGGCTATTTGATTTCCTTAGCCAACGAAAACGTCCCACACGGAGACAATGGCACTCTTTTATTTTAAGTAATTATAAATAAATTTAGACAACGTCTCATTGACTTGATTCTGTGATAAGTTGCTTAAAGCACTAGGTGTTACGGACATCGGACAACAGAGGAATCACAAAGATACTACTAAAATACATATATTTAACACCCAGACACAGAACAAATATAAATTTATTATACAAATATTTGTCCTGGGTGGAGATCGAACCCACGACTTTTGGCGCACAAGACAGGATCACTAACAAATGCGCCATCGGGCCCGTCATATTCATTTTATGAGAGATATTTTAGTTAAATCTTCCCTAAACGATAGCGTGGCATGTTCTGTATCATACTTCTAATAGCCTGCACAGGTGAGGTACTTCCCTCTGTATACTTTTATGTCCATCGATATGAATCTCTTTTAAATTGTATCCCAGATTACCCCCACCCACCGAGACTGGACTGGACAAAAGTACGGAGGAGTCCCCAAAAAGTAGAACTAACGGGTGCAACAACTTCAGTCTGAATCGTATATTGTATTGAATACATTTTGTACGTCAATTCAGGCAAAAAATTACCACATGTATGACAAGTACGCGTTAGATATTCTATTACACGATTCAGGGTGTTTTTGTCCAATGGGGTCAAGTCGTTTGCGAAGACTCTAAGGAATTAAAGCAAATTAAAATGTAAAGGTGTATGTATAGATTTTGAAATAAAGAGTTAAAAGAAATATTGTTTTTACGGTAGACCTTAACAGAGTGTGCGGGCTTACCTCTTCAGCTGAGTCCGGCTGCGCTTCGGGACCTTCGAGGTCGGCCTTGGACGGCTTTTCCGGCGCCCCCTCCGCCTCTAACTCCACTTCCTCCCCTTCACCTTCACCATCCCCTTCACCCTCCGAGTGCGGGTCGTCCTCGACGACGGCGTCAGTCTTCTTCATGTCGGCTTCAGGGTCCTGAACGTACGTGAATTTTTGTTTTAGTCTTTAAAAGAAATCGAAAGAATGTATAATCTATAATACCATTTCGAATCGCACAACACGTATGATAAAGGTTTTTATGAAGTCGCGTTACAATGTTAAACTATGGTACTGTCCAAATTTATTGAATTTTCGATCGGTTAAATAAAAACAGGAAAATATCAAAGATTCTTTAGGTTGAGAACATTTATATAACACTTGTGGATTTATAACAAATTTCGTAATATTTTCCCACGCGACACCAATATAATAAAGCTATAACATAATAAGTTGAAACAGTCAACTCGTCATTTCCGAAACCTTTTACGGATCGACCGAATCTGCCAATTATATTTTATGATTTCAAAACCCAATTTCCTTTAAGGAAATCGGAATCGGAATCACTCATTCGTACTCACCCTGTCGGTTCCTCAAGCAGTCATAAAAATTTAAAACAATAGACACTCCGTCTAGTCAAACGTGAATGCAAGCTTGCCCAAAAGCGGGCAGCCGCCAAGGTACGTACCGAGCGCGCGCAGCACAGGTAGGCGGCGAGTCCCACGAGCAGGAAGCAGGCAGCGATGACCACGCCGTACAGCCAGGGGTTGGCGCCCGCGTACCGCAGCGCGCGCTCCACCAGCGAGTCCTGCGGCACGGGCTAGCTGCTAGCGCTACTTGGCACACGTTACCCTCACCCCCACCCCAACTCTCCCTCTAGCTCTACTCCGTACATATACATACATGAGGGAAACTTTTAGCTCTTGTCTGAGTGAAAGTTGGCGAAAGGAACGGAAAAGAACTTCGCTACTTTTTCCGAAAGGTTTTCGAAGACTCCGTCCGAATAAATTATTTTCCTAATTGCACTTGTAAATAAAGAACAGACGACTGCTCACGAGGGGTAAGCAGTTATTTATTTTAATTCAAACTATTTAAGTGCAAAGAAGACAAGCCATAGCTGCTCAGAAAATCTTTCCCGATAGCGTCACTCAATTTTTCTAGTCTGTCATCATATTTAATTATCTTCGAGAGCCGCTCGTCTTCCTTGCACGATCTCAATGATGGCATTTGCCCTTACCTTTCCGTACCAGGATTGAACAAATCAACAACTAATCAACAGGCAGACTTTGTTAGTGCTTGGCGTTTTAAAACTACCACTGCTTACGAACACAATCGGCCTCACGTACCTAAAAAATCTTATCCACACAAATCTAGCGTAGGTGAAGCGTAGTATATGTAATTGTAGTATACAGTTGGACCTCTCTCGCGCGGCGGACGAGGTACGCGACATAGATGCAGACTGGAATGGCGCAGTACACCGCGTACGCCGCCCAGTAGCCCGGGTTGTAGTTGGTGGCGCGCAGCATGCGGCCCCATAACGTTTTCTATCACGATATATATATCGTCGCATCAGTTCTAACACCGCGTTAGTCAAAGTTGGCAACTTAATAGTTAAGCCCAATGATAACACGATATTACATTTCTAACGCTGCAGTAAACGTTTTCTACCGTGTATTGTTTAAACGAAATCTATTTTGCACCAACTGAATGCGCAAGCAATTAGTTTTGAAATGATTTTATGAAACGTGAGCAATGTTTTCCCAATTGTTACAAAGTGTCAACTTTTTGACTTACGCGGTGTTAGAACTTAAACGACGATATGTATACATATACTAGCTTACCGCGGTTTCTCCCGCGTTAAGTTGACACTAACTGTGCAACCCCTTATTACCCCCTTATACGATGATCATGGAAAAAATATTTTACACGTGTTTCATGTTTTTTAATGAAGAATCTTTTACTTTTTACACTAATGTATATGTGTAATAATTTGATATGTAAGTAACTTCATACACAGCTAAGCTTCAAGCTAATTTGCACCCCCGTTTTACTTCTTTAGTAAGTGAATTTTCACATTTGCAAAATCCTTTCTTACGTTATAAAAGGAACCCCTCTGTAGCAAGTTTTACCCTCATAATTTAGGTTCTGCATCCTGATATGTCAGTCATTTAATCAGTCAGCTTCTCCTTTCCTATATACAGATATACATATACCTACAAATGTATATCGTATGTATTATATTTATAATAAGATTGCCTAATGTTTTACATGTTCCAATAAAAGTGTATGTATGAGGAAATTATTACATAAAGAAATATTTCGTAATTATAGTCAAAACGAATACCTAATGTTCCGAATTATTGATTATCCTGATTACAATTATCACGTTAATGAACTATGACGTCAGACTATATGTCACTAAATATATATATGTTACTAAACTCCTATACCTTTTTTGTACAAGCTTGGGTAGCGCCCTGGATGTTTTAGATAGCCTGGCAGATGGCGCTGCAGTCGGTATCTAGGTTAATTATCAGGACATCTGTCGGGTCCCCTAGTTGTCATGTATATTTATTGATATTCCCGGTCAATAATCAATTTGATAGGCACAAGTCGACATTAGATTGTCTTTACCCGTTTAGACAGTAGTAAGTCACTCACCGAGTCCCGCGAGAGCTTGGCCCGCTTGAGCTGGAAGGAGTTCCCGGCCCACAGGTCGGCGATGTCGCGGTCGTCCGTCACGATGACGTTGTCGAACAGCAGCCCCGGCGACATGGACCACAGCTCGAAGCCGACCGCGTGCTGCCGGCATACGGGCACCTCGTATTACTGACCCACCTTGTACGCCCAAGGTCGTGGGTTCGATCCCCGCAAATGTTTGGCAGGGCATATATTCTTATTTGTTTATGTGACAACGTGTTAAATATGTTTTAAAATTTTAAGTAAGTTTGTGATGATGAATTTATTAAAAATATCATCAGACGTCAACTATTTCAAGTATGTGTGTGATCCACATGTTGTCTATCTGTAACACGAGTGTTTTAAACGACTTTTCTAGGAGTCAATAAAGTCCCACAACATCTCATACATTACCTGACTCCGTGGTAAATCGCTTAAAGTACATGTGTGACGGACGTCAGGCAACAGAGGAAATCAAATATACTACTCAAATACCTATATTTAACACCCAAACACAGAACAAACGATTATCATAAAATCAATGTGTCAAATGTTGTAAGATGTAAATTTATTTAAATATCAGCAGTTGGATTATTGCAGGTCATAGACCTGCCCTAGAGATTATTTATAATATATTGTAGACTTTCTGACCATAATAGGATAATCCATGTAATCGTAGATCGACTGACATACCGCTGCCCATCTCCGCTCTGTTGCAACGATGCTACACTATTACGAATGGATATGCCAGTCTTGCAATAAACCTATATCCACAATAGTAATTTTATAAAAAAAAAAACATATATTACTTTTGATAACTAAGACGAATGCAATTTTGAAATATAAAGATTCGCTTTCTCTTAACTGGATAATTATATAATTATGTTTATTTCAAATGTGTACTATATTTAAATGTACTATGTACTATATTTTCTAACATTTACGCATTCACTGTTCATAAAATGCCTTTGAAAATGTGGCATAATAAACTGTTTAAATTTTTATTGTGTCGCATAACATCTTTAAAACGACTAACAAAAAAGTTGTTAAAGATGGATTATATAAGTCAACAACACTGAGGTATATCCATATCATTCTTTTTTTCTTTATTATCAAACGGTTATCAAGGGGTTTATGATAAAAATGAATCTTAGTATATCCATCCGAATTAGTGTAGCTCAAATGCACAGAGCGGGGATGGGCAGCCGCAGATTAATCGCGAAAGCTGCGCTCTGCTCGCCAGCACGCCAATTTAGGGGCAACATTCCCCCTTTTTTGGGGAAGTCTGTGTTCAACAGTGGACTTCCAATGGCTGAAATGGGCAGCGAGCGGAAGTTTTCGACGCGCAGGCTGCGCGGAGGCGACTTCGGCGCCAGGCGCCTTTGTCGCGGTTTTTATGTCGCCGCAATCGGCAAAAATCTCGGCACGGTCATCCGCGCGGTATCTCGGGTTGCCATCTGGCCCGAGCAGGGGTCTAACTGGAGCTGGTCTCTTGGAGATCTGGCGACATAGGCGGTGGATACTAGTCCAGTCCTCACCCGCTTTCTCCATGTATTGATCCCAGCTGTCTGTTCCATGCGACCTCGACTTAGTCTTCACCCTACCGGCCAGAGCGGTGAGCTGCCTCTTAAGAGTGGGACAGCATGTTTGCTGCCATCTCTTTCTCAAGCGCCGTTTACTCTTTCCGAGTGCCAAAATGTCGTTGGGCAGAGGTTCTCTGACTGTCGGGCACGGTGCGAGAAGATGTTTCAACGGCGCCCTGAATGCAGGTGGTTAATGTATCGGCTAGCTTTTTAACATACTCTGAGGTGGTAATCGAAATCGTTCTGTTGCATAGCAGAACTGAACACCTTCCAATCTGTGGTTCGGCGAACAGCCGGTGGTGTCGCAGCGTCGGTCTTTCGGGAACGGTAATTAGTACCGGAAGGTGGTCAGATTGGAGTTCCTCTATGAGGGTCTTCTGCGTCGGCTGGCTATACAGTCCGTGGTGCATCATGATGTCGATGACGTCAGGGAGGTGCGCTGGGTAGCCCGGGTAGTTTGTGGGTGTCTCCGGGTCATTGACCTCAAAAATTGCCTCGGCGGTCTTCAACAATACTATTCCGTCTCTGTTTATTGTTGTTGAAATAGGTACTTACAATAGGAGTCATCTTGAAGGGGTTGTCGTCCTTGAAGTAGTGCGGGTTGGCGATGCGGCGCGGGGACCACTTGCCGCGGTAGTTGGGGTTCGACACCAGCGGCGCGCGCCACGGGCCCTGCAACAATACAGAAGCTTTAACAGTTGTATAGAGCTACTCAAAACTAGCTCCTCGCCCACGACTTCGTTCGCTTACTCTATATAATATTCCACCAGAATCGTTTTCGCTGGATCAAGAATAGCCTCTGAAGAATAAAAAAAATCTATCCTACTAAAAACGTACATTTTTGATAATTTTTTATATATAAAAACACGTGTCCCGGTGTTTGTCTGGGGCGAACTACTAAACCGAATTTAATACATTTTGCTGTCTCAATATATAGTCGCAATATTATTTCAGGACTAACATAAGTATATAGTTAATACAGGAGAAGATCTGTCAGGCCAACTAGTAGCCTATATGTTATTTCAGACAACATAATTTAGCACAGTTCTGTATGTAATGTATGAGCTATATTTGCAGGACTACAGTTGAAGGGCCAGCACCTTGTAGGCGGGGTTGGCGACGGTGGGCGGCTTCCACGGGCCGCAGCCCGGCGCGCCGCTGCAGGCCGGGTTGTCGATGAGGGGCGCCTCCCACTCGCCGTCCATCTCCTCGTCCCAGTCCTCGGGCTTCTTGGCGTCGGGGTCTGAAGCGAACCAGTCGAGCGTTAGACCTTCCCATAAGGTACGGCTTAAGGGTACAGATTTTTTATAGGTTATTATCCGAATAAGTAGCGGGTTACACGCTTGTGCCTTCACAAAATACTTTTTATTATTAATTTGTTAAGTAAATTTAACACGCCCGATGACAATTCCGGTGGCGCAGACGGTTGTGATCCTGTCTTGTGCGCCAAAGGTCGCGGGTTCGATTCCCACCCAAAGCAAATTTGTAAATGATGAATATTTATACTGAGCCTGGGTATCATTTATATGGGATCTAAGTATTATATTTGGAATTCTTGTGATCTGATATCCGTAATACAAATGCTTTAAGCTACTTGTCTCATCTTATGAATGATGTGTGAATTTAACGACTAATTTCCATACTGTGTTGGTGTCAAGAATAACAAACATACACAGTCGCAAACATTAGCGTTTAAAATTATGTTTATAGACAAATATTTGGTGACACTGTGTTTGTCCAAGACGAACTACTGCACCGAATCTAATTGATTCCTGCTTGCTGGGTTGTTTGATTCAACTTGAGAGATAGAATAGTTTATATTTAAATTTGTAATATTTCACTAAATTACTGCTTACGCTAACATCTTCTAAATTGCGTTCATGGCAAATGCACTTTCAAATCAAGAATCCAGTGTTCTCTAACTACAGTAAATTCGGGTAACATTGGACTATTGGGAAAACTTTGAATTATCTTTTTCCGTAGACTATAAAACGAATTCAGGTTTAATCGATTGCAAGAATCGTTTTCATGGTGAATATAAACCGATATTTTGAAGATTAATATATTTATTTTGTAAAAAAGACAGATCAAAGTTACCCGATAGGTCAATGTTACCCAGATTGATAATTTTGATTTAATGTGGTCTTGATCTAAGAGTGCGATATATCTGCTAGGTACTGGACACGAACCAGGAATGGTCTCGGACTCGTCGTCCAGCCAGCCTTCGGGTTTCACCGCGTTGGGGTCGATGATATGGGCGGGCGCGTCTTCGTCCCAGTCATCCGGCTTGGTCGCTGTCGGGTCCAAGATCTGCGGCAGTCACCACATTTTATATTGCATATACCTCTGTACACGAGGCTACAGAACAAATTGTAAAAATATGTTTATTAATTAATATTTATTGCAAAATTATTACTATGACTAAACTTATCCGGAATCCGAAATTAATTAATTTAAAATAAATATTTTTTATTTATATTGTTAAAATAAAGATTTCATTTCTAGTTTACTGACCTATTTAAATTAGGTGATAAACCTAATATCCCCTATATCAGGGACTTCATTACAACTATGTACTATTTTTTAAGTGACAATAAATATTACTATTATTAAATTTGTACAAGATGATCTATTGCCTTGTGTATTTAGAGTTGCCATGAGGCACTTATAAGAAAAGGTAACAAACAGAAGAGTAACGATTGAGTGGTATGTGAAATGACGTCCCAGTACCAAATCTCTCGAGCTCTAGAGCAAATCAACAAGGGACGTGAAGCCTACAGACAGTCATGATGATAGTCTCTCACTCTCTCTCACATAACAAAACTCATCTCACCTTCTCACTCTCGTCCCAGGCATCACCTAGACATTGAAACTCTTACTTCCACTGTCTAAGATGATAGAAGTCTCTCACTACGAGCGAAAGAACAAGGTAAGTTAAGCCTTCCAGCATTAGACTCCTTTTTGTTGTCTTTGAACATAGAAACCTCTCACTCTCATTTACATAACCAGACTTATCTCACTTCCCAGGCATCTAACGAATCAATTAGCGTCGTGATGTAGTCCAGCGTTGAGCCTCCTGGTTTATGAAGACAGAAACCTCTCACTCTCTTTTAGGCATCTCTGCGTCGTGAAGCCTTCCGACATTGAGACTCCTTTTCGTCTGTGGAGATAGAAACCTCCTATCTTCTCCCTCTGGTCAGTGGGCTTCTTGTCGTTGTGGTTAAACTTCACCGCCACTCTCATCCTTCGAACCGGAAAACAGCAATATCTACGAACACTGCTATATCTACGTTTACACAAGTCCATCTCACTTTCATCGCAGCTCTTAGACAAATAAACAAGCGACGATTACGCTTTTCAGCATACAGGCTAGCTTCTTGCTGTCTACGAAACACAAGACAACGCATCTCACCTTCTCCCTCTCGTCCCAGTCTTCCGGCTTCCTATCGTTGGGGTCATCGATCTCTTCAGGCGGGTTCACGGGCGGCGTGAAGTCTTCCAGCAGTGAGCCGGCGTTCACTTCTTTGCCGTCAATGAGTATGATGAAAGTGTTGTCGGGGCTGACGATCAGCGTGTACAGATGAGGCTCCTTGTCTTTGTAGATGTCGTCTAGTCTTTGGCTGGTAGGGGATGACAAGGTAAATAAATAAAGGTGCTACTGCATATAAAAATAGATATTATGTGTCCTTTATTAGGTATTTCGAAATATATTCAGTTATAAATAAGCATCAAGTGAGAAACAACTCGCAGAATGAGTGAAACTCATCTCCACTACTTTCTATACAAACACGACGAACAAAGTGGAGAAAGTGACTTCACAGATCAGATCATCATTATCAAAGTAGCCACATAAAGTCATACACTGCTGAACATAGGTATCCACAAGGGAAGACCTTTCCCATACTCGCCACGCTAGGCGTGACGCAATCGCAGAGCGTAGTTCGCGACAGGAACGCTGCTGCGCATGTCCCCCATGTTACATAATATGGGCCACGCTGTTTCAGGTGGATCGGTGGTCGTCGGTCGGTTCCGGTACCGCAATTGTCTCTTTCGATACCTTGTATAGGGGGGATTACTATTCTACTCTGCTGGTACCTCACAGCATCAATAATAATTATGGAAAGATACCTCATTTGCTGGAAATTTGAGTGATTTTTGCCCATAACTACCTCGCTGCGCAAGGAAATGCACGAATGGTTTGCAACAAGAATGATATAGCCTTCTATCGGTTCGAGTACTTGACACCTACTCCAGATACGGAGCTACTCTGCAAGCTGGTGCTCGCATATACTATACAAAATAAAAAACTACTAGCATAACCTTACCTAGGTTTCTTGCTGTGCTTTTCCTCAATGGTTCCGTTCTTAGGGTTCTTATGTCTGAAGATGAAGTGCAGTTTATTGTCGTTACCACACTTGTCCGGACCGAACATGATCGTGTACGGCGTCTGGTCGTAGAACTTACGGAGATCCGCCTTCGTGTCCATACCCTTGGAGAGGAGCTTGATATACGCACCGCCGCAATTCTGGCCCTCCTGAGGAGTAAGGATGAGATATTAAAAAAATAAGATAAATCACATTCTCATACATTTAACAGACTCCGAGACAAGTCGCTTAAAGCACTTGTATTACGGACATCAGATAACAGAGGAATCACAAGTATACTATTTAAATACATATTTAAGAGCCGTGAGGTACCGGCAGAGTAAAATAGTACCTCCGCTTTACCAGGTGTTGTAATAGGCGACTAAGGAAGTACCGATAAATGACGGTATATTCATGCGATATCCCCCTCTTTCTTGGAGAGGCCTATTTCGAGCAGTGGGTTTCCAATAGCTGGTATGATGATCTCCCCGCTTGATGCTTCGTTTGCGAGACCTTTACGTTATATCTTATCCTTTAGGATCTCTAGGCATTATCGAAGTAGCCTATGTCGCTTAGACAGCTAAACTGTGCAATCATGCCGATGCTTAGAGAAAATCAGAAAGCACACACGTTTCTAGGTTAAAAGTAGCCTATATGTTTTTCTGAAGATCTGTTAGGTCGTTTCGGCGTTAAAAAGCAACAAACATTTTTCTCGTTCATTATAATAATCTTATTATTATAAACTTTCTTATTATCATTTAATATAATATTCTATCTTATATTAATTTATATAAATCAATAATTACTATTTTAAAATCGGTGGTTTGTAGACTGTATTAATATGCAGATCACTAAAAATACAAGACTACAAATTAGGTATCATTACATTACGCAATATCATAATGATATTACTAGCGCGTTGTCAACCGTGTGACTTGAACATAATATGTCACATTATACAGTAATTTCAATACCTCTTTCACCCTTTAAACTGGAATACAGTAATTGGAACACCGCTATTTGGCGGTAGAAATAGGTGAGAGTGAGGTACCAATGCAGACTATCTTTGTATGGGGTGTAATTCATAATCATGTCAATGCATGCGAATTTATTTCTGTTTCAGGTATGTGATATAAAAATAAAACTATTGATGACAAACGCTTAAGCTTTGTCCGTGCGAAAGTTCATTGACGTCAACGTATGATTTCTAAAATTATAAGCGATACCGAAATCCTACTTCCGAAACTAATTCTGGACGGACGCCAAACAAATTTACAACTTGTTTACATTCGCTTTGGGATTATTCTTGCCAGCAAATAATTTATCAACAGTGATCTTAAAAACTGAATAATATATAGTTAATGCGAAATAACGAATGTAATCATCACATCAACTATATAAATTCTACTGTTGGACATATAAATCACCATCATACTCGTGTCATCGCAATGATATCACTAGCGTGTTGCAAACCTTGTGAACTGAAGATACGATGTCACATTTACCCAGTAAATTCACGGTCTCTCTCCCCCTTCAAACCGGAACAGCAATGTGAACAATGCTATTTGGCGGTAGAAATAGGTGAGAGTGAGGTACCAATTGCAGACGACCTTTGTAAGAGGTAACTAATATAGTAAATCACATAGTGTTGGACATAGGAACTCAAGAGATGTCTATCCCGAGATTCGGTTTCACAAGACCATTTGCCCTCGTGGGAGATGTCCTAAGTTGTGTCTAGCCGTTCGAGGGT
>JACJUM010003237.1:18404165-18424453 GCA_020976665.1 Heortia vitessoides
AATTTAAAAAACATGTACCTTAAAAATAATCTTATTACAAAAAAAAAATACGCTTAAAGCAAATTAAATGTTATTGCTTGATCTTGCGACATTTTTTGCTATGCACTTTTATTAATGACGATGGCCGTAAGGAAAGGCTCAGATTTAATGGCTCAAATGTTGTGATTAGTGTTGCCAACTTTAGTGCAAATAATAATAATAATTTAATTGAACAACAAAAGGATTCTTAAACTAAAATATATTTTGATACTTAAGTACCTATGCTAGGTCTAGCCTGTTCTTATAGGCACCTATAAAATTCTCTGGTACATTTGTGATCAATCTAGACGAAGCTGTAAAATGCGGCAACGTGCTTTATATAGCATATAGTATTTGGCCCGACGTCGTTAAAGGCTTGCAAAATTTGAACTAGATTAGGTGACTTTAGGCAGACATCGGGCGTATAGTTGTGTGTGCCAAACTCAATTGTCTCTATACCTGGGAAATTTTGTATATTAATCCAGTCCAGGTATTAACCTATTTATCCCGTTATGCTGCGAGTTTGATTTGTTTTATTTAGATTCACGTTGGCATTTGAAATACACAGCTGGACATAGACCTTTAAAAATTTATAGCTTTAGCTTAATAGAGGATGGGCAGCAGCATTCCCGTCGCGCTACTACACTCTGCGATTTCCAACACGTTCGCCGAGCGCGGCAATTATGGGAAAATTTCCCCCTTGCTTGCGAAGGTCTATGTCCAGCTGTGGACTTCGAATGGCTGATGTAATGACGATGATGATGATGATGATTGTTTACATTGTCATGTGTTTCTTGTTGTTTAATATAAATAATAATGAAATGAATTCGGCAAATAATTTTCTTTAAATTAAATATTTTGTGCGTTTGCGGTTGTTGTTCTTTTTTACTGTTGTACTTGTCTTGAACACAACAACAATTTTCTTTTTGTTAAACACAAAATATTGACGTAAATTGCCAACGTGAATCTAAATAAAACCTGGACTCAGTCTGGACGAGCTACTAGTTCTAAATAATGTATCATTGTCTTATAAATCAACGTACCCATTGTTTTCTGGAGTTAGACCTCATACAAAGGTCTCTTGCATTGGTACCTCACTCTCACCTGTTTCTACCGCCAAACAGCAGTGTTCGCGTTGTTGTTCCAGTTTGATGGGTAAGAGAGGCAGTAAACTATATGCAATTCAATGTCACATTACTGGGTAAATGTGACATTGCATTGTAAGTTCACAAGGTTGTGATGTCTTTGTGATGACATGAGTGTCCATAGGCTGCGGTCAAGTTTATCATCGGGCGGACCATATGCTTGCTACGAATTGTTAAGGTACTTTTACACGCTTGCCAAGCCTTCGCAAGCGGCAAACAGCCCCAAGCCTCAACAAATCTCGATTGGCGTTCCAAGAATCGCAGACACCGAACTTGTAACGGCAATTGCATTTGGTTTATCGTACTTTTAGGAAGGAAGCGCCTACAAGCCAAGCCAAACGCCCTGTTTACACGCTTGTGATTGTTGGGGCTTGGCAAGGTTTGGCAAGCGTGTAAACGTATCATTAAAATGAACTTTAGTGTCACGAGAAGATAGCTATAGGCTGCAGTGACACTTACTATCACGCAGACTGTATGCTTGTGAATCAATCTGGTCTAATAAATAAAATAGGAATGGATATAAGAAAAATAAACTTCACAGAGTTCCTGAAGAAGGATCTAGAAGACTTCCTCGCGCAACACATGCCCAAAGTGAAGGTGGTCCGGGTGAAAGAGCGCAGTGGACTGATCACGGCGCGGCTGGCGGGCGCCAAGCAGGCGACAGCTGATGTGCTGGTGTTCCTTGACTCGCACACCGAGGCCAACGTCAACTGGCTACCTCCTCTGCTAGGTCTGTGTATGTATTATCACTTGACGCCCACCTAAGCCTAATTACATCAGCCGTTGGGCGTCCACTGTTGGACATGGGAAATTTTCTCACTCCCACTCAGGATAAATATTTTTCTGACGATTTTTGTGTTTGTTCTATATATAGGTGTTGAATATGTATTTAAGTAATATATTTGTGATATCTTATTTCTCTAATCTCCGTAACAAAAATGCTTTAAGCTACTTACTTCGGTGTCAGGTAAATAGGCAGGTAAATTAATCAGTGGCTACTGTATCGGATATACTACAATCTATCGATTCCCGTACCTCAGTAGCTTCTTACAGGGGAGGCACTATACGCGCAAACCAACGGCTGATTATCAACTCTAATCTCCCCCAAAGCAAGATTTATGCAATCAAACTTCAACCGTAATTCTACTGAACATAAGACCGAAAACCGCAGAACCAATCGCGCTGAACTACCGCACGGTGGTGTGCCCGTTCATCGACGTGGTCGCGTACGACACGTTCCAGTACCGCGCGCAGGACGAGGGCGCGCGCGGCGCCTTCGACTGGGAGTTTTTCTACAAGCGGCTGCCCGTGCTGCCCAAGGATGAGGCGAACATGCCCGAGCCCTTTGAGTGAGTCACATCAAATATTTGTAAATTCGTAAATCAGTCTTTACTGGAGGAAAATCTCTTACTGGTCGTCTGCTAGGTACGTTACTCTCACTTATTGATGAGTCCGATGGCGCAGATGGTCGAACCTAGGACAAATATTTATATGATCTGTTTGTTCTGTATCTGGGTGTTAAATATATGTATATAAGTAGTATATTTGTCATTTCTCTGTTCTTTGATGTCCGTCACATATGTACTTTAAACGACTTACCTCGGAGTCAAGTCAAGGTATGAGATGATGTGGGAATTTATGTATTATATTTTTAAATAGCAGTCACCGCATTGCTAAGTTCCGGGTTGAAGGGTGAGAAAGTCAAGGAAATTACTGGGTAAATGTGACATTGTATTTTCAGTTCACACAGTTGGCCACACGCTGGTGTTGTCTTTGTGATGCATTGAGTATAGGCTGCGGTCACGTTAATAATCACGGACCGTATGCTTACTACGATTTGTTAAAATTAATTCTTTAAATATATTCATGCATTATAATGGATGTTTAACAGACGATGCTTTACGATTGATGTTTAAACAATCGATGTTTTACTAATGTTATCCCTACTATAATATTATAAATGCGAAAGTAACTCTGTCTGTCTGTCTGTCTGTCTGTCTGTCTGTCTGTCTGTCTGTTACGCTTTCCCGGTTAAACCTCTCAACCGATTTTGATGAAATCTGGCATAGACAATCTTTAGACCTTAAGAAAGGACATAGGCTATTTTTGAACTCGAAATAAGGGTTGTAAGGGGTTGCAAGGGGGGATGAAAAGTTGTTTGCATGGATCGCTATTTTTAGAGCTAGAAACTTAAAACTTATTTTTCAGGCCATTTATTCGATATAAATATACGTGACATTCAAAGTTTATATAATTTGAAGTAAATAGGTATGGTACCCAAAAAACTATTCCACGCGGACGAAGTCGCGGGCACAGCTAGTATGTAATAAATGTTCACGGTTAACTTCACGTTTACCACGAGTAAAAATTGTGAACTTTGAGAGAGAATTGTGAACTTAAAACTAAATATCTTATTCAAATGTGTGCAATCATCAAGGTTTACGGGTTAAATTCAGAATTTATTTATTTATTTACTGACTTATTAATTTAATTAATTTAGTTATTTATTGGTAAGCCAGTAATTGCTACACTGTGATTATATGTATACAGAAGCTAGAACTTAAAATTAAGTATACAATAAGTAGGTTCACACAAAAGACACACGTACAGTCGACATAAAAATTTCTTATTCTTCTAATTTAAAGCTAATTTAATCTCAGTTTAATTGATTAATTTGGTGCTTCATTCTATACTGTAAGGGGTGGAAAATACATCAATCTGATTATTATATCTATTGTGAAGTCACCACAGTCTAGGAATCGGAGAATTAGAACCAAAAACAGTCCCTCGTAAGAGAGAGGAGAGAAGATTAAGAGGCACCCGAGGATATCTGAGAGGAAACTTGAATTTAATTTTCGAAAGTAATTTCTTATTTAAATCTGATGCATTTCTCATACTTCCAAGAAATGAGGCACTTCATCTGGATATAATTTCAGTCTTCGCTGAAAGACCAGCTACCTAATAAGGATGTTTGTTGCGCAGGAGTCCCGTGATGGCGGGCGGGTTGTTCGCGATATCCCGCCAATACTTCTGGGAGCTGGGCGGGTACGATCCTGGACTAGATATATGGGGCGGCGAGCAGTACGAACTCAGTTTCAAGGTTAGCTCAAATAGATTAACGTAAAACGATAAACTACTCTTAAACGCGCTTAGTGTTAGTGGACGGGCCCGATCACGCAGATGGTAGTGATCCTATCTTGTGCGCCATAGGTCGTGAGCTCGATCACCACCCAGGTCAAAAATTTATACGATGATATTTATGTTCGTTCTGTGTCTGGGTGTTAAATATATGTATTTAAGTTCCTCTGTTGTCTCGTGTTCGTAATACAAGTAATTTTACCGACTTATCATGGACTCAAGTCAATGTATGAGATGTTGTGTAATTTTTTTTAAGGTTATTTTAAATAATAATTAGGTCTGTGATGTAAATGAGAAATAGTTTATTTGATCCATTCCTGAACTTCGAAGTTTGAATATTATCATATTAATAATTTTATAGTTGTTATGTAAACCAATGAATGAATTGTTATGTTGCCCTATACTCCCCTTTAGCAGATGTTGTAAGAGGCGACTGGGGTAGCGGGATATGAAGATGATGATGCAAACCATGCATGCAACCAAAAATGAGAAATGAAATGTAATGCCAAACCGAGCGGGAAACAAATTAAATATTTGTTAAGTTGCCAAAAGCCGTGAGGTACCAGCAGAGTAGTAGCATAGTACCTCCCCCTGTACCAGATCTAATGCTCTGTGTGGTGATGGGGAACAGCGTTCCCGTCGCGAAATCTGCGAACACGATTGCCCAGCTCGGCGGCAATTATGAGCAAACTCCCCCTTTTTTAAGGAGGTTTATGGTCAGTAGTGGACGTTTTACAGCTGCTATGATGATGACGATGATAAATTAATAGGTCTAGTCGTTTATAAAATATGTGCATGTTCCAGGTGTGGCAGTGCGGCGGGCGCATGCTGGACGCGCCATGCTCACGCGTGGGCCACATTTACCGCAAGTTCGCGCCCTTCCCCAACCCCGGCCATGGCGACTTCGTCGGCAAGGTCAGTCACACCACGTCGACTGTTTAGCTTATTGCTGGTACCACAAGATGTTAGATTTTTCTTCCGATTTGCTACTCTGTACAAATAATAAAACTATTAACGGCTTTCAAGCGCGGTTTATTCAGATTTATACTTTTTTTGAACAACGTTTCGGCTACCTTGCGGCAACCGTTCTCGTGATTGACAAAAGATGTTGTGTCAGGATTTGGATTAGTAGGTTTAGTAGGATTTGGAGGATACTACCTGTAGTAATTGTAACTTTTAAATAATGCTAGAAAATTACTACATAATATAGAACAAAGTCAGTTCCCATTTTCTGTCTGTCTGTCTATGTATGCTTAGATCATAAAACAATGCAACGGAATTTTAATCGGGTTTTTAAATATACAGATAAGTGATTCAAGACGAAAGTTTGGATGTATAATATATTAGAAAAACACCGATAACTTTCTAACGTTATGTTGCCAAAAACACATTTTTCGCGATAACATTGCAAACGCTGGCTGAACCCGACGAGTACTACAGTATTGTAAAAATCGGCGATGGCATATCGACGGTCATAAATTCAAAACAGGAAGAACAAAGTAGTAAATAAAAAAAATTACTTAGTTATAATTTTATTATTTGGATAGCTATTTTTAATTATGTTTAAGCTGTTTTACAAACAGTACAAATATTATTGAAATCGAATGCTATTTTAATTTAAACTAACAAAAGTGAGAAATAAATAAATACATTTTTGTTTGCCTAATTTTCTTTACAACTATTGAATTTATGACCGTCGATATGTCTATCTCTTAAGAATAACCGACAATAGCTATTTTTTATCCACATGGAATCTGTACGAAGTCGGGGCGCGTCGCTAATTATACAAATACTTTTATTTTTTATCTGTGTCATAAAAAAAATATTGATAAGAAAAGATGGTAAAGTATATTTACATACATCACGCCTATGTCTATGGATCTCTAGTTGTTACGATCTTGGCATACATCTCTGCCCTTACTCGCATTAGTCCTTTCATACACGCTCGTTTATTCTTGGTACTTCTGACCTGGCCCTTCTTTAATAACTCTTCTGCCTGGTTAAGATTCCTCTATCATTGATTGCCCATCGCGGCAGTTATGGGCGAAATTCCCCCTTTTACGGGGAGACCTATGTCGAGCAGTGGACTTCTAATGATTGATGTGATGATCATGATGATGTCCAACAGTGAGTGTTCTTAGGCCATGACGATGACGGCAATGATCCTTCATCTCTTAGATTTCACGCTATAACCTGATCCAGGTCACATTGTCTTGGCCATGAATGTCGGATTACTATGCATGTAATTAAATACAAGAATTACATGCATGTAATTAATTTGTCAATAACAAGTTTGTAGTCAATGAGTAGATTATATTATAACATTGTTAAGTACAATTGTATCAACACCAGCCTTATTAGCATGTGTGTCACGCATCTGTTGTTGTCGTTGGAGGTTAGGCGAGTTAGGTGATTTTATTCTATTCTTTCCTTCGAGTGGCCACGGCCTAATTCATGTTCGTTTGTTGAATTTATTGGTCTTAGATGTTAGTCTTTATCATTATTATCATCATTATTGCAGCCGCAGGACGTGCGCTACTGGACATGGCTTCCACTTAAAAGAGGGAATTGCACAGCGTAGCTTTGAGCCCTGTAGCATTTGAGCTACGTTGTTTTGGATGGATTTAACGCCATCAGTCGGATCCGGAACCGCAAGCGCCTCTTACGACACCTGGAACAGCGGGATGGACTATTCTACTCTGCCGATACCTCATGGCTAGGGACCCACGCAGGCCTCCTCTTTTGTAAACAAAAAAAGTATCCCTAGACCTTGTCCACTCGAACCGAGGTCCGGTCTTAGAGACCCCAAAGAAAAGCCGTTCGTCCCGCTCCAATACGGTTCCGCCTACTGCGGGATACCGCCGTTGGTTCTGGTACCTCAGTCGCCTCTTACGACACCTGGTACAGAAAGAGGTACTATTCTACTCTGTCGGAACCCAACGGCATGATAATGATGATGATGATAATTTATCGTTATATTTTGTACAAATATTTATAAATTAAGGACAAAATGTTTTTGTGATGTCTAAGCTTTATTATTGTAAAGTTTCATTTAAATACATTTAGTAGTAGTAAAAGATTATCCATACATACTTACAAACATTCGCATGTATGCCATTACTAGACACCTGCCCTGATTTTGCAATGAAGATAAAAAATGGTAATTGTGGGTTATCCCTAAGAGATGAACATATGCCACTGTAGACTTTTTTTACATTTTTATGGTGTACAATACATATAATACACTATTTTGACCTTTCTCGTCGGGTTTTGCCAGCGTTTGCAATGTCAAATGATGTTTATTTATGATATCACATTAGAACCTGCAAAAAAATCACTATCTATTAAAATCCGCATCAAAATCCAGTGCGTAGTTTTAAAGAGTAGGCATACGTAGACATAGAGCGGAAAGTGACTTTATTTTATGCCACGTAATGATTAAGGGTTTCTAGTTATTCTGACGATTTTAAAGAGATCGTGATCAAGCTCTTGTTTTTGTATATAGTCCACACGTCTATTAACATAAGGTTCAAAATCGTGTAGAACTATAGACGGGTAGCGGAGGTGTGGATGGACGAATACAAAGAGTACTTGTACAACCGGCGGCCCCACTACCTCAAGATCGACACCGGCGACATCTCCGAGCAGAAGGCGCTGCGCCAGCGGCTGCACTGCAAGCCCTTCAAGTGGTTCATGACGCAGGTCGGTCACAGCATATTTCTCTCATACTGAAGTGCATCAATCGGGATCTTTGGCGTCGGCATTTTGAGGGACCTTTTTTTTCGAAGTCATCAGAAAGAAAAGCTAAACTAGCTTTAAAGAAACTTACTTTTATATCTAGCGCGTTACCAACCTTGTGACTTTAAGATATTATGTCACATGGCCCAATAATTTCCTCTCTGCCTCTCTCACTCTTCAAACCAGCAACGCGAATACTGCAGTTTGGCGGTAGAAATAGGTGAGTTGACTCATGTTTACGTCTATTAAAGAAAATGCTCCTTGTGTTTACTGTTCCATCTGCGTTTACGTAAACGGTTGAATCGTTGACAAGGTTTTGAGTCGTTTTTGACCTAATTTCTTACAAAAGGTCGTCTACATTGGTACCTCACTCTCACCTCTTTGTAACGACAAACGGCAGCGTTCGCGGTGCTATGTTCTGGTTTAAAGATTGAGATAGGCAGGTAAATTATTAGGCAATATGACATATCTTCAAGTATTACTTTCACACAGCGCAACGCGGTGAAGCTTAATATCAAGTACAAAAAATACATATAAATGCGTAATTGGACGTTTACATTAACGTTTACGTAAACGCAAATGGAACAGTAAACACAAGGCGTTATTTAGTAGTTGACAGGGAATGATAAGTCTGTCACGTGTTGAAGTTCTATGTTACGTTTTTGCTGTATCAATTAAACGTTACTGGACATTAGCATAAAGTCTATTTTTCATTGCAATTTACAGGTTGCCTTTGACCTGACAAGCAAATATCCACCGGTGGAGCCACCGCCGTTTGCTGAAGGTCGTGTAAGTAAATTTTAATATTGTTAATTGTTTGAATAGCCGATTCTTACTTGGCCCTAATTTTCTATGCATATCTTATTTAAGTTAAATTTAAATAGACTTTACTTATACTCTCTTGAGTCATATTTTAAATATGAAAATAGAATTATCTAGAAATGTTGATACTTCCATTAATAAAATTTTATTACCGAAACCGAACGAAAAACTTATTACCGAACTTTTGCTTAACCGAAATAGCATTTTTTGCATGCATGCAAGCAAGCATGCAGTATACCAGCAAGCATGCAAGCAAGCGTCAGGAGTTTGTCTTTTCCGGCACAATAGGATCCGGTGCTTTGCCAGTACGTAACGAGGTACATTCACACACGCTCGCCTCCGCAGCTTCGGTTTTTTAGTTCTCTCCTTACACCTTGCAAAATGTTATGCAATTTAATGTTTATTATTAGTAAAAGTGTAAACAAACGTTGGTAAATCAAATACATACATAAGTAAATCACGCCTGTGTCCCATTGGGGTAGGCAGAGGCTACGGATCTCTACTTGCCACAATCTTGGCATATCTGTCTCGCTTCCCTTACTTCAATTAGTCCTTTTATACACGGTCGTTTATTATTGTTACTTCTGACCTGGCCTTTCTTTAACACCTCTTTTACGTGGTTATAATTATTAAGATATGTTCGCCTAGATTGTCCTATAGCAACTCTTCAAGGTGAGTCAAATAAATATATAAATGAAGGTCTGAGTGTGCGGTCGTGCCGTAGGTGAGGCCGTGGGCGGCGCCGGCGCTGTGCGTGGACGCGCACAGCGGCGCGCAGAACGACAGGCTGCAGCTGTCGCCCTGCGCCGCGCGCGCCGGCGAGGTCGACTTCGTGTTCACCTGGCACAAGGACGTCAAGTGAGGCCGCCAACTGCCGCGCCTGCAGGAACCTTCCTCCTATGGTCTGCGCACACTTCGACGGGCCCGATGGCGTTGTAGGGATCCTGCCTTTTGCACCGATGGTCGTTAGTTTGATCCCTACCCGGGACAAATATTTATATGATGACACTTGTGTTTGTTCCGCGTCTGGGTGTTAAATAGGTATTTAAGTATTATAGTTGAAATTCCTCTGTTATCTTAATGCTTTTTTCTAATAACCAAAAAAAACCAAGATAGCTGAACCTTTTTTTCTGGAATAATAAATAGCATGTGTGCTATTACAATCATAGCAAGTGAATGTTTTGCTGTTGCTGGGCATAGGTCTCTCCAAATTAGGGGAAAATTTCGCGCGTAATTGCACCGGGCTGGACAGACGTGGTGGTAATCGCAGAGCGTGTTCATTTGTTACATTTGAATTTAGTCTGTTTTGGGTGGATATAGCGCCATCTGTCAGATCCGATACCCCAATCGCCTTTTACGACACCCGTACATTGTTCTATTCTACTCTGACACTCCACCGCTGACTAGAATCGTGCAATATATTCTAACATTTATTACATCTGCATTAAACTTTATCTATTGATTTTACTCATCTTTAGTTACTATTAGGATTCGTAGGATCATGGTAAGGATACTTTTTGTTAAAAAAAATATAGTAAGGTCTTTAGAGAATGCTTAACAGCAGTGATATGGGTATCCATATCATTGAATATTACACTACATTTATTTACCTACTTCCACGTAGATGTCGTGCCCGCTTATAAATAAGACAACATTGTAACCTGATTTTTCTTGCTAAAACAAATCATAATAATAATCACACTTCGTGTTAAGTCGCTAAAAGAACTTGTGTTGCGGACATTAGACAACGGAGTGAGCTTAAATACATATTTTTAACATCCAGACACAGAACAAGTACAAATATTTGTCCTGGCCGGGAATCGTAACCACGGCCATTGGCGCATAAGATATGATCACTACCATATGCGCCATTGGGCCCGTGTTGATAAATAAATAACTGTGTATTATCTTATGTGCAGATCACAGAAGAGAAACATGTGCTGGGATTTGCCGGATTCGCGGGCAAAGAGTAACATCCTTCTGTATTCGTGCCATCTGGGCGGCGGGAACCAGCTGTGGCGGTATCATCCGGTGAGTGAACTCCATCAATCAAGATCGAAATCAAATAGGCCTAAATATAAGCACTTCTGAATAGTAATAGGAAATTGATTCTACGATAATAGGATCCTTTTTCGTGGACTATAAAACTAATTCAGCCGAGATAAAGTTTTTAATCGATTGCAAGAACTGTTTCATGGTGAATCTGAACAGATATTTTATAAAAATAAAAAATCAAAGTTAGTCGTGAGAGGCGATTAAGGTACCAAAACTGACAGATGGCGGTATATCTATCCAAAAAAAGTGAGCTCAAATGTACAGGGCGGGGATGTGCAGCAGCTTCCCCGTCGCGAAAGCTGCGCTCTGCGATTGCCAACACGCTTGCCCAGCGCGGCAACATACCCCCTTTCTTGGGGAGGCCATGCCAGTGGACTTTTAATGGCTGGTTTGATGAAAGTTACCTGGATAGTTCAATGTTACCCGAGTTGACTGTACAACTGATATGATAACATATCTAAAAAAAAAAATACCTAGTATGAAACCTCCTTCGTCTCATCTCAGGATACGAAGCAAATAACTCAAGGCTCGGGCGAGAACTGCCTGGAGTACGAGAGCGCGGGCCTGTCGCTGTACATCGCGCGCTGCGACCGCGCGGCGGTGAACCAGCGCTGGACGCTGGACCACGTGGACCTCGCCATGCTGGCCAAGTGGGACTCCATGCGCACGCGCGTCACCGGCCCAATGGAGGACTATTAGCCGGTCAGTCTCCCTCACCAACCGCACCGATAAGATCCAAACAAACATCAACAGTTTAACTTATTCATCAATTAACCGGACAACAGTAAAGAAATTAATTAGTTATTTAGTATTGTGTAACAATTGTTGGTGAACCTTTAATAAATCAATAAAAAATAAACAATTTAATCAACCTCTCATGCATTAACGTGACTCCGTGATAAGTCGCTGCAAGCATTTGTGTTAAGGACATCAGACAACAGAAGACTCACTAATGTAATACTTGCGCATCCCCAACCATAGCCAACATTTACGTGGTGAATATTTGTATTGGTTTTGTGTCTGGGTGTTTTTTATATGTATCTAAGTATTATATTTATGATTCCTCTGGTGACTCTGTGATTGGACCATCGTGATTGGCCCGTAACCAAGTGAACTATAAACAAAACTAAATTTTATATCTCTTCAATTTGCAGGTAATCCACGCAGATCCCGGATAATTATAGTTTAAATTCCCGGTACGTATGTTCCATGCGACAGAGGCGTACTTTAACGAAGATCTTTGAAAAATTAGATTCATCATATCAGTCATTGGAAGTCCACTCACGTCCGATCTCGTAGACCGCGTCACGTCTTAGACGACCCTCCCGACAATATAACCGCGAAACTCGCAACCCTTTCTCGCCCTCTCACTGGCACAACTCAACCACTGACACTCCACATGCACTCGTACAACAGAGCAGTACACCGCGTTCGCCGGCGAACGCGTGAAGTCCCTGCCCCTACGAGCGATAACCGACAGCCCTAGGGCTGTTGGGCTCAATTTGTCCGTCCTCTTTTGCTACAATTCATAGTAAATTCAACCCTAACGACGGCGGCCGAGCCTAGGTCGAGCCTCTAGAGGTGCCCTCGGACGCGCCGTCGGTCCCGCTCAAATCTTGCGAGCCATTCAAAAAAAAGGAAGTCCACTGCCCAAATTTTGCCCATAATTGCCGTACTGGGCAAGCGCGCAATCGCAGAGTTTTCGCGACGGGGAATCTGCTTGCTGCCCATCCATGAATATGTTATAAATTTAAAGAATGAATAATAATTCACAGAATGTCCATTACCTTAAAGAAAATTAATCATACTTATTTGGAAATAAGAACATAGTTACATAGTTTTTTTTCCGAATAAGTATGCGAATCGTGAACCTTATTGCGACATTTATATTCATGTCAAAAGAAACATAAATTAACTGTTTTATCTTGAAGCACTATATATCGCTTCGGTTTGTTGACTGAATGAACAGTTGTTTTGCGTTATTACAGTATATCGTGTAACGTTAATATGGTAAAATCATTGGTATTTATTTATTTATTTTATAGGAAGACAACAGTTTACAATCATATATAGTTGTAATATGATTTAATTACAAAACCAAGATTATAATCCTGAACATGGCTTCACAACAGCATAAACTTATATAAAGTAATTACAATCTAACTTGCGAGATTGCAATCCGACGGTATATTATGCGTTGTCGATACCACTTACCATGACGAACTGTCAAATTGTGACTTGACGTTATTCTTGTTGTGTCTTGCGCGCTGATTGGTCGAGCGTCACGTGTCCGGCGAATCTATGTAATCTATGGTATCTAAGTAATATTTGAATTTAGAATTCTATTTATGAGAGCTGCGCTGTGTTCTGCTCGAAATTCAGGACGGTCGAAAACCGTTTTTTGCACTCTATCTCAAGGTACTAACAATTACTAACTAGTAGGTACTAACAAGTATTTATTTTAATCAAAGTATTTTACATTATTATAATTATAATTTTTTATATATTCATGACTGTGACATACCAATGGTGTATACCAAGTCTTGGCAAATTTGAAAGTATTTTTCAACTTAGTATTACCGGGTGTATTTAGTTTATGGTATTATTATAAAAACATACGAAACCAATAGTATCTTATTTTGTGTACTTGTGAACTAAAAGTATTGTCTATCGTTGTCATCATTTGACAACACTAGTTGCCGATTTATAGACGTTATTAGCTTGTTAGTTATGGTATTATTATGAAATTACTATTATTGTTACTCTGCTTCTAATTATCCAATTCGAGGTAATGCTTAAAATGCGTATTGTGATACAATGATTAGTCATTTGTTTAGACATGATAAAATGGGCTCGTATATACTATATTACTGTTGTAGTCCAAGTTTGTAAATATATATGCAATTATATGTGTGTAAGTATATGTAAATGTTTGTTGATTTTTAATATATGTATAACGTTTAAGACTAATGTCTATATAAATTAATAATAATAATAATTAAAATATATATATATTTTGTATATGACGAAAATTACACTCCAGATATTGTTACATAAAATATATTTCCAATTTAAACCAAACTGGTTGTTAGGTGAAATCTAAATATTTGTAATTTTATAAAGAGAAAATATTAAATTTTTTATTTGTTAATAAAACCATTAGAAACTGTCTTCAACGAGTAACATTGCTATATTATTATGATTATTAAATTGGAGATCCCTGCTTAAAATATAAGCATGATCTATATCATTATACCTTTAGAACGAAAAGCTTAAAAACTACGGGCCGATTTTAAATATCATTTCGCTAATTAGAAACTATATTATTCGCAAAAAACATAAGCTATAACTCTCTGACCCGCTTCAGGGCTGTGCGACTTTGTTGAGCGAGGTATTCTACCCTACAGAGGCCATACAAAGAGAATTTTATGTCTCCTGTAGGGTAGAAAACCTACCCGCTATGGTCAACAAAGCTCATAAATAAATAAATCTTATCGTCCGCTACGTCGACCGCATAAACTTATCCAGAATAAATTTAGCCTATGTTCTGCTCTAGGGTTCAATTAAATACATTTTCATCAAACCGGTAAGGTTTAAGATCCAGTTACTTTCGTATACAATATGTATATGTATGGATTCAATATGCTACAACGATTTAGTTCATTTCTTTTTGAATATCGAATACAAATTCTGTATTATTTGTACACCGATCAAGCTTTGAAATTTGAATTTTAACAATGTCTGCGGCATTTATACAACGATGGCGTAAATAGGCATACGGCCTGCTTGTTCTTAAGTTACGTTATGTATTATTTAAACACCGAACGAGCTTTTTCTTCCAATTTTGAACTTCTATATGTCTATGGTATTAATACTACGAAGGCGGCGAACAGGCATACGGTTTGCTTGATAATATCAATGTAGCTTATGGATGCCATAGACAGGGGTGACATATGCGCGTTGCCGACTTTTTAACGTACAACATAGTAGTTGTTTGTTTATGGTCATGGTAATGACCATGGCCTGGCAAAGTCTAATGCATTGACATGTTAGATACTTTAGGTGCTTCAGTGGCTTGTTAGGTAAATGCATTGTTTTAATGTTGTCTATAGATTTAGAGATTAAAGTAAGTTTTATATATATATAAATTCGTCTAAATCTGTTTTTAACTCTTATATAATAGAGAGTCAGTGGTCTCTAAATATGTTTTATATTTTTATATGATAATAAAACTACCTTTTACCGGTTTTGGGTATTTAAAAGTGGTTTTGGCAACAGTTTTAAAGAGCAGAAGTTGCCGCGAGGAATCTTGGGTAGAAACTTGGTATATGAAATATAAAATAAATCGTGTATGGAAGCCGTTAAAATGTTAAAAAAATAGTTTTATTATTATAGAACGCGCAATTGTTAAAAATATTGTTATATGTTTGTATATTTATAACCTTTTTCTAAATATATTCTTTATAGTCTATGGTCCTATTGTCTATTATATTTTGTTATATAAATTATTGATTAAGTTAGTGTTTATGTCGTGGTTCGATTTTAAATTGAGAAGTTTATGATGTCGCCGACTATTTCATATAACGGTCATAGAATACCAGTTAAGCGCACATCTTCATGATACGGTCAATATAATAGTAGTATCAATAAATCCTTACGTTATCTACAGGTAGGTACATGATTTGTTTTAATAATAAGATCTTGTTTTATTGGGCAAATATGCTGAGTTAAGTCTTATTTGAGTGTTTGACACATACTTTTTATCAAATTCATGATCGTCAAGTTATTCTTTAATGAACACCGTAAAACGTTTCACATTTTGTTGGCGATTAATTAAATAAAGGATTTAGGGTGGAGGATTAGGTTCTGTTTGAGATATCCTTTTTAAATTAAGAGCGTTAATGGTTATTTGTGACGAGCATCTAATATATTTTTTTCTTCGTGTAGTTTTTGTCTTCCCAATATATAATTTTATATTGTATTCAAGGCATTTAATTAACATAAAATATTGTATTTTATTGTGTGACTGACTTTATACATTTCTCACTATTTTGAACTATTTTACGAATTAATTCGTATTCTAGAATTAGACAAGTGCTTGTAATAAAATATATTTTATTTTGTACAGTGATTTTTGTATATTCTATAGAACTGTTTGTTAATTTTAAGTAGACAGTACGAAATATTTATGGAAAAGCTAGGGTGTTATTTTTTCTATATATTGTTGTTTGTTACGCGTTAATTAGTGTAGGTATATAACGAATAGGTTTGAGAGGTATTCAGCAAACGAATTGTAGCGGGTGCAAAGAAATGTATTTATTTTTATTCTTTATTGGTAAGTATATTCCTGGGCAAACACTTTTCTAAGCGTTCATTTTACATTTCTTCTTATATTCGGTACTAGGATTGATTGGCACCGATAGTGTTTCACGTTATTTGAAAATGTACCAATGGATTATAAAAGTGACAGACAAATGTTTTAATTCAAGGCAAATATAGTGTGATCTAGTCATAAAAGTTTTCATTTTCAAACGACTGAGATAATCTCTCGAGAGATAAAGAGTGTGAAAGTGAAGTGAATAGTCTTTTTCAGTATTTCTTAATGTTTTTTAACACTTCAGTTATAAGTTTTTATCGGCTATGGTACTTTTCTGTTTTATCTTATATGTTATCAATAAAAATGACCAGTCTATAAATCTTCAAAAAGGAAATAGTCAGCTTAGATTATATTTCAGACTAGGTCACAAAACAAAATAGGTCCATCCGACGCTAAAACCGCTAACGCAGCGACTAAGAAAAAATTTATTATTAATAGAGAGGTTTAGTAGAAAACACGTTGGTCATTATGTAGTCTTATATATGTACCTATTTCGCGTTGTGTCATTTCGTAGTTCTGTAGTATACAAAGTCACTGGAATGTTCTCACAATAATTTCTACCGCATAGATTTGTTCATTTGGTCACTTGCCAAATACAAACAGAAAGTAATCCAGCAATTGTCCTTTTTTCTTGTGAGAATTTAAAGATATAATTGTTTGTCATAATTTAATTCAAATATCTAACGATTTTAAAAATTCTTTTATTATTAAAATGCTGTTGATTACGGCGACCGTTTTCAAGATTAACGCCGGTAAATAAGCAGTTTTATTATGAGCATTGAACGCATATATGTTAGAAAATATCGTCGTAGGCCTCATATTATCCGTGATAGTCATTCTGTTGGTTTGAACGTTGGAGTCTATTGGCTGTTTGTATACTATAAGAAATCCTAATACATATCACTAGTTGTATCGATGCACGCCGTCTAGCAGCAAGTTAATTATTTATTTTAAATATCTTAACATCCTATGTATTGCATTTAATTGTATGTTTTCTATTTCTATTCTATGTATCTGATAGTGTGTTGTATATATTTTTTTGGTTTATTACAATTATGCTGCTAGACTTATATTATTGTATTGAGAATTAAATTATTTTTGTAAATCCACAACATGTTTTATTGGAGATTAGCCTCACCTTCGAATGGCAGTAAAGGTCCCAATTGGGATGATTTTTTTATAACAAAGCGTGAAGTAGTTGAAGTAGCTTACTTTATAGGTGTTTATGCATAGAAAATGGTAAATTATATTTTAGATCTGGCGGCACGGCGTGCCCCCGCCCAGGTTGATCAAGAACAGGACGTACAACTCTTCTCGAAGCAGTTCAGGCCATTCTTGACCCGCTATAACTTCGTTTTGTAAATTTTAGTAATCATGCAGGCATTGTATAATCAAGGTAAATTTTAAATTTCATTCAGTTTGAATTAGTAGATTCAAAATTATAACTTGTCAAAGTTTCCTAATTTTGTCACTCACTGACTGATCATCAAAAGTCTAAGGCACTTCTAGCAAACTTAGATGTTTCTAATGTATGATACAATCATACATGAACAACATCCTATGGTGACCAAATTAATATTAAAAATCTTTCGTGTTTTAAATAAATAGACTGACTTGGCAAATCGCAATAAACAAATCAAGTTTCATGTAGAATGTATTTATTACTTGTGAAATACATTGTGCATTATTGTTTTTGTTTACATGGACTTTCTTTTTTTTATAATAATAATAGATTCCCACAACATCTCATACATTGACCTGACTCCGTGGTAAGTCGCTTAAAGCACTTGTGTTACGGACGCCAGACAACAGAGGAATCACAAATATAGTACTTAAATACATATATTTTACACCCATACACAGAGCAAACACAAATATCATCATATAAATATTTGCTCTGGGTGGGAATCGAACCCACGACCCCTGGTGCACAAGACAGGATCACTACCATCTGCGCCATCGGGCCCGTCATCGTTTGTAAGATACTTTTTGCTGACGATAAAAATAGTAAAGAAATAACAATTATTCTCTATTGTAGAGTTTATGATTATTATCGCTATCAGCAAAATAATAATCTGTCTGTCTGTCAGCTTGGATTTGAGGTAAACTGGATATGGGTGAAAGAAAAGAATAAAGATAAATTTTAATATTTTATTACATATTCCATTAGAATACTTTCTATATTTATTATTGTACATGCTTACGTCGCCACACAGCACGCACACGCTCAGTTCTACCCGATTATGGCAGTCACTATCTTTACACGATCGTATGCACAGTAGAGCCAGGTCACGAATGTAAAACTTAAAGTTGACACCAAATTATTAATAATTCATAGACGGTATTATAAAATAAAAAAATTGTATAGTGACTACATTGATAGAATAAAAGAAAAATAGAGAGCGGAGCATTCCCTATGAATTATTAACGATGTTTAATTACATGCATTTTTGTAACAAGTGAAATGCTAGAAAAAGGCATTTTTTATTTAATCTTAGAATGCTAGAAAAGGTTTGAAGAAATGACAATATATATTAACTTGGGTTAATGATAAAGGAAAAGAAACAATTAATGGTTTATAAACGCAACACGATATTGTGTAATCCAGCTATACCGTGCACACTGTATCTACAATAGTATAAATTAAATGCAGTACAAGATTCAGTTCTACACGTAAACGCAGTTGTTGGTGAAAGTCCGCATTTTTAAGCTCTCTAAAAATCTAGAAGTTGAATATCTATGGATTTTGTATATGTGCGTCCGTCGTGTTAGCGACCGTTCGAACCATCGACTAGAGAGCTGGACGTTTCTGGCTGTGTATATATAGAAAAAGTAATAAAAAAATCATATTTAGATGTGGAAACAAATATAAACCGGTCATTTTCATTAAGAGCGTTGGAACAACACTGTCTTTTTTAAATAAAATAATATGAATGAATTTGTAAATATTGTGATGTTGATATTGTGACGGTCGTTGACCGATAAACGGTCAGTCAGTCAGTCCGCTTGTACAGCGCTCAAGTGGATGGCCCAGTAGTGGCCGGCAGCAGTCGCCGGCCCGCCAGTAACGATGGACCGACAAATTCAACAGGGGTTATTGATCTCTACACACGACTCGCCGTCCGCTGTCTGATATATTACATTTTCCTCATATTACTAAAGTCCTTAACGGTTTATATTATAAATAATCGAAGCGTAAAGATATGTACAATATTTTTACAGATTACATCCTCATTAAGTACCTATTTACAAATTAGAATTCTTTATACATTATAAAAAAGATAACTATACTGCTCTAGTAAATATCACCGCAAAATCAATAACTACATTCACAATAGATAATATATATATTATTAATTTAAATAAAATTACACCTTACGATTACTAAATAAAGAATTAAGACGTATTACATTACAATGTATTGCTTCGTTTAGTCACATTTTGCAAAAATATCACCATCGCGTGGGCCTGCAGTAGCGGACCCGGAATATTATAGTTCCATATTTCCCATCTATATACTTTTGTAAAAAATATCATCCGCATCTTATCACCAGCCACTCAGTCAACTAGCATAAATTAGTACTTCTAACACAGAATAGACACCACAATTTAAATGAGACACATATGGACATATACTATTTATACTACTTTAATTACATTTTTTTTAACTTCTCGCTGACTTACCATTCGAAGGGAACTAACGCGCGCATCCGCTCGCGGCGGCGCGGGAGGGCGCCACTTTCGAGGCGTTTTCCCGCGCAGCCAGCGGCAAAGAGAAATAAAATGAATCAGTCTATAAAAAGTAGTAATAAGTCAGCAAGAAGCGTGATCCTAAACGGTTATGGTAAGTCCTACGGTTCGATTATTGCACAACACATGCAGAATGTACGTATTAACGTTTTCTGTTAATTTACTTTATTAATTTATCTATTTACGAGGCCATTCTACTGTTACGGGATTAGTGTATTGCTACTTAGAACTCTGTCGGTCCGAAC
>JACJUM010003237.1:18426325-18483004 GCA_020976665.1 Heortia vitessoides
CAGATCTGATGGCGCATTCGGTAGTTCTCCTATCTTGTGCGCTAAGGGTCGTGGGTTAAAACCCGCAAAAATATACCTACTGATTTATTCTGTCTGGATATGAATGTGTATTTAAGTATTATTATAATAATAGTATGTATTATATAAATGGTTCCTCTGTAGTCCGATGTCCTTAACACAAGTGCGTTAAACGACTTATCTAGGAGTCAGGTCAAAGTATGAGAAGGGTGTTTTTTTTATTTATTGTTATTATTTAATTCCCTTTCCAATTGATAAGAATAATGAAGGCATGCGTTTGATTTGCCTTCTACAGATATGTGAAACATGAAATAAAGTATATTTTAACTAGTTGCCTCTATGCTGTCTCAAGTGTCAGAAATAACTTGAGTAGGTTATATATATTATATTTAAAATACCTTCTCAATGATGCACTGAAGTCCTGACATGACACCGAAATCGGGTGCTAGTTGTGGAGCTGTCACCGAAGTCATGGGCTGGAAGATCATGTCCGTGATGTACTTGGATCCCATCATCTTATCCAAGTCGTAGCCGTAAAGCTGCAGCCAGCTTCCTAAGCTAGTCATGTACGGTACGTTCTGGTTCTTATTGATAGGGTCGTTGTTCTTGAATCTGTAGATAAAGATGTCGGTAGGCAGACTAAGTTTTGTCGCGAGGTGTTCCCAGCTCGGCGTCATCCATTGTCCAACAACTGGATCATACAGTCTGTTGTCCAAATATATGAGGTTTGTGTTGAAGTCGAATATGCCTCCGTGGAAATCGACCGGCACGTAGAATCCAGGGTTGCTGTCTTTGATGATCTTGCCGAACGGACTGCGCTTGAGCTCTTTAATGATTTCTCCGTTCACGTCAAAGACAGCTAGAGGTGACCCATTGTGGTCTGTGGCGACATAGAACCGTTGATCTTCAGTTTCGATGCTAGTTAAGAAGTCTCTTTGGTCGTATAAGAAACGGACGGTCTTCTCCGCTTTTGGATAGTGCATATGAGTAATAAGGTTCGGTGTCTGCGGGTTCGTGTAGAAGAATTGTGTTACGTTGTTCTTATCATCCTTCCACGCTACCAGCCTGTTCCTGTTGTCATAGTAGTACCACATCTGGAACTTGTCTCTTTCGAACGCGTGGACGAACTGGCCTCGGGAGTTGTATCTGTATTTCTGCTCTCCACGCCTGATTACAAATCCGCGACCATCGTAGCTGCTGAATTCTATATCGCCATATTGGACTACTCTGTCACCAATGTCGTAGCCAAGGTAGCGTTTCTCTCCGTGCTCTATCACTCCAATCACATTGCCATTTTCATCGTAAACGTACTTCCAATCATCTTCTGATCCTACAACCTCCATAAGGTGACCGTCGTAGTTGTAGCTGACTCGTTCGTTCGAAGTCGTGTCGCCGATCATCATCTTCTTCGTTTTGATTCGATTCCTTACATCGTATTCTAATTCAAGACGGAATACGTCGAAGGATTTTATGTTCATGAGAACGGACTTGATCCTGCCGCGGTCGTCGTAGTCGGTGATGGTGAAGTACTGCTTGCTCGTGTCTTGCATAACAGAACGGTTGAATGTATTTCTGTATATTCTCAAATCGCTGACTCCTTCCAGTATACCAAGATTTTGGTTGTACTTGAGGCGAATTTGAGGCATTTCCTTACTATTAATATTCACGTCGATGGTAGAAAGTCGTGCGTTACCATCGTACTGGTATTTGAAATGAGCATTGTTTAGTCCGCTCTTGGAGTTAAACTTCATCTTTTCATCTTTCAATATGCCCGCGTGGTATTTATAATCCTGTTTCAGCTCGTAATCAGGGTCTGTAATTTCTACATTCTTGACAAGATGCGTGTTTTCATGATAGACATATCGAATGGCTGACGCTCCAGCTAATATTGTTTCTAGTTTGCCAGTACTGTCATAGACGTATAATATTTTACCAGATTGATGAGGGAATATTTTAGCAAGAATGTGACCGTCGTCGTTATATAGAATCTCGTAAGGATGCCTGTTCATAGGAGAGAAGTACTGGTATTTGAAGAAGCCTAGTGAAGTCATCAACGCGAACGTATGGATGTGCCCTCGTGGCGTTGTTAAGTTCTGAAGAGCACCAGAGTCATCGTAATCCAGGAGGTAGTCGCTGCCTCTAGGCGTCGTCACTTTCAATGGTAGGCTAGTGAACATGTCTCTGAATGAATAGGCCAGCGAAGACCCGTCTCCGTACCGAATCTCGTGTAATCTTCCAGCTCTATCAAAGACATAAGTTTCATTTAAGTCACCCCAACTCCAACGGGTAAGCCTGTTGAATCTATCGTATTCAAGTTCGACTTCGGCAAAGATACCATTTCTGGGCCCCCATTTGACTGGTCTCGCTGTTCTGTCATAAGTAACATTTAGAAGTTCTACTTTGTCGTCCATAAAGACTGCTACGGTTGACGTGTCTCTATCATATTCAAGAGTAAGCAGATTTTCACCATTGACTCGTAGCTTGCGTCCGATTTGTGCCACAGCCTTGTTGCTCTTCCCCTTGTTTGATAATAGTCTTCGCAAGAAGTAGCGCCACTCGAAACGGTTGGCGAGGTCTCCGCCAACTTCAGTCCTCTGTTTGGCTGGTACAGGATAGCTCTCTCCCAGTATCGGATCAATTTCTGATAAAATAGTATATGGAACAGTATCAGTAGAAATAACATGACCCCAAGGCATACTTGAAGATATACTGCCATCGGTTGAAATTATAGTTCTCTTCTCTGCCTCGCCAACCTTAGTTCTGACGGAGGAGCCTTTGATTAATATAGAAACCGGCTTCCTGTTGTTCTCACTAACAAGAACTGTGGCACCCTTTAGGCTGAGATCAAATGTCAGGTTAATGATCCTGCCCGTGGGGGTCACTGCGGAGGTCAATCTTCCAAATTCATCGTATTTGTAGATGTAGCTTCTCCCGGTGCTATCATACTTTGCCTTGAGCAAGCCAGTTGTGCCGTGATAATCAAATGTCACATTGAAGTTATCGGGCGTTCTCAACTCTTGAAGCATTTTCATTCTCGACATTCTCAGTCTACATTTCTGTCCCTTGGTGTTTTCTATGGAGTTAACGAGACTAGAGTAATCACGTAAGAGGAAGACCTTGTTGCCGGCAGCATCTGTCACCGTGCTCAGTTTACCGTTGCTGGTGTTTACAGTGTACGTGAACACGTAGTTGTTGTCTCCGGTAAGTATATTCTTAGTCATGATGTGTTGTCCGAATCTATTGAAGATATAAATCTCCTGGGTATCAGGAGAATATATTTCGTACTCTCTCGCTCCGCTCGCATCGGGAATGCTCGCCATCACTGAACGAATTCTATAGTTGGCTTGGTCTGCAATATGAACTATACCGTCGGGACTAACGATGACAGCAGAAATCGTGTTGAATTTGGAATTGGACGCCAAGAAATGGTCGGCTTCGAAACAATCGCAACCCCTTTCCAAGCAGTTGCATTTAGATTCAGCGCCCGCGTACAGGGAGATCTTTCCATCGGTAGTGATCAGGCGGACGCGATTTATTCTTTGTGAGTCACTTTCAGCTACATACAAATCTCCGGCGGCTCCGAAAGCTATACTTTGGGGCATGACTAATGTAGCATATGTTGCCAACTCCATATCGTAGCCAGTCAATGGCGATGGGCAGTGAAGTGGTCTACCAGCGATGACCTTAACTCTACCGTCTGGAGCCATCTGCAGTATCATGTGATCGTCAATGATGTGCAAGCTGTTGTCCAGAGGGTTGATGGTAAGTTCTGTTGGCCACCGGAGGTGAACCTCCTCGACACTCAGCGTGCCCTCGCAGGGGATCGGTTTCCAGTGAGCTCTATGCATATGGTTTCCGATAACCGTCGTAATGATTCCGTCTCTGTCAACCATCCTGATGTTGGTTCCGTCGGCGAAGTAGAGAACGTTATCGATTGAGACTGCAACACCTTTCGGGTAAGCGAGTTTGGCATCTCTGGCTAACGCCCCGTCTCCACAATGCGCCTCATCTCCAGGCAGGCACCTTTCGCCTGATCCAACAACTGTCTCCCAGTTTCTCTCGGGGTCACTGTAGTCGTCCGTATTGCGGACCTTGATGATTTGGTGGGACTCCGGGTCTGAGATATACAGAGTGCCATCAAGGGGCGATAAGGCCATGTGATATCTGTAGGAGACTCGAGTGGCACTGAAATGAGAAACAGTTTATAGTAAATAATAAATAAATATGGAATACCTATAGAATAATATAAGCCAAAGAAAAATGTTAAAATAGTCGTTTGAACGTTTAAAGAACTTTATTAGAGTTATCAGTAAAAGCAGCTAGTAAAATAATCTAAGTATCTTGAGATTACTCACTTCAATTTCACCACAGTCCGCGCGGTCCCGTCAGTGCTGATCTTCCTGACCAGGTTAAAGTCTCCCACAAAAATGGAGCCATCAGGCGCGGCAGCCAGCGCGACAGGCGCGAGCAAACGCTGGCGCGTGGCTGCGCCGGCACACTCGCCACCGCATTCGAGCGCGCGCTGGCGGCCATCACCCATGGTGGTGATGATGAGTCGCGGCTTATGTTTCAGGTAGATGTTTGCGCCGTCTCCTTTTTGGAGGATGCCTGTTGGAGAGGAAGTTGATTTATATACTAACGGTGCCTGCGGTTCCACCTACGTCAATCTGAAGAACAAAGTAACCTAAGTTACTACTTATAACATCAGCTATCTGCTAGCGAAAATCCGTCAGCCTTCTCAGGGATAAGCCGGAACAAACAAACAGAATAAAAATAAATTATATAAATACCTACCGTATATACTTTTATGTATTTACTAAACAGCTGGGTATTGGGTTAAAAATAGACCCTTAAATTTTATTAAATGTATACATTAATGGAATTACGGAAGCTGACCCTAGATTTTTCTCTTTTTTAATTAAATTGCTGCACCAAAGAATAGTGTGATAATCTACCAGTGATAATCTTCTATAAAATACATGAATTATTGGTTTTTTTATTTTACCTTCATGGAAGTTGTATCTATGATGGATATCCAAGTTCCATCCGCCGACATCCGAGATGCTCATGTCATGTCCGCTCAATTTCGTCGTCTGTACATTCCAAATGATATCTTTACAGTCGGTGTACTGGTATCCCACCTTCACCAAGGCGGTCGTCACTCCATATACTCTTTGCCGGTATACATTGAGCCTGTTCCACGGATATGTGAATTTGATGACCGGATCAGCTTCGAAGGTCTTCTCGAAGAGTATGCCTTCGATTGTTATCCTCAAATGGATTAGAGCGAGTGTAGGTGGAACTTTCTCCGGTGTCAGTTGTAGCTGGATAGTGGAAAGATAGCCAGCTGCTCTGGAGCTGTGATAGACTAGATTCAGTCCCGTTCCAGGAATTTGGAGACTTTCTTGAACAACCTGTGGGCAAAGTAAATATTTTTTTTGACTCACTTGTTGTTTTTTTTATTTTTTTATTAGAACAGGTTAACTAACAAGCGTACAGTCCTTGTGATAGAAGATACGACGTCACACTATTTTATTTCTTATTTCACTGCCTCTCCCACACTTTAAATCGGAACACATCAATGCGAACAGGCTATGGCAGTAGGGAACAGGAATGCTATATGGCAGTAGAAATACGTGAGAGATACCAATGCAGTCTAACTTGTATTTGAGGTCTACCTCATGTGATTTCTCATAGTTCGCATTTTTAGTATATAAGTATTTCTTTAAATACATTGAGATTTTCTTTAATTATCGTTAAAACAATTTCAAACAACTATCGTATACAAATATTTTCTTTGGATACAGATAAATAAGATGTCATTTATTATAATTTTACGCAAACATTCCATTACATATACTTTGTTTACTTTTAGTTGACTTTTGTTTACTTCTTCATTAAGCATAATGTATTTGAAAGAGAGTGTTCCAATAAAATCTATAATAATTTGATTACATTATTCATATATCAATACATTTTATCATTATACTTGAATAAAGTATGAAATCTTGCAAAACTTACGGACTGGAAGAAAGAAAACAACTTTTTATTTCTAAATATATTATTGTCTGCCAAGTTTCGCATCGATTGCATTGATTCGGCGAATCACTCAGAATTCCTATTAAATGAAAACTTATTGCGGGGTAATTTGATATAGCTTTACGAGCAGACAAAAGTATCTGATACTTGACTTTAAGACTGTAACCTTTATTCTTCGGGTCACTGAGAAAATCGAGTGCCATTCTTGTAAGGGAAACGTATGCATAGTTATTACCTCTACGTAGATTCTATAGTATATTGCAGATTTAGCTAACATTAAATTATAGTTATAGTGAACTCAAAGCCGTTAAATTCAGGCAAATCATAAATAACTATAAATCTTCGTTATATAATAAACAATTTTTTTGGTATTAATAAAATGTGCGACTGTAAGCAGACATAATCTATCCTATCTCTCAAGTTGGATCAACCAGCACACAGTAATCAGAATTTGATTAAAATAAGTTTAGTAGTTTAGGAGTTCATCGCGGACAAATATAGCCAGAAGGATATATTATATCAGAAGGATATCACCAGCGTGTAGCCAATCTTGTGACTTGAAGATATTATACCCAATATCCAGTAATTTTTCTGCCTCTATCACCCTTCAAACCTGAATAAAGCAATGCGAACAATGCTATTTGACGATTGAAATTGTTGAGAGTGAGGTACCAATGCAGACATTTCGTAACATGTCTATCTTATGTAAAATGTAGCAAAAACAAAGAAAAAAAAAAGTATTAAAATAATAATATTCAAAGGTTTCAAAATTTTTAAATACCTGTGCAAAGCCGGGGCGAGAAGCTAGTTTGTGACAATTATATGCAAATCAATTCGTGCAGAAGTTTGTGTCAAACGAATCATTACAAAAACAAGTCTCGATGATACAAGTTTGAACTTATTTTAACATGTACACAGCTTTGAAGTTTCGCATTTTTTTTTCTGCAACATCGAAATGTTGATTGTTTGACAGCGATGAGTTTGAATTAACGCGTCGTTTTATTACATAACGATTAAGTGTTCCTTTAAATTTATCTAGTGCATAGAAATATATTTGATTTAGTTCGATATATAAAGACATTTTTTAGGGAACTCCAAATTACTTTGAAAGCACATAATGCTATTAAATGGCATTCGATTTGTGTACACGTTTAAATTCAATATGTTACCTGTGATTCCGCCAATATAGCGCTCTTGTCAGGACAGGCGCCCTGAAAGCCGTGTTTCCATGTGGCCAGCACCACTGGCTTCATGGCGTCGTAGTCGTGGGCCAGACAAGCCTGAGGGGGGCCCATGCCACCCTTCTCGTCAGACGTCGTCATCACCACCTCGTCGATTATCACAACCTGTATGTAATTAACATTCTTACTTATTCTGAAAACCCTTCGTGCTAATTAGTTTAGATGGCTCGATCGATGTTTGAATGATGACTGTGGGATATGATTAAGGTGGGAATGCCATAACTATAACCATACTGTATCTGTGTTATTAATCAATCACCATTATCACCATCTTATCACTTATCATATCAGTCTAAGGGCAAACGTTGTTGGATGTAGATCCACTAGGTCTACATCCAACAATAGATTATTCATCGTTTTGAGGAACTCTTGCCCGTTGTACTTATCATACTTTTGAGTAACTAACGACATATTCAGGCACCACAGTCACCTGGTACAGAGGGAGGTTCTATTTTATTCTGTCAGTACCACGTGGTATATTAACTATTACGAGTTCCAACTATATTGGAAATCTTCATACTAATTTGTTATTGCAGATTAATAAAATTATAGAACTTTAGTTTTGACAACATCCTTATTAGCATTTGAAGATCACAGGCAAATAACAGAGAATGTCATGTGTGCATTAAGGACCAGAATACTATGACTGATCTATGTTTAATACAAACATTTGTAACCAGAACTCAGTAATTGATGCTAAAACAAATTGATACATATTATGTTGTGGCATCACTTGTTTTTTCCCTGTGCCCCTCATTTGGGGTTGACAGTGGAATTTAGGGCGTAAATGTAATCGGTGCACGCGTTTATTTGTTTTAGAGATCGTATATTATATGGTTGTTATTTTAAACGAAGTAGATACAAGAAAATGAAGACAATGCACAATTTTTTAAAAAAGTAAAAAATATATATATTGTTATTTTTTTGCATTTTTCTATTTACTTGAAGAGATTACCCACCACCCCAGCGGCGGAAGTCGTGTAAAACTCGACTTAAAATTTTGTTTAGAATTGAGTCTTGAAAATTTTAATGTCCCTTTAATCGTCGGCTCGCATGTTTCCGGGCGCGCAAAAAAATTAATGGCTTCATACGAAGTTCGGCCGAAGTCGTTTGGTTTATTAACGACTAAATCAAGTGCGTCTACTAACTAATGTTAAGGACTCGGGTGATTTATGACGTCTTTTGAGTGGTATGCAAATACAGTAAGTACATATGTAATATATAATTATTCCTGTGTTGACTGTGGTGGGTTGATATTTGAACAGTTATTATTATTTATCTATCAGTATGGTAACACTACTTACGATAAACATATCTACTGTTATTAGAGCGTTATTCTATTTTGACCCAACTAACTATTTTTTAATGTTCTTTTTAATTAAAGGTTGTTTGGAAAAGATCGCATTATGCGATAAGGCCATTGTATGGTCTTTATTTTTAAATTTATACCCATTTTCTTTGTATCGGTTTAACTAGAGAACAAATATTTACGGAGTCCAATTATTCTTTTCAGATATTAATAACATAACAATGATTACCATTGCCCTTACAATTGGTTCAGTGGTGCTAAAAGTGGTGGTCTTAAAGCTACCACTTTGACTATAAAACCCATAAACATGTTTTAGATAAAAAAGTAGTTTTCAACTGAAAACGTTCTTTTTCCGTAACGCTAAGTTTTTAAGGTTTGAGCTTCTTTTAATGTTCTATTTAGAACGACCCGATTACTCACCTCATTCCAAGGCACGAAAATAACTTGCGAAGACCGCTTGAAGGGCGAACGACCAAAGTGTAAAGTCACTGCCCCACCACCGTTGACGAGCAGGTCAAACCATCCGTCCTCTCTAGTCAGTGTGAACCCTTCTAGTGGCGTGGAGGTGGAAACCCTGACTCCCACCAGGCCTGAACCCAGTGACGTCACCACGCGACCGCGGATCACCGCTGAACGGCTGGAAATTTTGATGACTAGTTAGGATGGGAATGCTGGAGATGCTGAGCAGGAATCTTGGTGACGAATGATGGATTTTTTTGGTTTTGTGAAGACATGTTGGTATATGGCAGCCACAGTAGTGACTCTGACAGTAGTGATTCAATTCAAATTACTGAAATCAATTGAACTCTTCTGTGGTAATAATGAGTGCTATGATGAAAAATTTGTATATTTTCTTCTACTACAGGAGTTTAATCTCTTATTCACTAGGTATAAGGTTCGAAAAAACAGGGATTACTAAAGGATGGTTTATTTTAATGGATTTGTCTAATATCTGTCTCAATTGTTATATTAATTGTGATTAGGGTTCTACTTTGTACTTTAAGATTAAGTACGATCTACTTGTCATGTTACATTCGATTTTAAATTAACCAGCCACCTATACATACTCCACTCTCCACTCGTATGAAAATGGATTTCAAACTTCTACCTACGAGAATATATTCGTGATTTAAATATATATGTATATATATTGTTATAATTAAATAAAAAGCGTAACACAATTTCACAGGACACAACAAAAGGTTTACGAGACATGCAAACATCAATATAACTAATACATATATAAATTATATTATATCACCAAGTACATGTATATATGTATAATATAATTCATATGAATATAATTCTACTTGTAACACACAATCTTTTATCACAACTCTTACCTCGTATTGAAGTGATTCCAAAACATACTGCGCAGCGTTAGAAAGGCGAGAGAAATGACAAAGAATAAGTAAGTATCATCATTGGAGTTATCGTTAATCTAAGAAAGACCTCAGATATTGTTAAAAGGACCGATGTGGACAGTGTGTTAGTTGACACATAAATAACATAGCATGCAAGTGCCGCTTAGAGCCTCTTACCATTTAGCAGTTCAACATAAATATAAAGTTTACTTATGCACGTGGAAAAAAAGAAAGAAAGCAACGTGGAACACTTTTATAATGTAAATAAAACATGAGGATTGACTGGGGCACAACACTGCGTATCTTATATGTTATATATAACAAATAGTTTATGGTACTTTATTATATGTTAATGTCGTTAACATTAAAGAATCAGGTGACATATTCATTCCGCAAATGCATATGTCAGCAAATTCTTTAGATTGTTGTTTATATTGTCTTAAAATTAACAAGTAACATCTAACACAAAATCTCACCTCTCATTGAACGTTTCCTGTTTTGCGTAGTTTTGCAGGCTACCTTCGTCAATTAGGAACTTCATCCTTTCAAAGAATGATGCCGTGATCGCCGGAGGTTGCTTTCTGAGCAAGATGTCTGTAGGCTTCGGCGATGAGACACAAAGCTGGCTGCCTTTGCAGGCTGCGCTCAGACAACACTCTGGATCTTCACAGTCTACTAAGCCATCTGTAGGATTAAGGTGAGACGTGATGTTAGCGCAAATATGGTACTAAAGCTCGTTTTATCTCCTTATGACTTGATAACATACCTTTATCGTTGTCTTTGGAGTCGTCGCAAATCTGCTCTTTAAGAGTGGTGCAGTCAGGCCCATCCCACCCGTCGAAACATTTGCACTCCCAGTGTCCGTCGTTCGCAACCCTACATTGCCCGTGGCCGGCGCAGCCTCGAGGACATCCTTCCAAAGTACAATGTCGCCCGTTCCAGCCAGATACGCAGAGGCATGTGCCGTTTTTACACTGGCCATGGTCGCTGCAACGAGCGTCGCACAGTTTTGAAGTGCAGAATTCTCCAGTCCAACCGGGATCGCAGACGCATGATTCTCCAACACATCTTCCGTGAGGGCCGCAATCCAGATCGCATACCTCTGTTGACACAACAGGTATTAGTATGTATAGTAATAACTTTAATAAGTATATTTAATGTCGGCTCATATTTACCTTTGGAACAATCATCTCCGGACCACCTGGTGTGGCACGTACACGTTTGGGTATCTATCTCGAAAGTGCCGTGACCAGAGCAATCCGGAAGACATTGAAGTGCGTCCTTGTCCATAGTGGCACAGTCCAATCCCTTCCAGCCCTTTTTGCAGACACAGGTACCTTCGATACAGAATCCGTGACCGGAGCATGTCGGGTGGATGCAATCGACCTCCTCGCAGAATTTCCCTTTGTAACCTCGGACGCAAGAGCACTTTCCGTTGACACAGTGGCCGTGCCCGTTGCAGTCTGGTACTTCACACTCGTCGTGTCTTAACGAGCACTCTTTGCCTTTCCATCCGGGGTTACATTGACATTCACCGTTTATGTATTCTCCTCGTTGGCTGCAGAGGACTGGGCATACACCTGTATTAAAGTCATATCTATTAACAAGTCATTTTTTATACAATGCTTTGGACGGGCCCAATAGCGCAGATAGACCTTTGGCGTACAAGATAGGATCACTAATCCTATCTTGTGCGCCAAAGGTCGTGGGTTCGATCCCCACCCAGGACAAATATTTATATGATGATATTTAAGTAGTATATTCGTGATTTCTTTGTTGTCTGATGTCCGGAACACAAGTGATTTAAGCGTCTTATCACGGAATCAGGTCAAGGTATGAGATGTTGTGGGAAGTTATCAATTTATATAGCTATCATAGCTGAAAAAGGAAACTTACTTTCACTGCAGTCGTCGCCTCCGAAACCTGGTTGACACTGGCAGTGCCCCATAAGACATTCTCCTTTCCCAGAGCAACCATTCGGACAGTTGTGCGTCATATCTTCCGCTATTACTGCGATAAAGGAAATTTCTTGAGGGTCACCATCGTCGTTGTAAAGAGACAAAAACCAGTGCCCTTGCTCCATGTAGTGGGTCATTTCTTTTTTTACTGATGACTGTTGAGAAATAAAGATCCCATTATAATAATATCTCTACACAAATATTTAAATACTAGACCAACATTTTCAAGAATAATTCTAAAATCTACTTACATGCGATGCCCTTATGGTCCTTGCTTTAAATCCGCTTAAAACTTCGACCAGATCGTATTGTGTGTGGGTCGGTAGTGCGTTCCTTCGAGCGTACACAGCTATAGAGGCCCCTCTTGGGATAATATAATCGAATTTCACATAGGAAGCTTCTGATTGGTAAAACTGCATATTCCAATAACTATATGGAGGGATTTCTTTAGATAATTTGTCACCTAGAGTTACTTCTTTGAAGGTCGTCCCGTCAGGCGGGAATGATTGCATTGGGAAAGTTCGCGCACCTATTAAATGTACATAAATTAATACCAAGAATAAAGTACGATTTATAATTTCATGAAATCAATATGAGTCATGCAAAAATGTGATGGTTTTATTAAAGGCTAATTTATAGATATAGCACGCTTACGTAGAAAGTTTTGTACGAAATAAAATCATACACCTACCTACAGCCAAAACAATAGCACTAAAATTTGCGTTTACAAGCTCATGCGTTAAATATTAAACAGAAATATTAGTAGTCCCTCCGACGCCCAAATCCCATGTTATTAACATGCAAATTAGTTTGTTATATACAAATAGTAGTTGCTTAACGAAAATCCCTAGCCGATGAATTTTGGTGGTGGTTAGTAAGTTATCGTTGATTGTAATCAAATCCAACAACCTCACCTTCTAAAACGAGTATAGGTGGAACTTTAACCTTTGGACAGTCACATTTAGGAAAAGGTGTAGTTGAAGTAGCTTCATCAAATTCAGCTTCAGTAGTGGAATCAGTTGTGGTGTCACTGAACTCAGTTGACGTAATATCTATATTGGTTGTACTCTCTGTATTCATCTCAGTACTTGTAGATTCAGTTTGATAACGAGATTTTATTGTTTCTGTCGTTTCTGTATACCACGTTGTACCTTCTGTGCTAGTGGATTCGGTGGCTATTGGTTTTTCTGAATAGTCTACATAAAAATCATCATTTGGATTATTGTCACAAACAGGACATGAACATTCACAACTTCCACCCCAATATTCTTCAGGCATTTTATTTGTAGCTGGTGGAGAATTATTCTGTTTTGTCACATTTTCTATGGCGATAGGGTAATTAAAATTGGTGGGAGCAGTAGGTTCAACATCGATTGGCGTGATTTTTACCGTTGGTATCTCGTTACTATCACCCTCTGTCGGAACTGTTACAGTCAAAGAATAAAGTGGCTTGTAAGCTGAATTGTCAGCACCGTCGGCTGATATTGTAAGATTTATCAATACATGTTTTGGATTAGCAGCAGCTTCAGGATATTTAGATTCGCTTTCTATATGTACAGTAGCGTCTTCGTGGACATTATTTGCTTCAGTAGGCGGGAAAGTATTATTCACAAGAAAACTCTGATTAGTAACACTCGGTGTTGTTTGTTGAGTTGTCTCAGTAAGCGGAATGTGCGTAGTCATTAAAGGAGTAACATTTTCAATTGTTCCGTTTGTTACAGGCGTTACTGGTGTTAGTTCCGTGGACAAAACAGGTGGTATTGTTGTGGGTGTAATTAGTTTAGGGGTATCGTTATCACTTTCATAGTGTTGTTTGTCAAGATTGGCGTTATTTTCGATTTCTGTCCCTTTCAATGATATGTGTAAATTTTTATTTACTTCGTTAAGTTGTGTAAGTAACTTAATATATTGAAGCTTTTGTAAACCATATGAGTATAGCGAAGGAAATGCGTCTCCTTGCATTGACTCCGGGTCATAAGCGATTTTGTTTTCATTGTTATCAGAATTTGTTTCTGTTTGGGCAAGTGCTTCCGGTATCTCCGGATGTTGCTCATCAGCTGGTATGTCATCAGGAGGCCGTTCGAGTTGAATATTAGTAACGTTAATAGTTTCTGATGTAAGTTTGGTGGAGGTTGTAGTGGCAGCTGTATTACTCTCTATGGTTGATTGTATATTGCCATGTGATGATGTTTTAAGTTTATCGTAATTAACTGAGATATCGCTAGCTTCAGTAGATGTATTAATAACACTGGTAGAAACAAAAGCACTGTTAACACCCTCCCCACTTTGCTTAGGCTGAATGATGTCAGACGCCTGAGTTGAGTCTGATACCATATCATCCGCCCCACTAGAAGAGCTTACAGGAGGCGTAGTGATTAGTTCATGCACATCTACAGCAGTGAAAGTATCCACAGAAGAAACAGAAGGTGAAACAGAAGAAGCATGCCCATCTACACTTCTACGTGGGCGTGAATGCACGTCCCCGTTACCTGAGCTGGAAGAAGACGTGCTCTGATGCGGTCGCGCTATTGATTTGTTACTTGATTCGATCGTCGTCGCTTTGGACGCCGACACTTCGGTAGATTCACCAACTAGTACTGTACATGCTTTCGAAGTTTGATATGACCAGTTGACAAAGTATGAGGCTGTGGATAAAAATTAAAATGAGAATAGTGATATTATAAGAATTAAGAAATGTATTAATTTGAGGATATTCATACCTGACATATAAGAGGCAATGGCTAATAGAAGAACGAAGAGTATTATAAACACTATGGCGGTGCATTTCCAGGAACATCTAGAGGATAAGCCCTTCCTGAAGTGGAACCTAGAGGCTGCAGGAGGAAAGTGAGTAGAGCGCAGATTGTTGCGCACTGGAAGGACAGGCACGGGCGCGCCGAACGTAGGGTGAGGCCGGTCGTTTCTGTCCATTCTCTCTAAGGTGCTCTTGTCCTGTTTACCGGGACTACTGCACGATGAGTTCGATTTGTAATCCATAGACGGATTCTTTTGTATGTCGCCTGTAAATGTTTGAATATTATTTATAAAGTGGAAGGCTGCGGAGCTTATATGGTATATTTTTCAAAAGTAATTTGAGATGCATGTAATATAAATATTTTTATAAATATTAGATTTTATATAGCGCATCTCTTGTTTCACTACTCTCTTAAAATGATATGCTGAGTATATGCAAGAAACCTCACCTGAAGGCACGTAGAAGTTCCCTGAGGGCGTGCGCACGAGGCACGATGGCTCGAAGTCGGCCAGATCGGCGGGGTTGCCGGTGATGCGGCCGTTCAGCCGAGACATGGTCGGGTTACGGGGCGGCACATCGGGCGGGAGACGGGAGCCTTCGAGCAGACAACCTGTAGACAAGAGAGGAAACTTGGTTAGTCTTAAAATATCAATTAGCGGCATCACTAGAATGATCCCAGTGGTGGCTTACATTGGAAATGACACTGAACGTTTGGAGCAAGCGAGTAATACCAAAAAGTATTGTAATATATTAATAGTGTATAGGGCTCGTAGTAAAAGTCTTTCCTAATATGAGAGAACGCACCTTTCACGACATACATTTTTTACTTTCAGTTTTGTTAGGAGAATTTCTTTAGTTTCCTCCTTTTGTAAAATTGGTAAGAGTATTAATGTTTGTCAACTTGATCTCACTAGTTACATCATTCAGTTATAGACTGAATAACTCATAACATTTAATTTTAATGCGTGATACGCATTACTGGGTAAATGTGACATAGTATTTTCAGTTCATAGGGTTTGCGATGTGCTAGTGATATCCTTGTGATGACACTAGCGTCTAAAGGCTGCAGTCACATTTACCATCAAGCGTTTCGTATGTTTGTTTGCTGACTTATTAATATAAAAACAAAAATGTTATATTAGCTGAAACAGAACTGATTTTAAATTGAATATAGAAATGTTATATCGTAAAGTTATATATGTATTAGCATCACAGTAGCATTATTTTCAACAATTATAATATCCCTTTAGAGATAGAGTAAATTAAGGACTTTGAGCTTGTCATACATAATTTCAACATTTTTAAGAGCAAACGCGATTGAAAAGTTGCCTCCGAACTGTTTTTATTATCAAAGGCCACCCGTTTACTGCGCTAAAAGCTTTAACAAAATTAATCAGCTCTCGCGCGGTCGGAGCCGCATTAGTAGCAGGAAAAATTTAATTAATTCTATCCACGAAAATTCACAAGTTGAAATTCAATTAAGGGGCAAATATTGCTCACCGTAATTGCTCGTAAACAAATAGGAGCGTGAATCGGCCCATGCAAATGGATCAAAGATCGCGTGTTACGGTAGTTAGTTATAAAGGAAATATATTAGATCGGGAGCCATTGCTCAAACCGCGGGGCGCGCCGCTTGAGGCCTCTCCCATCGCTAATATAACCTAATGGAAAATCGAAGTGTTATCTGTGCCCGCGCCGCCCGCACCCCTGCTCGCAACCAACTTTTGATCCTCGACAAATTTTAAGGATTCCTTCGAGCGTTAATTAATTTATTGTAGCGGCCGATGTAGCCGCAAGAAAACTCAATTAATTTTAAAAGGGTTTTTGTGTTGTTTTTTTTCGCGATCACCCCAGTTTTATTGCCCAAAAGAAAATGGCGAAGTTCCCGATAATATCGTCAGCGGCCCTTTGTGGCGACGCCCTTTGAAATGATTCTTTTTGCTGTAATTAGAGATAAATTGAGTTATTTTAAAATTGACCCCACGAAAGGTTACATTGTTTACGCAACGTGATAAACATAGGCCGATACACGTGAACGATCGCGGGCCAATCATGATTCATTTGCATATAAAAAGTATTAAACATCTACTAAACGGGGCAATTTATCGGAAGGCGCTCGAAGGCCGAGAATAAATGCGTCCGTGCAAAGGCCGGGACGAGCCGATCCATCCGGGCTCGTTCCACCGCCAATGAAAAACTAAATCACCAGATCCCTCACCTAATTTAAGAGGACAAGTATAGTCATTAATACACACGTCAGCCGTCGTGCTACTACAAAATGTGGCCCATTTATATCCCGTCTCGGGGCTTGGGAATTATGGTAATCGGACGGATCGTGTCTTTTGTCTGTAATGGTGGGTAATTACTGAGGCACCTCCGGGGGACACTTCGTCTCCTGGAAGGGGCCCCAGGGCCCGAGAATTCGACACTCGTTACGCGAATCGTCTCAACTTTAAAAAGGGAACGCGATTTTGAACGCCACCCTGGGATTTGTCCGGAACGAACTTTTTCTGTTTTACTTTTCCAAAATTGCCCTTAGCGGGTCGGCTTTGCCGATCTCCTTTTTAGGTTTTTGTATACGTAACCGGAAGCGTGGTTTTACGAGTCGTACCAAATTTCGCTGTATTTTACACCACCCATATTTGCGAGCTCCTAAATGCATAAAGCTGAATGACAATCAGGTATCCGAGACACTATCCATATTCCGGTTCGTTTATTTTTATATTTTTCGAGCCATCTGGCATTCGCTTTCGTGTTTCCCGTTTAGAGTTCGCATTTCCCCTCAGAGAAAACCAAAGCTCGCTTACTTATTGGAAGATAAAGGGGGTGTGTTTCGGCTCATTTGCGGTCGAGCTCGGCGCGATCTAACGTGATTTCTTATTGGGATCCGCAGAGAACCAGACAGCGTTTGTAATAGACCAACTGCGGACTGCACACGAAACACCGTTTCCTGCTGTGCTCTTAAAACTCGAATAGCATCGGTTTCTATATACCTGTTTGCCTCATATACATTCGGAGATGTTACAGCGAAGGTGCTGCTATGACGCCTCATTCGTACGGATAAAAATATTTTATAACACAGATGTGGCAGTCAAACTGTCAACCATACATATATCTCGTCCCAGGTAGTTTCATAAGTCGGGACGTTGATGTATGAGAGATGTGGGCCCATGCATGTGTGTCTCTGACAGTAGCGAGACACATTTAGGCAATCTCTCAGGCAGGAGACGCGGCGGCAACACGTGCCCACAATCTTAAGCTCGTTACGAGAAACATTCCACAAGCAATTTTGAATTTACCCTTTAATCTTGATTCGAACACGAATCGAGAGCGGAACAATCCTTATTTATGCCGATCCATATCGGCGAACGCACTGCGACTGCGGCTAGTAGTACTAACTAGTTGTGCCCAAAAACACTTAAGCCGCGCGCTCCGACCGATTCCCGAATTTCGATTTTAAATTTAGCACCAAACTTTGGTCGCCTCGGTACAATATTTATATGAGAGAGCAGCACCGCGATTTATAGTTGCGAACAATCGGGAACTTGGTCCGGCGTCGTCGTGACTTCGTTTTAATTAGTACCCATTCATCGTGGAACAATTGAGTGCTCGAACAAATCCATTATCGGGAACTTTTCGATAGTCCGAAAGAGGTGTATTCAAAGTTTGCGCTTGCAAAGGGATAGATCGATGCGCTTTGCCGATTTTGACGCTCCAGGTCTATCTTTAGAAACGTTTTTATCGGGACCATTCAGAGGAACGCTTCATTAGCTCTTAATGGAAATTCTAAGGCACCGTTAATATAAGCATAGGAATTTCGTTCAGGTGTTTTCAGTTATAATTCCCGCACCGTCTACAATGGCGCCTTCGAAAGCGAATTATCGAAAAATCGAGGGTGTTCACGAATTTCGTCGAAGGGAAGCCGTTGCTATCTTCCGGTTAGAAGTAGCTCCGTAATGTAATTACACTTACATTTTAATCGATTGCTCACGGTCGGTTGGATTTCGGCTGTATTTCAGCTTACTTAACTTCAAAAGTACGGATATAGATGGTGCTTCGCAACTTTATAATTAATTGTCTTCCTGCGCCCGTGTCGATGATTTCCCTTAACGAATTAAAATTAAGTGACTTGTGCAGCGAATCAAGTTTGTTTAATTGGTGTTAATAGTACACAAAGGAGCAATTTTGTTACAATCCGATCTAGGATGTAAATGTCTAGCAGTAGCCATGTATCATGTCAAGACGCGGGGCCGCCTGCCACGCTGATAAGATTACCAGACAAAGGAAGTCCACCCATATCACTACCACCACGACCGCTAAATGCGAGCCTTCATTTACTACCCCCGCTCGTGCACATCTAATCCCAATTTTAAGTCTAAAGCTGCAAAGTCCATATTGTCCTGCGCGGTCTTTATTAGTGTCCCGACGTCAACGTCTGCTTCGTTAAAGGACACTCAGCTTTATTTATGTTGACATACTGGCAATGTTACCTTATTTGTTGTCGGCGATCGCTATTGTCCGAGCGGGGATTTAGACCGTATGCTCTAATGAATAGAGTCGAAATTGCATTTCAGATGCGAGGTTTCAATATGTCGCGTCGGGGAAATGTGGGCTTTTCGCAATGGGGCTTAGGGTTGGTTTTTTTGTGGCCACGGGAATATATGGAGCGGTTAGCCGGGCGGTTTCCGGACCACGATAAGGAGACGATGTTGCTAAGTCGGTCCGTCACGCGACCTGTCCGCTAATTTATGTCGCGCTGATTTCAGATATAAGACCAGCGGACTACCCTTCCTCGGAGCGTGTGTACTCGGGAAGACTTTTTACCGGCGACGTTATGTTAATGCCGCACTGAAACATCCGCACAAAGTTGAACAAAGATACACCCGCAATCTGCATAGTACGTACGAGCCGGCTACTTTATGTACATACATTAGTTAGTGCATTATAAATTAAAATCGTCGCATGGAACTGGGGCGAGGTGAACCGTTTCAAGTGGTCTTATTTAGAAGATGGTACGTGCGCTGTTTTTGTTTTTATCCGGAACAGAAAACCAAGGATTATGCAACATGGACGCGTGATTTACTTATCTAGTCGCGTTCGCGTTACTATAAACTTGTAAATATAGATACATCGGATATTTTCGTGTGTTTCTTAGAGTTTGTTAAGTTACGTACACGCAATTTCGGAATGGTCGCTCGGTTGTTGAGAACAGTAGTGCAGTCGCGGACGTTTGATTACAGGGTTGATAATAACCGGGAAGTGCAACGTTACAGCTCGTTAGGACCGGCGGAGTGGCTGCCTTCATTAGAGCTCCGAGAAAAAATAAAGTGTCGGCGAGCGCGGGACACGCCGCGTAACTGAATATCCTCACCGTTTCGACATCTGCTAATGGTCGAAACAACGTCGAGTTTCACCATTAATCTCACTATCTCATTGTACATATTTCTTTGTCTAAATCCATTAAATTAATTACAGCCATTCAGGGAGCCGACTCCGTATTTATTAGGCTCGTTATCATTCATTGAATCTTCCGATAGAGGAGTACTCGGTAAATTGGAAGAAACGGCGAGCATCGTGATAGATGCTCGACTTACACGTAAATGGGGGGCCAAATTAGCTGTCTACCGAAGAATGCAGTTACAGTGGTGACTGATTCCCGTCGATGGCTATCGAGGGGAAGCGATTCGGCGCGTCGCGAAGATTCATAGGTGTCATCGGGTCCGTCGATAAGGGGCCCAAATTGGGAAATTCCACTCGATATTAGAGAGGTGCAAAAGAGCTTGTATAGACGGTGACATTGTGGAGATAGCTCGTTACGACGCTGTTTTGTCTCCGGCGAGGAGAGCGCGCGGAATGTTCATTGGGCGGCACAATGGGCAGAGTTTGATTCGAGTTGAGGCCGTCAGATAGCCGATAGCGGGCGCCTTCATTAACCTTTAACCGTCCGCGGAGGCATTAATTACGCTTAATAGAAACAAACAAAACGAACTCGCAGATAAATGGGACGAGATAGTTATTTAATTGTGTTATCTGAGTCTCTCGCGGGGTGGTATAATGCACATCCATTTGCCGTTTACATTTATAACTTTTGTGAAAAGTTTCCATTCTATCGGCGTGATTCCCCCCTTTTGCTAATGAACGATTCACAAACGGGATTGGAGACGTAAATTAATGTTTTGTGTAATTGGCTCGACAACAGTGTAATTTGGCGGCGAATCAAAGGAGGAGGCGGGCATCGACGGATGCGTGCCTTGTCAGTTGCTTTGTGACGTCATCCACGTCAATTTGCGAGATTCAGAGCATTAGGGCAAAAGTAATTGTGATTTAATTGCAGATATTGGCCTTTTGAGGATGTGATGTATTAATGGCGCTTGTAAAGAGAATGATCACAGAATTATAATGAAAATGTCCTCGCAATAAAAAAAAAATGTTAACTGTCCGTAAAGTGCACTGTTTCGGAAGACAAGCTGCTTTCATATTGAGACACGATTGCGTATCGCTAATGGTTTCCAGATCCTTTCAACCCGCGTAATTTCACGTCGGACTTACAGATGGCGTTAAAAACTGTCCCGTGACATGCGAGACGGATGCATCAACACCGGTGGTCACATCCCGGGGTTTTTCAGCTCCGATCGCTTGATGGAGATTGATGACCCCGCTGCGGACCGGGAGGGGATGGGGGGTTAGAGTGAAGGCGGGGGGGTCGCATATATCCAAATTAGGAGACTGATGGGTGTTTCTTACGGGACTGACTGGTCATAATCCGATTGGGTTTGGAGTAGCTGAGAAATAACTATTTTCAAATGTAGAAATGTTAAATGCTGAATATATATTTCGGTCGCTAATAATGGATAGCGTTCATTAAAATACACACATAAAAGAAGTTTTGAGATAATCTCCTGAAGAAATTACACACACTTTACACTGGAATAAATAACACATATCTCAAACGCGTTTTGTTATGTTTAACATTTTTGTCGACGTTTAGATTACCTTATACCAACCGTTTTTAAAGATCTCATGTATAGAGTCTTGAGGTACACAATGAATACTTCAAATTAATTCTAAATTTGAAAAATAATTTGGGTGCAGTGAACGCAGAAAGAACGAGTTATTGAAAATATTCTATAGAAAAAAAGCTATTTCAGAACGTTAACAAACTAAAAAGGCTTTTCGCTAGCACGCTGCAGTGTAATTTCTGATCGTGATTATATTTGTATCGCCTTTTTAATGGCTACTTATAATATTTCACACAAAAAATAGAGTTTAAAAATGTTTTTAAAGCAATATCGGAGGCACTATAATCCGTGAAATAATGATGCGCGCGCTTACGTGCGCTGTTTTATCGCGGCCATTGTGCGAGTCTGGGCACCATAATATGCGTCTCACTCTGCGGACTTTCGATGTAATGAACCGGCAGATATCTCTTTAACGCTGTAGTACATTTCCGATGCAGTGCATAAGCTGGTTGACCGCTTACTATTTAAATACTCAATGGATATGTTGCTATTTTGTGCGGTAATCTAGTTACGAGTTAAGTAGTAGACGGTGCTTTTATTTAAATTTTTGGATGTTTGTTTGATATTCAATCACGCCAGAACGACTTAACAGGTCTAGATCATATTTTGTACAGAAATAGATTTTAATCTGTAATCAACTTATCACAGAAAAAGAAACGGTTCCTTTGCGAAAGCTTTGCTGATATTTTTTTTACAGATTAGACGACCGACATGGTTTTTGCGTAGTGGCAATTAATGGACGTTTTCTACGGGATAAAATTATAATGGGATCTTACAGGAATCATTTCCACGCGATCGAAGTCCAAACAAACATGGACAATAACGAAACAGTATATATAACATAAGAATGGTTCGCTTAATAATATATAATGTATTTTTTATATATTACACACGGATCATAGTAACATCAGCTGATTCAAATTATTTGTGACATGCACAGAAAAGTATACGAATAACGTGGCCCATAAAATTGAGGCGATTGCCAAAATGGAGGCGTATCGCGATCGCATTGTGTCGATCGGCCCCGTGACACACTCCGATAAGTGCCGAAAAATGGTGCATTGTCCTGGAGCTGTCAAACGGTTCATTTACCCGACTCCTCTTGATCTACTGCGTTGATAAAAGCATATGAGAGGTCGCACGGTGCAGGCGAGTGCTAAAACTACATTGGCGTCATCATATAACATCATCAGGTTAGCCTTTGGAAGTCCACAGTTCAAGGGCTTAAGATATTCACATGTTTCAAAGTGTCCGATAGCACAGATGGTTGTGATCCTACTTTATACGCCAAGCTCATGTTTATGACGGATATTTCTATTTGTTCTGTTTCTGGGTGTGGTGGATTAACAACAGTCAGACACATTAAGTTTTACACATGTAAAGCATTATATTTGTAATTCCTCTCTTGTTTGATATTCTTTACACAAATGATATATATCTAGGAGTCAAACTAAGTATAACGTGAATTTATTTAATTTAAAAAATGTGATTACTCATCAAAAACCACAACGATCTGACAGTCACACTTTCATATTTATTACCTGAAGTTAGTCTTTATTGTATTAGTTTTTGTAAAAACGTATTATCAATAAAATTAACGTGTTTCTGACGCTATAATCGAATCTACGTTTGAAACTAACAATTGATAGTATATTTGATTATCTTATTCACAGTCGTTAGACCATAAACCGTTACTTTTTTCATATTTAAATTCACTAGTGCCGTGCGCAACGTTCGATATCAAAGTGAACTATTGATTCAATTTCGAATAAATCAATAAATTGAGAAATCCAATTGAAAATACAGTAATATAAACGGTGGGAACTCACATATTTAGGGCAAAAGGTACACAAAAGATCCAAGAAACTTACCGCAGAGTTTCACCAGTTATGATGTGGTTGCAACTGCCAATTTGCCTGTCACCGTGGCGTACAGCCCTTGCCTTCAGTTAAGTAAAACAAAATCACTGCTAACATTAAAGGTTGAATATTCTGTCACAACTGATTTTTAAATGTCTTGACTTGAGAAAACATCGCATCGCAATGGTGCATAATAAAAAAAATAAAAATAGAGGACAATGTCATTACAAATGCGATAAATGTTATAATTAACTAATTAGAGGGCAATTAAGTGTAAAACTTTAAAAGCAAAATAAGTAAATATTTAACTCCATTCAAGTCTCAAATCGTTTTCTTAATTGACTTCCTAAATATTGTGTAATCAGACATACAAATTCGTTAAAACTAAATGTACATACAAATTAAAGTAAGTAGGCACAGACATGTGACGTCACGCTTTGGTAATTCAAATAGGTGTAATTTTACCGTTTCACGTAATTCAAAAATCTTCGTATTTTTTGAATAATTCTCTTTTCAAACACATTTCAATGAAGCATAACACTAATAATCTATTGAGTGGTTTGTTCTTTTTAAAAATCTAAATAAAGCCGTAAAATTTGAATGCAAGTGTCGCGTGCATTATGATTCATGCCTATTAATCAAAACACCAACTCCAAATGACTCAAAACCCGTGTTCGAATACTGTAATTTTTTAAAAAGTAAAAAGCTTATGCGTGCTGTGTTGTGCATTTGTCGCGGATGCGCCGCCGCCGCCGCCGCCGCTTGGAGTGCCATCGGCGCCGGCTGAGTGGGTCATTCACACCCACCCAGGGGGCGGAGTGCGCGAAAAGCTACCTATTTTCTTTGTGTAATTGGCCGGTGCCTCGCGGATGTGATGACGCGGAGATCGGCGGCTACTGATTACACATGACGCTTTTGTAAGAAACCGATGGACCATAAAAGATAAAATAAAGTTTTATTCTGTTTAAAAAAAGTATATCAGGTTTTACTAGTCAAAACATTATCTAAATAAGGCGAGTGGTCTTTAGTTTAACGTCATCCAGAATGTCAAATATAGGTATATGGTGACTCAGGCGCTAAAGTAAATTGAACGGTATGTAAAACGTAAAAGGCGAAAGTTGGATTAATTCGCATGACAAGATAGTAGAGTAAATTTAAATACTCCTCAGAGGGCGTGAGAGGGAAATGACTAACAATTTAAAATAATCCGTTCCATATCTTAATGTTCGATTTTGCAGCAGAGCACACTGTAATTTGATCATTTGAAATAGCTAATGTCAAAAGCCCCGGCTTCAGTCACGCGATATGTTGTGGGACTATCTCAGAGCGCATCGCGCGGCTCAATTGCAGTAAAATCATATCGTACACGAAATAAATCTGCATCGCGACGCGGATCGAGTTACACCCTCCATTTCAACGGTTATTTGCATCCCGGAATAAAATGGCCGCGCCACGGGAGTTGACGTGACATTGACAGGTGCGCTCGCTGTCAAACTGCGTTTTTGTTTTTAATCGCATATTGTTTGTAGTCGGTTTTTGATTGATCTCAGTGACAATAAAGGTTGTGGTTGACATAAAAAAAATACAAGAGTGAGCAAATTTGATATGATTTTATCATTGTCGGAATCTGTAAGATGAATAGTAATGTATTCAATTTATCATGAAACACGTTGTGATTCGTATTACGTAGACGCGTTTGAACATGTTCGCATTTACAATATGCCAACACGTAGCATCCGGGCGTATTGTGAATATCCTGTGAATGTATAAAAGTAATCCAATTTCACTTCGACGCTACTCGAAAGATTCTCCCGAGTTTTTGCGCGCAAACATCCCCGGGAAATACATCCATAGGTCAAGCACACTCGGTCCCTTTGTACCCAAATAGGTATAGCGTTGTGTGCATTAGCGGGGTGTGCCTTTCTTCGAGTTTTTTTTCCGAAGACGGAACCCTCGACGCATCCGGTAGGGTTTGCGAGGAGTCGCGATTAAACGCATGTCATTTTGATTTATACGTGCAATTATTACACTTCACACGCGCGGAGAGCGCCTCATTTGTGAGATTACAGAGAGGGCCCGCGGCAGAGACGCGTCGACTTCATCGTCGCGAAAGCCAAACATATTATTATATTTGAAACCGCAAACAAAAGTACAACATTTGCATTCCGAATGAATCGTTCGCAGATACATCAGTGTTGCGTATGATGTTTTGCGTAAGTTAGCAGGGCATTTGGTGCACTAAAAGGAATACATAAAGAGTGCAAAAGGTCGACACATTGGCAAAAAGAGGGCAAAAAAGGCGGAGTGGTCTGGTACACGGTCAAGCGAACACTCGAGTTTGAAACCCATTTACAAATGTAAACGGAGAGCTCGCTCCTCAAACAGGAAAGGGCGCGGGCGCGCCATCTATCTTGCGCGCGTGTACCACTGACGGACGATGGCCCTCCGATATGCGAGATGACACAATGCGATGACCCCGAATCCATTCCTCGTAAGGTCCGAGTAATAGTTTTTTTACCCCACTATCCGTTACTCTTCATATTTTATCGGGCCTCCAGCTTTTTATGAGAGTTATATCGAGAATGTGTCATGTTACGATTCGTTCCGCGCGCTGCTCTGTGCTTATGTGTACATATTTGATGCAAACGCGTAAAGGATTGATGATCCGTGTCCCATTTTTTGGGATTGACTCAGTAATCCATTTATTTTCGGGGCAGACGTGATGTTTGAGACGTCCGATGACAACTATGGGGGTTTAGGTGCTGATGGAGGGCGTTGAAGAGTTGCTGGAGTATTTTAGTTGACGATACGGCCTCGGTGGAACCTTTTTGTTTGGGCCACGTGGGGTGGTGAATTAATGACGTCGTCCATCAAGCCAAGTGACAGGCGAGCGCAGTTGCAGCGGTGGGCCTTTGTAAAAAGGCGAAATGTTACGTAACGTTGATCATGTATTATTTAGTACGCCACGACGATCTCGTCGTTTGTGATGTATCGCTTGCGGCGAAAACAATTAGCCGATAAATATTCCTTTGAGAACGAAAAGTCCCCATATCAGATTTGTTCGGTTTATTTAACTTGAAGACTTCGTTATTACCGTCGGCTCCGAGTACAGCCTTTGTGTTGCGCCAGATTGAAATGTCATACCTTCGATTAGACTCATTGGAAGAACACTCGAGACGATCGCTTGTAATTTGACGTGTCTAAACGAAGTTTTATTAGGCCGCCTGCTATGGAACCGAATTTCTGTTCAAATTACAACGATAAATCGTCGAACTAATTATCGGTAATCAAATGATTTATTCGTTAGAAGTTTCGCGGTTACGTAGTGCTTGTCGATTTAACATCAAATTTAGTCTAGCGACGAGTTAGAAGCTAATCCAGATTAGCAATCACGACGGACCCATTTGCTATACGAGGTGTGAAATATCTAGTTCCTATGTGTGCTGCCAAGATGTGTGCCAAGTAGGGCGCCGCCTATGAGTAAGTATTTCATATACATCGTATGTATCGAAATCTCCAAAATTTTACGAATCCCTGCCCCGTATATTGATCCTGGAAATTCATATGTACATTTCCATTTATAATACAACATATACATTTAACGGCACATAAACCAAATAAAACCCCGGCTAAAAGGCTCATTATTATTTTTCTCTTGAACGTATTCAATTATGCATTACCTTTTAGAATGGGAGAAAAGCGAAAAAAAGGCGGCGGGTTAGACATAATCTAGTGACTAAATAAAAGCTTGAGTTACGGTTGGAGCAAGGATTATGTTGGACTTTGCATATAAAAAATGGGCAATAACCAAGTGTGGAGGGTTGCGGGACCCTTGCTCCTGGAATTTAATTTGCAAAAAATCCAACGTAAACGAAATAAACTGCGATGACGCGTTACAAATAAGTGCACTAAATTGAATTTCCTCGCCGAGGGTCATCTTTGATTTCGTCCTTCAATTTGCTGAGTTTTGCTTTAGTTGCATTTTGCTTTGCAAATTCTTTATCCTCAGATATTTAGACTTGGTAGTAGCTCTCTGAAGTTGGTGGATTCGAAAATATTGGTTGTATTCATTATTTCCGTACGGGCTGAGTTGAGTCATACTTTGTTCTGATATCGTAAGATGATTGAGGTACGGGAACCGACAGGTGGCGGTGTATCCACCCGAAGCAGCGGTGCTCAAATGCGACAGTACGGGTATAGGCAGCAGGAAGCAAACGCTCTGCGACCTGAATGCTGCTGCCACCACGCCTACCTAGACCGATAATTATGGGCAAGATTTCTTTTTTAGGGACGGTTATATCAATAAGTGGACGTTTTGTGTGCTTGATGATAATGGTGATTAATCTTTTAGATACAAATGATACGTATGGACAAGACAGGTCGTCAGCATTGGCACCTCACTCGTACTTATTTCTACCGCTAAATAGCAGTGTTCGCATTACTGTGTTCCGGTTTGAAAGCTGACAAAGGCAGTGAAATTACTGGGTATATGTGACATTGTATCTTCAGCTCACAGCGTTGGCGAGACACTAGTGATATCTTTGTGATGTCTCGAAAGTCTATAGGCTGCGATCACGTTTATTATCAAGTGGACTGTATGCTTGTTTGTTGACATTACAATATAAAAAAACCAATGTACAAATGAGGGATTACAATGGTGGAACCGCAACCATTACTCCTAATTAAAACATCTAACTAAAAACCCATTACGTATTAGCGCTGCTATCTGTCAAGATATCACGATAAACCCAACGTTTGTCTGAGGGATGTAACATTCACTACACTGAATGACATTTAGTATTTATCTGCGGGATCCCGAGGGAAATCGTGACGGCATTCTAGTGGCACTGTTGTTGCCGATTTATTTAAACAGACTTGATTGCTTGGGGAGTCTGTTTGCTCTCCTATATCATTACTTTCTTTTTAATCATCTACTAATACCTCAATTAATCGTGCCGGTTAGTACCCAGTGGTTCTTATTAGTGGTATTTGGTTTTGATGAAACTGCCTCTCTCAACTTTCAAAACAAAACATGGCACTTTCAAAACAAAACATTACGAACACTGCTATGTGGCGGTAGGTTGAGAGTGAGGTATTAATGCAGACAACCTTTGTCTACCTCATGTAATTATTTTAAACTACAGGATACCGTTGCCAACCGGAACTAAACGTAGAACCCGTTAAGCGTTCTGCCTCCGTTTTTTATATATCCGATGTCTTCTAAGATATCCATCTTATTGAAATACTATAAGGACCTATTATATTAATTATATAACTATTAATCTTTATAAAATACACAATGTATTTAAGGTACTTAATTAGATACGGATCAATGCTGTATTTATTAAAATCGCCATTGTAATTTGTAGGTTCATTTATTCCCAAAGATTTGTTTAGGGCTTCAGCAAAATCGAACCCTGTAAGGTGTAGTTTGAGACGATTGAAGTATCGGAACCATTCTAGCGTCAATTGTTAAATCTCAAAAACATCCTGGTTGCGTGAAGTGATTAGAATGGGATTCTATTGGAAAGCTCTCATAGAGGATTCTTCTACTTGAGGTAGACCTGATACAATGCAGACGATTGGTACATCAATCTTACCTATTTCTACCACAAAATAGCAGAGCTCGCATTGCTGGGTTCCGGTTTATAGAGACAGCGAAATTATTGGGTAATGTGACATAATTTTTTCAAGTCCAAATGTACGTGCTCGTTATATCCTTGCGATTTTACGAGCGTATGTTTGTCGACCTGGTTTAATAATAATAAAAAAAAGAATATCCAACAGTAGACGTCCTAAGCTTATAAGAAATGATGTAACAATGAATTCTGATACGGGCCCGATAGAGCATTTAATAGTGTTTCCATCTAGTGCGGCAAGGGTTGTAAGTTCGATCCCCACCCAGCAAACATTTATATGATGAATACTTGTGTTTGTTCTGTGTCTGAGGGTAAATTTGTGATTCCTCTGTTGTCTGATATTCGTAACAAAAGTTTTATAAAACATTAGTAAAGTGTCAAAAACAAATTTGATAATTAATAAAGCGCCCGGGCCCGATGGCGCAGATGGTAGTGATCCTGTCTTGTGCACCAGGGGTCGTGGGTTCGATTCCCACCCAGAGCAAATATTTATATGATGATATTTGTGTTTGCTCTGTGTATGGGTGTAAAATATATGTATTTAAGTAGTATATTTGTGATTCCTCTGTTGTCTGGCATTCGTAACACAAGTGCTTTAAGCGACTTACCTCGGAGTCAGGTCAATGTATGAGATGTTGTGGGAATTTATTATTATTATTATTATAAAACAGCTAAAGGTTCTTCTTTACTAAACTTTCTGTATGGCTGCAGTGTATGTTGTAAGATCCTGCAAACGATTGTATAGCAAACGCCCAAGACGATTCCAAGATATTACTTGGAATATATATGCTTAATTCGTTTTGCCTCGACCCTCACACTTACAAATTACCGTCGAAGACAGCTCAGCCACCTCCGTCAACATATTACACCTACGTCTTTATATACGCTATTATTGTAAAGAAGAAAAGTTTGTATGTATGTAACGAATAAATAACAAAACGACTCTTAACGGCTTTAAAACGCTGTTTATTTAATTTTTTCTTTCTTGTTAGATTCTATCTTGAAAATATATAAATTGCATTTAATGCTGTAGTGTACGCGTTAATGATAGAAAATCATCATCATACCAGCCATTGTAAGTCCACTGCTGGACATAAGCTTCCTCGAGAAAGGGGAATTTTGCCCAAAATTGCCGCGCTGGGCAAGCGTGTTGGTAATCGCAGGGTGTAGCTTTAATGACGAGGATGCTGCTGCCCACCTCCGTTCTGTGCATTTGAGCTACACTGTTTTGGATAGATATACCGCCATTTAGTTCGCCGTTCGGTTCCGGGACCATAGTCGCCTCGCCAACAAATAGACTCAGAATCTAATAACTATAAAATAAACTATAAAGAAAAGAAATAAACCGATTTATAAACGATCACTAATAAAAACCTACATACTTCTGAAACATAGGCTATAGTTTATTTATAAAAATATTAAAGAGCTCTACCTAAAACGGAAATACATTAATGAGATTTTTGTACGTTTGTAACAAATAAGCACTAAAACTACTAAACCTTTTTTAAAAACTATCACAAATAAAAAGTTATATTATCAGAAAGTAACACAAGCTGAACTTTATTGCAATAATTTATTTATAGAACCTTATTGCCCAAAATATTACAAAATGTTCAAATTGCGGACTTAATGCTAGTTGGCATTATCACCCAGTCAACCGTTATACGAAACAGAAAAAAAAATATAGTGGTGCAGACAATATATATACAAAATAGATAAACGTTACATACAGATTTGTATGAATAAAATCAATAAATACATATGATATAATATATATATATATATAAAATAACGTACATCACATCTTGCGAAACTACGCGCCAGAAACCGCGGCGCACCGCTAGTGTTTTCATAAATTTCCTTCGAGATCAATATTTTATATTCGCTTTGAATGGGGGCCGTTTTTGCAAAGCGGGCCTTATTTATTCGGGCCCGGGAGATTCTCACTTTCGTTCGATACATTTTTCATCGGAATAATGTTATCACGTAGGCTGTATAGCTTGCATGTAAATGTCGGTTTTTGTCTTAATGCCGGAGGTGTGGGATGACGCGGGAATTGTTTATGTTGCTGTTCCAATTTAAACGCTGTATCATAGGTCTTGAGATGAAGGACCCGGGTAAGGAAGCGACGGGCAAGTGGAGAGGGGGGGGGGGGATGTTTTTCTTTAATTTATTTACTTGGATTCTATGTTCTCATACATTCATCATAGATAGATCGCTTGCTGCTCATCCCTCCTACCTACACTATCTCGGATGGAATTCACGGACACACATTTTTCATACAAAAAAATATGTGTAAAGATCTTTAAAAAGAGAAGGGCATTTTCTTTTTACTTTATACCTCAATAACTAACTCGACGGACGTCAGGTCCACGTCCGTCGGGTTAGTTATTGAAGTATTTTTTCTTACTACTTATGTTCATCATAAAAAAATATTGCGACTATAAATTGAGATATATACACTATCCTACCTCTTAAATTAGATACAACAAGTTTAGTTTTAAATTTAATTAAAATATGTCCGATTTATAAGTTTACAAGTTCAACCCGGACAAAAAGCTGTCCCGGCAAACGTGGCAGAACAACGTTATATATAAATGATAAAACTACTAAAACAACAATAAAAAAATAGGAGTTAGCGATAGAAGGGTGAAAATTAAGGGTTATATTTATTTTTAATGCCACATTAAAACAATTGCCGAAAAAATAAAAAAAAATTAAGGTTAAATAACTTTTATCGCTCAGGGGTATGAAAAATAGATAGTAGCCAATTATCAGACCTGCAGAATATACATATAAATATTCATAAGAATCGGTCAAGCCGTTTCGGAGGAGTATAGTTAGTAACACTGTGACACGAGAGTTATATATTAGAAGATGATTTAAAAATATCCCGCGTAGCATTGTCACTCACTCAAGCAGGCCCACCGACTTATTCCAAGTTGAAGTTGGCTGTTCCGTCGTCACGCGCAACGACCAATCGCAACGGATCGGCGCCGATTGCCTCGCTGTTTATTACCCCCGTCACTTTACGAGCAGGTTTTACGTGATAAGTATTTTTATTTGTTCAGGAGCCGGGATAAGCTGGGATTACTTGCCGTAACACAATCTCCCAGCCACCTGGACAAGTCCGCCCCGATTTAGGTTGCCCGGCTAATTTCAATGATGCGGAATCTCGGATACGGATTTCGGGATTTATCAGGACATGTTCGATAAAATAACGCCAGCATATTGACACTGAATATCTTTTAAGGTTTTATTGAATTTGTTTATATCAATACTAATATTATATTCAGCTTTATAAGTGTTTGTTTGTTTAAATGCGATAATCTCAGGATAGTATTTCAGGATAGATTCAGGATACGACTGGAGAAGCGATAAAATCTGGTCCGATATGAAAAATTATTTCAGTCTTGTATAGTCCATTTATCAAGGAAGGATAACATCATACTAGGATCAATAGCAGCGGAGAATAAATGATACTAGGTTTGTTCTAAAACTAAACGCGGGTAAAACCGCGCGGCGCTGCTAGTTTAAATACAAAGATGAATCCTTAATTGGTCTTGGTCACGACGTCACGCGTCAACGTATAGCCCGATTTTGGTATCATTTCTTTTAGTATGTCATTATTAGGACAAGTTTCTTGAAATAAAAAGTTAAGTAATTTGCTCGTAAAATAAGAAAATTTGACCATATTTACTTTTTTTTTATGCAACATTATGGCGTTTGACATCACTATCAATTGATTGACAGTCGGCGCGTTGACAAATTGTCATTTATAAACAGTTGTATTATTCGGTCAATTCAATTCAAATTCGGTCGGAAGTCAATTTGACTTCAATATTCATAATTAAGGACCACGCCTGTCGGGTCTGTAAGAATTTAATCAATTTAATTGCACATTTTGTAATATTAATCCCGTCAAAGACAACAAATATAAAAGATGCCAAGTTGTGTTACCACATTTGCATAAAAAAACTGCATGTTTAGGTATTCAATGTAAATTCAGGTCAGTTATTCAGTGACTATGGAAACATATATTTAACGACGTTGCATTTTTATACAGGTATTATAATGACTTGGAAAATGTTATTTCATCTCAAAACAGTAGAGTATCTTTATATATGAAAACACGAGGTACGGTGTTCCTTGGAATGACCTTACAATAGTTTTACTGGACCGATTTAAATAATTTTTTGCATACCATCAATATTATATGATCCTACTTGAGAAATAGTGTAGTTTATATCTCAATTTATAATAGCAATATTTTGTCATGATACACTTGTGTATATACTAAAGACAGGAAAACGTCTGTCAGGTGTAAGGTAGAGTAAAATCATTATCGTATCAGCCATTGGAAGTCCACTGCTGGACCTAAATCTCATCAAGAAAAGGGAATTTTTGCCCATAATTGCCGCACTAGGCAAGCGTGTTGGCTATCACAGAGCTCAGCTTTTCCGACGGGGATACTGCTGCCCATCCCCACCCATTTGAGCTACACTGACTTGGATGGATATACCGCCATCTGTCGGTTTTGGTAACTTTGACGCCTCTTACGACACCCGGTAAAGGGGGAGATACTATTCTACTCTACTAATACCTCACGGTAATTTACAATATATCAAACATACATAGTAAAGGAAAATTCAAAAAGCAACATACGCTACGTATAAAAATAATTTTTGTGCATTGCACTTTATTTTATACACCATTAAATAAATAGACAATTTTTGTGGAACACCGAACCGAAACGTTGCTGGAACAAACGACACAATAGACTGACACACATTTGTATTGCACGTGTGCTGGATACACGGTATATCGGCACAAATGCATGCACACAAACATGAAACACGCCAGTTAGTAAACAAGAGCGTCCGAATAGGCGCGCGCCGCGCGCTGGCCCCCCGCCGCTCCGCAAAAAATGACCCACCGCGACACCCGCTGCTAATCCCATTTGCCCCGGCAAATAAATTATGGGGCATAAGCACTAATACATACGGCTGCCCACTGCGCTATTAACTAGCTCGAGTGTTGCCGGTGTATGTAACATTTGTAGCCGACCGCGTTCCGAAGCGGTCGTGAAATTTTATTTGCAACATTTTATTGTATTTTGTGTATACACTTTGTTTTTCTTGGACCGTGGGATAGAATAGTATCACCTTCAGGAACCGACAGAGGGCGCTATATCGTACGAAACAAGGTCAGCTGCATTCCCATCGTGTTGGTGTGATTGCTGTCACGCAATATAATGGCAAGGTTTACGTCCTATAGGAGACGTCTTATAACTGATGTGATTTTTGATATAATGAACTTAACGGGCCCGATGGCGCAGATGGTAGTGATCCTGTCTTATTCGCTAAAGGTCGTGGGTTCGTGCGTTTGTTCTGTGTCTGGGCGTCAAATATATGTATTTAAGAGGTAAAAGGTTAAATTTATAAAGTATTTGTGATTTTTCTGTATGTGATGTCCGTAACACAAGTGCTTTAAGCGACTTATCACAGAATCAGGAGTAATTATTTTGATATTTCCTAAATATGAATAATCTAACAAACACATTTGATTGATGTAGAAAGTAATTAGTATAAGATTGTTTTCATTTACTTCTGAATTCCTTAAAAAAATAAATTATTTCTTAGTGAAAGCCTGTATTTGATGGTCGAGGTCCTAGGCGTGATATGTATGCATAGTAAAGCGGTTAACAGCTCTTGTTAATATGTTAAAGTCAGGGGATCGATTCTTAAACAAACATATATTTGCTACCTTTGTTTTTTATTTCATATTACTAATGAAATACCGAGCCGTGGGGTACCGGCTATGTATAAGAGTACCTTCCTCTACAACAACCTGTGTGAGACTGAGGTATCGAAACCGTCTGGTGGTAAATCCACCCGAAACTAGCTCAAAAAGAACATGTTATGGATCAGCAGTCCTGTCGCGAAATTATGTTTGGCAATTCTCACGTCTATCCAGCGCAGCATTCATGGGCGAATTCCTTATTTGGGGAGGCCTATGAACTGAGGCCAATGAACTTTCGACGGCAGCTTTGATTTACTACATTTATAATTACATTTGTACCAGATCAATGTACGTGATGTTCCCTTATTTATTTATGTGATAAACCTTCGTCATCCCTCTCGGACTAATAAAAACAAACATAGACACATTTGCTGTCGGGATGATCGATCGGGAAATAAACGCTGCGTGTAACACAATACTTCTACCAAACATTCACCGCTAATATAACTAACTCTATCTAATAAAAACACGTAGGCTCATCTATCAGCTGATGTGTTTGTGACGTCAGGCCCTCTGCTGAATGTTTTACCTGCATTGATTACAGTAAAAGGTAACCCAATAAGCAATATTTTTTTTTCGAGAATAGCACCACACCAAAACGTTATAAACATATCTGACAGATATGGTAACGTTAATTTTTCCTTATTATTCAGGTTTAAGTAATCAATTTAGAAGCGATCTTATTTGTAGAGCAATAAGATATAAAATTATACATTGCTACTATCTGACTTGACTGACGTCTTGTAACGTCCCATGTAGTTACCTACATACCTTTACTATATTTCATGGTTATCATAGAAATGAAATTGCGATTATATGAGTTTTTTGATGAGTAACGCAATGAAAAGTTCGTTAGAATATATAACAAAATTTCCAAATAATTAAAACTGCTTAATAGCTCCTTATTAAAAAAAAAACAGAAAGCCGTGAGGTACCGACAGAGTAGAATTGCACCTCCGCCTGTACCAGGTGTCGTAAGAGGCGACTAAGGTACCATCACCGACAGATGGCGGTATATCCATGCAAAAAAGTCAGCTGCAGACTGTCTATAGTTTGTATGATTTTTTATTAAATTAACATAAGCTTCTTGATTGCGTTTTTTTTTGAAATCATTTGAATCACGTTTTGTGTTAATAAAATATTTATTTATTTATTTATAAACTATCTTATCTCTCAAGTTGCATCAAACTGTATACTGTATACAGTAAGCAAAATATTTTTCCATACCATAAAATAGATATCATCAATGACATATTAGAGTTGTTAGCGCGGAAAATAGTCTAGCAAGTCGGATTGCACAATACACTCAATATCTTTATAAGAGTCGAGTGTCCCATTACGTCGACCCTAAATAACATTCGATTAAGCTCAAAGCCAACCCAGTCAGAAAGGATTCCAAATTGACATTTATCTACGGCACGCGGCCGGAGCGAAAAAACACTTCCACAGATAATCAATTCAAGTAATTCTAATTTTAAAAGTTCTTCCTCACATAAAAAAAAGATAAATAATTCCCAACAATTTCAATAAAGCCACAATTTCACGGGAGCGTTGGCGCGAACTCGCGAGTGTTACAATTTAATAGAACTTCAAAAGGGCTGGTGATTCCACCACAATTCTATCAGCTTAGCACGAGATCCCGCGCATTATGCGTATAAAAAGCGGTTATCGCGAACCACCCTCGGGGGCGCGGGGCAGAGGGCGCGGGGGCGGCGGGGTGGCGGATAGGGGAGCGGAGACACAGTTCGTAAATAGCATAACCAGAAGTGCTACTATAAATTTACTTATAAAAATTTATCCGTGTATTTTCGAATTGCTCTCGAAGAATTGATGAAAAGCACCCTTCTATAACACCTAGACCTGGAGATCATCAGAGAATATATTTGAAAACCATACATCGGGGAATCGAAACTGAGGCTTTGCAAACGTCATTTGTGTATATAATTTGTAGAACGATATTTTGAAGTATAGCTTTGAACAGACCTAACATGCATTACCTTTTTGAATATAATTCGTGAAATGAATTAGGCGCCACGCTATTAAATTCAGAATGGCCCCGTTAATGGAATGAACGCTGAATGCCATGTTAAGGATGATAATAAATTGAAGGGCAATTCAATTGCAAACTTGCACTACTGCCTAAACTATATCTTCGACATAACGGAGCGGATGCGGCCCGCACCACGGCAACTCTAGTCGAACATAACTTCCGAGTAAGTTTTTCGGTTATTTTAAGTACATTGCCGTGTCGCTGCGAAAACGTAAGCGGACGCGCCGCGCCCGCTTGCATTGGATTCACACTCACGGAGCCGTATTTGAATCTCGCTTTTAGAGTAAGTGAAACACATCATTATACGACTTTACTCTGTGCTAATACTAGCGATAACGTTAAGGATTATGCGGTGAAATAACAAAATGTTTTGGCAACTTCAAGTGTAGCGTAATTCGTTGGAGAACAGAAATGAAAATAGAGGCGAAGAAAAACGTCAGGGCTTATATTTATAGTTTCAATTAGTAGATCCGCATGTGCCGCCGGCCGCTCGCAAAAAAACTGCCGGCATGTTTATCGAGGCAACCCCCGGGCCGGGGACAAATCCCGCGATAAATTAACGCACGTATAAAATTCATCGCGCGAAAATTACGACTGCATAAAAGGCGATCGTCGGCGGAATTTAATTCGACGTTTCGGGGACGCCTCATTTGAGCGACAATAATCAGCGCGTAAAGCCGCTTTACGCTGGCACTTCAAAAAAAGCGCGTGGAGGCGCGATTGTGCAATTAGAATCGAGCGATTTTAGCGTGTGCAATTTAACAGCGACTATTTAGCGACAATTACATCGTGTCACCGGCCATTGTCCGCCGGCGGTTATGTCCGACTACAATGGCCTCAATCCGACCTCTAACGAAGCGACTTCGGCCATTTCCGCCGCTCTTCGGGCCGCTCAAAGACTTGTAATTTGTGGCCAGCGAAATTGTGCTAGCTGGAATTTTGAAGTTGAGAAGTGCAGTCGTTTGAAAGGCGACCTTCAGCAGTTAGTTGACAAAGTTTCGGTTAATTTCGAGTCGCCGTTTGACCCCGGTCACACGCTCCGCTCCCTTAATTGCATTAAATAAAACAGCTACCGAAGTGGAGTTTACGTTACTCGGTGACCGGTCGGTTTCAATTTTGACCAATTGCTGTCGGAAATTTCCGACCGAAAGCAAACTTATTTGAACTTACACTCAATTTGTCCAGGGTATTTATTTATATATATCGAAACACATCTGTAGGAGCGTTATTGATTGTATTTACCATATTATGTTCTCTGCGATTGTCACGACGGCTAAACATCAACTAAGCCGTCGCTTGGTAAGTCTTATGATATATGATATTCTACGGCTGATATATCAACTCATTAGCAATCGAACATTTATTATATCGAAGAAGGGCAAAGGATATCATTGTCATCATCATCATGGCAGCCGTAAACCGCCCACTGCTGAACATAGGCCTTCCCAAGAAAGGGGGATTTGCCCATAATTGCCGCGCTGATACTAGCGAGGTGGCAATAGCAGAGCGAAGCTTCGCGACGGGAATGCTGCTGCCCATACCCGCCCTGTTGTATTTAAGCTACACAGCTTTAGATGTATATACCGCCATCTGTCGGTTTTGGTGCCTTAGTCACCTCTTACGACATCTGGTACAGGGGGGATATAATTCTGCTCTGCCAGAACCACACGGTCACGGACGAAAGATATAGTCAATTTAATACTTAAAACATATCTAGCAGCGCCCTGCGGTTTCAGTCGCGGTATGTTGTATACCCTTGCACCCCCGTTTAACCCCTTTAGATTATAAAAGGAAACCCTGTGCAAAATTTCTCACCATTATAGATTAGGCCATGCGTTGATATGTCACTCAGTCAGAATCAAAGAAAAGTTAAATTACGTTTATACTCTTTAAAACTTATTTCTAACTATCCTAATAATTAATTGAAAGTAATTAGCGTCGAGCCGCATTCGTTAATGTTCCAAGTAAAGAATTTATAGCCTCACTATATTTAGTTTAAAGTCAAAAGATTACGCAAAAAAGAAATACCTTCAGCCATCGAACGTGGTAAAAGGCACTATACAGCTATTATTAGAAAAAATAACATGCTTCACATATCGATTGAGGAAAATTTCTATAATGGCATGACTCCACTATTCCAGTAATTGTTACCGTCCGCGGTATGCAAATATACCCCTGACACCTATGACGATGTGAACGGAAAAGCTTTTCTTGCATTATACAAAATTAAAAGCGGCGCGGTGTTCGTTTCATTACGAATAATGCATTGGATTCGTGAATTGTTAAACATGGTAGCTTCCTGAAGCAACACTGACTAATCTATACTAGTATTCTGAATGCGAACGTGTGTCTGTCTGTTCGTAACAGTTTCGGAAAGACATTGTATCAATGTTATACTATAAAGATAGGATATCACAAGCCATGAGGTACCCGCAGAGTACTTAAGGTTCCACGACAACTGTCAGTATATCCATTTAATCGTGCAGCTCCTATACACAGGGCGGGGATGGGCAGCAGCATCCCCGTCGCAATAGCTGCGCTCTGCGATTGCCATTTCGCTTGCCCAGCGCGGCAATTATGGACAAAAAACGTCCTTTCTTAGAGAGGTCTAGGTCCAGCACTGAACTTTCAATAGCTGGTTTGACAACCATGATGATATTTTAGTAAGTTTACACAAAAATTAAACACTTGAATGTTTCTCAGATATCACTTTTACATAGGCGAAATCAGTACGACAATCCGTCTGATAGGTTTTGATTATCTCTACTTAACTATATAATATAATGCTTATTTCTATCTTGTTAAGATTGAAAGTAATAAACAGATAGTAGTTGCTTAGCAGCTCGATAATTAATAGAGGTGATTCTATTGAAATAAAATTCTCTCGTCTCGTAAAGTATAACTTACTAGCTGTTCCTGTGACTTCGTCCGCGTGGAATAGTTTTCTTGGGTACCATACCTCTTTACTTATATAAACTTTATATGTCATGTTTATTTACAGAGAATCAATGGCCTGAAAAATAAGTTTTAAGTTTCTAGCTCTACTAGCGATACTTCCAGATAACTTTTCATCCCCCTTTTCGACCCCTTACCACCCTTATTTCGAATTAAAAATAGCCTATGTCGTATGTCCTTTCGGTCTAAAGATTGTTTGTGCCAAATTTCATCAAAATCGGTTGAGAGGTTAAAGCGGGAAAGCGTAACAGACAGACAGACAGAGTTAATTTCGCATTTATAATATTAGTAGGGATTAAGACGGACCCGATGGCGCAGATGGTAGTTATCCTATCTTGTGCGCCAGGGATCGTGGGTTCGATGCCATTAAGGGTAAATATTTATACGATGATATACGTGTTTGTTCTGTCTAAGACTATTAAATATATGTATTTAAGTATTGTATTTGTTATTCCTCTGTTGTCTGGCAAACATAACACATGTGCTTTAAGCGACTTACCACGGAGTATGAGAAGTTGCGGGAATTTATTATATAAAATATATACGCAAATATATTACAATAGATAGTTACGAATATAATGAGCTAGGCAAAGATGGCGTCATTCGCGTTGTCAATATTTCGCCGCTAGATGTCGTCACGGCCCTGGTTAAGGCAGCGAGAGCCTTTGTCAGCCGATGCTGTAATGCCGGTAAACTTTAATCATTTAGCTACAAACCGCGAACGCTTTAAAGCCGGTCTACACTGGTTTCCAAATTAATATGTTACAAGTATTAATTTAATATTTATATTAGTAGTCGGAACGCTACAGTGCAGATTTAAAGTATTTTTCAGCATAGTTTCTTTTCTTTTAAAGGGTGTCTTTCAATGATTTAGCAGATTAGTTCAAACAGAATAGTGAACGGGCCCGATGGCGCAGATGGTAGTGATCCTGTCATGTGCGCCAGAGCTCGTGGGTTCGATCCCCACCCAGGATAAATATTTATGTGACGGAATCGACAAAGTAGAATAGTACCTCCCTCTGAATCAGTTGTCGTACCAGCACCAGAATTGACAGATGGCGGTATATACATTCGAAACAGTGCAGCACAAATGCACAGGCTAGGATTGGGCAGCAGCATCCTCGTCGCGAAAGCTGCGCTCTGCGATTGACATAGGCTATTCCTTTCCTCGGAGGCCTATGTCCAGCAGTGGACTTCCAATGGCTATTACGATGATGAAGAATGTATTTCTTATACAGTAGAAAAACAGTGATAATTTTAGTGTTTGCAAGCGCTGGCTAAACCCTACGAGATAGATCAAAATAATGTATTGTAAACCTTAAAAAGACCTACAAAGAGTCCATCTCTTAAGGATAAAACACATAACCATTTTTGTATCCTCATTGCTCTTGTGCCAAGCCAGAGCAGGTTGCTAGTATGTATATTTAACAGTACGTCTGTCGGTTCCTCTAGTAAGCTATATTTTATTTCTGTATACTCACACGAACGGGAAGTGCGTTATATAAGTGGCGTCTTATCATTATGATCGTACCAGCCATTGCAAGTCCACTGCTGGACATAGGCCTCCCTAAGAATGTGGGAATTTACCTATAATTGCCGCGCTGGGCAAGCGTGTTGGCAATCGCAGAGCGCAGCTTTTGGGGATGCTGCTGCCCGTCCCCGCTCTGGCAAGCGGCAAGGTGGCGTCTATTGTGCTCCAATCTTACATCCCACGCTCGCAATGGGCGTCAACCCGCGCCCTTTGACAGCAAAGTTTGCTTATCGTCGCTCGTTACGACGTTTGTTACCCTCGAGAATTTGTTCGCGATGCCGCTCGGATTAGATATCGCAGACTCTGTAATCTAATTATCTACTATATACGCAACGTGCTATGTCGATCGCCCGAGTTGGTTACGGCCCTGAAGTTTTGCAATGTGAATCTCGAGCCACGGGTAGGTTTCTCGTATTAGAAGTAGCTTAAGCATATTCTCAGGGCTTAAAGTATCATCATACCAGCCATTGGAAGTCCACAGCTGGACATAGGCCTCTCCGATAAAGGAGGTTTTTTGCCCATAATTGCCGCGCTGGGGAAGCGTGTTGGCAATCGCAGAGTGCAGCTTTCGCGACTGGGATGCTGCTGCCCATCCCCGCCCTGTGCATTTGAGCTGCACTGTTTCGGATGGATATACCGCCATCTGTCAGTTCTAGTACTTTAGTCGCCTCTTACAACACCTGTTGCAATGGGAGGTACTATTCTACTCTGCCGGTACCTTACAGGCTTAAGCTACCCACGTAGAATATTTCGACAAAATCGGTTCTATGGTTGAATTGTGAAAGCGTTACAAACATACAGGCATGCTTTCGCACGCATTACACTAAATAATTATAAATTCACACATCTTATACGTTGAGTTTATTCCAAGATCAAAGTAGCTTGAACTGTAAGCACTAAGTTTCAACCTACTAGATTGAATGAAGCCTAGTGCTTACAGTATCAGACTTAAAAGGAATTAGAAATAGAACACATAAGGTTTAATATCAAGATATATATTTATATACAAACAAATTTTCTTCATATAAAATTTATTCTGGGGTTCAAACAAACGACCTTAGCCGTAAAAGACTGATACTGGTCCCAGAATAACTGCAATCAATTTAGCTTATCATATGAGCCATTGCAAGTCCACTGCTGGACTTAGGCCTTCCCAAGGTGGGAGTTCGCCCATAATTGCTGCCCTGGGCAAGCGTGTTGGCAATCGCAGAACGCAGCTTTCGCAACGGGGATACTGCCGTCTGGCTGGATGTTTATACCGCCATCTGTTGGTTCTAGTACCTTAGACACTTACCGGTACCTCATGACTTAATTTAGCTTAGATATATCAAATTAATATTGTACCATAATTTAAAAGCCACCGCATTATCAACCAAATAATAATGTGCATTAAAAAAAAATCACAGAACAACTCACAAACCCACGCAAAGCGAATTAGTAAGATAAACAATTGAATAAGTACGTATTCATTAAAACTCGGCTGAATGTATTAAGTACTAGAGCAAATATCAATTAAAAACCTGTCCAAACATTAAAAAGTTAAACGCCTTATACAAGCCCGTTGAAAGCACATAAACTGCGCTCACCGCCGCACGCTAATCCAATTCATAGGATCGATGCGGACTGAGCGCGAAACTTAACGCTTCGAGCGCTCATCACTTGCGCAAACGCTCGCACAGAGCCCGCCGAAAAACTCGCTCCAAACGGCTCATGTGTAATTCAGCGCTTTAAGCGGATAAAAATATTCCAGCGCGCTTAACGGGAGTACAGTAATGACTGGGTACAGCGGAATTTTCTTGAGTCTCTCCCTAAGAATTGGACTTGGAGAAAGCTTAGGCCAAGTAATATTGCCGAAAGGTCGGTTTTCTGCGCTGTTTATAAATACATTACTGGCACATTTGATGTATTAAACAGTAATGAGTATTAATATATATATAAAAGTCGTAAAATTGCTCACTGAAATTTTCTTGAAAGTAATCTCGTGATGTATATATTTACTTCGGGCTAAGTGACGATGTTGTACAGCACGCATGATTTAAGTTGTCTACTCTACACATACTAACGCTAATTAACCGCAAGGATACGGTAACCGCATGGTACCGGCGGAGTAGAATAGTACCTCCCACTGCACTAGGAGTTTCAAGTTTTAATTAAGGTAATAGAACCGACAGATGGCGGTATGTCTATCCGAAATAGTGCAGTTCAAATGCACAAGATAGGGATGGGCAGCAGCATACCCGCCGCGAAAGCTGCGCTCTGCGATTGCCAACATTCTTGCCCAGCGCGGCAATTATGGGCAAATTTATGTAATAATGATTTGATCATACGTTTCGATGTTGCTCTTTTTAAAAGTTTTGGATGTGCAAATACGTTATTCGAGTCCCTGGTTCTGCAGTGTTAAAGCGCCTGACTGAAGAGCAGCCAACTAAAATGGCGCCGTTTGTACGCAGGCTGCTTAATTCCTGAGAAACTTTCTCAAACATCCGTAAGTCGTGCAACTCAATGTTTTCAGAGCCCTACAGGATATCTTTTGTTGCGATCCCAGACTTGTGACAGCATTGTGAATATTTGTTTTTTCATGGAAATTTTCTCAATTGTCTTGCTAATAGCGAGGGTAGCGATGTAATAATAATTTAAGAAACAATCTAAGTAACAACGACCATACTAACAATTTAAAGCTTCGCAAAAGATACAGCCGTGAGGTACTGGCAGAGAAGAATAGTACCTCCCAGTGTATCAGATGTCGTAAGACGCGACTAAGGTACCAGAACCGACAGATAGCGGTATATCCATCCAAAACAGCGCAGCTCAAATGCACGGGGCAGTAATGGGCAGCAGCATCCACGTTGCGAAAGCTGCGTTCTGCGATCGCCCCAACATGCATGCCCAGCGCGGCAATTATTGGCAAATAACCTCCTTTCATTAAACGATTTGCTATAGTTTTTTATACTTAGATACAAAAGCAATTATAATGCTATAGTGATATATACCTAGTTCTATATAGCAGTAGGTACGTTTGAGTGTGTTTCTTGGGCGAGATCCTGATAAACTTTTCTGATAGTGGCACAATGATGGACGGTCTTCTTTTGTTTCTTTGACAGGCTCTAGCTGCGAATTTGCTTGTCCACCCTCCGACCCATTAACTCTTTTATTTTAGTCGGCAACACGTTTTTTTTATGACCGAATAAATCTTACATTAATGATGTTTTTTAATTACTTTAATGATGTCATAAAAAGGATTTTATTTGAGGGAGACCTTCTGCAAGCGTCTTCTGCATTAGTACTTCACTTTCACCTATTTTTACCGCCAAATAGTAGTGTTCGTGTTCGTGTTTTTAGGGTGAGCGTCAGTGTAATTAATGGGTAATGTGACATAATATCTTCAAGTCACACGGTTGGCAAAGCGCTAGTGATGTTGTTGGAATGTTAAAAGCGTCTAGATGCTGCTGTGACGTTTACCATCACGCGGACTGTATGTCGACCTAGTGTAATAGAAAAAAAGAAAAGGTTATGTTATATGAATTGCTGACCACCATAGATTCATTTTTGTAATAAATATCTCCCTAACAAAGCAAAGCCCATAAACAGATCGATTCAAACGATCTCAAAACTGTCTTCCACCCAGAAGAAATAACCTCAATGTTATAAATGCCGCTTGCTAAAGACTGGAATGTTCCGAGTTATAGTTGGATGCTACAATGCCGCCTCGGGAATAAATCACCGAAAATTTCTAAAGGACAATGAGACGACAATATTAACCCTTTAAATGGCATCAGGCTGCATAGCAATTATTGGCGTCGGGACTCTTCAGGCCCCGTGGGGCCTCGGAGGCCCACGCTTAATTGCAGCGGGGACTGTTGTACCCCGAGACGGGTTATCGACTGGTGCGATTAAATTAAATTTTGAGCATCGTTTGTGGTCGCGCCAGTGTTGAATGTACTGTGAAATACATTAAAAAGGTATTTCAAAATGTGCCGTTCGGATGTCGGGGAGAAAAGGGTTTGATGTTTGTGACGCGGTTGAGTTTCGCGTGCAGTCGCTTCAAGGGTTCTCTGATAAAGGTGTCACTTCATAGCTTCTGACTGTTACCTCCATTTGCAAAAGCGATTAGATGTAGAAATATACTTAGAATTTTAACTAAATTTTCTTTTGTCTCTTTAATTTTTCGAAACTACCGTACTCTTTATTTATTTTTTTATTTATTTAACTTTATTGCAGAAAATGTTACAAAATGTACAAATGGCGAACATAATGCCAGATGGCATTATCTCCCAGTCAACCATTACACAAAACTGAAAAAAATATATATATATAGTGGTGCAGGCAATATATATATATATAAAATAAATAAACGTGGCATACATATTTGTATAAATAAACGCAATAAATGCATATGATATAAATATATATATTAATGTGTCCCTTGAAATATACTAATACAATAGTACTCAGCAATAAAACGATAAATATTCAAAGTTTGCTGGATGGGGATCGAATCCACGTCCTTTGTAGTACAAGACAGTTTTACTAGCACCTGAGTCATCCGGCCCGTCACTATACAGATTAAGAAACTACAAATATATTTCAAATCGAAGCCATCAGCCATACTTATAAAAACTACCAGACACATATCGATTAACAAAACCAAAACTGTCTGTCATATGCCTGTCTGTCGATCGCCCCACCCATAAATTGCTAAGACTGTTTAAAATAGATTGTCTTTATAACATTGCATTAACGGTAGCGCGTCAGCTATCCGCACCTCAAGGAAATAGGCGGCCTATACCGACCTATAGGGTGAGGGGAGGCAGGCCAGTACCCCCACCTGACCCGGCTGACTACCGCACCGGGTGAAACGCGGTATCTGATTTCTCGCGAAAAAGCTTGCACTATAAACTGCAGCGCAGTTTTTCTCCAGAGAATAAACTGTTTAAAATTTAAAAACGAGCGTTCGGATCAGAGATTTAGCCGCAAGATGTATTTTATGCAGCAGTCATTTCGCTTAAGATCTAACTTGTGTTTACGGGAAGTTGGCCTGCCTTAAACCTAGGAAGAGCTAGGCTTATATACAAGCCATTATATACCTTTTATATATTCATATATTGTTTATTCTTTTATTTTAGGTTAAAATAAACTTATGCGTTGCTTCTGAAAACGAAGATTTAGCGCATAAGTTTATTTTAACCTAAAATAAAAGAATAAACAATATAAAACGACAATTAAAGTCTATTCTTCCACCAATTATTCTTATTTATCTATCTTAAATCACAATAATCTAATACAATAATAACCTCTCAACTGACCATTGACCTCAGACTTTAGCGCTTGTCAGTTGTCAATGTCATTCAATGTCGTTCAAAAATTAAAGAAATATTATTTCTTTACATTCATAATTCGCACTTCTAGATGAAGACTACAACAACTCAAAATAATATATTTTCAACAATTCTAGAAACATTGGCATTTATTCGCAAATTTAACCATATTGTCGGCTTCCTTCAGAAATATTTCAACAGGCAGCATGTTCAGAGAAATTTTCAATATGAATAAGTATGGGAATCATAGGCCCTATTGTGATTATTTACGTTAATTTCGAAATGTCTACAAACAATTACAGTTTTGAGTTAATGCAGTCTTCATTTAGGGGTGCGATATATAATGATGCTATACATCATAATAAACAGACAGTGTTGATCGCTTTTAAAAAAAACAACTCAGAAGTTAGTTGATCTATTTTTATATACAATGTTGTAAATATTAAATATTTGATTGTTTTAGGCATTGTTTGACCATGAAGAAGCTTTATTTTAACAAGGTATATAGAAACAGATAATAAATTATAGATAAATTTATAATGTTATATAGATATCGCCATCAAGAAACAAAGAAAACATTTTATGAAAATAAACAATAGACTAAGAAAGAGCCCCACCCAAATTATCGGTACCAGAGATCATGCGATAGAGCTTCAACAGACACGGTGTTAATTTAAAAACAAAGGATTTAGGCCATTAAATGTTATACCTTATGTGCTATTATCGCTTCACCGATGAAGCCATCAATCACTTGCCGTGCGCCGAGGATAGACCCCGGCCACTATATCCGTATTCTTATTTCACACAAATCTAGACCACAAATAAATAAAAGCTGTTGTTAGTTTGCATGAAACATTTCAAATCATTGATTATCACAATATTACATACCAGAATCCGAGATAAAACTCTTAAAGCATTTGTGTTACGAGCATCAAAAGTTATTTAACATCCAAACACAGAACAAATACAAATATAATTTAAATAAATGTTTGTCCTGGATGGAGGTCGAAAACACGACCCTTGGCGCATAAGATAGGAATACAGTCGTATGTAGCACTAGACCCGTCATAAATCAAGAAATACTATTAAAAAAAAACATTTCTTTTATTTATTACAAAGTAAGCGAACAAGCAAACGATCCACCTAATGGTAAACGTGACCGCAGCTTATAGACGCTCGTGTCATCACACGGATATCACTAGCGTGTCACCAACCCTGTCAACTGAAAATACTATTTCAGATTTAGCCAGTAATTTGATTGCTTTTCTCACCTTTCAAATCGTAGCTGAGCAATGCGAACACTGCTATTTGGCGGGAGAAATAGGTGAGAGTGGGGTAACAATGTAGACGACCCTTTGTTAGAGGTCTACTTCTAGTTTATTTATAATTAATATTTTTTAGTATTTAAGCTTTCAAGACTCATGTGGGTTGTATGAAATACCAATTGTTATATTGTGAGTTTTTAATTGACTTCAAAAAAGATGGAGGTTCCTGATTAGGCAGATTTATTTTGTATGTATTAACATACATCAATCAATATCTACAAGAACTGTTAAATAATTTTGAAAATTATCTTTTATTAGAAATGGTAATACTTATCTGATGATGAAATCGAGAGCAATCCTGAAATTGTATAGGCACGTGAAGTGTGTAAGTATTTCCTAAAACTATTCAAGTATTTGCTTTTGGTGTTGCAATGAGGTACCGGCAAGTAAGAGGCGACTAAGGTACCAGAACCGATAGCGGTATATCAAAGCTCAAACGCTCAGAGGAGGGATGGGCAACAGCATCCCCGTCGCGACTGCTGCACTCTGCACTCTGCTAACACGCTTGCCCAGAACGGCAATTATGGGCATACAACCTCCTTGAAGAGGTTGTATTTTGTTAAAAAAAATTTATTCATTTATAAATGTGTGGAATATGCGATTAAATCACTTTTACCAAGTGAAAAATTCAAAAGGTAATAGTCAGGTGGTATCGTAATACTAATGTATGTATGTTCTTAGCACAAAATACCATAGATGTATCAGCTAAGGGGATCTCTTATGGGTAATACACGGGCTACGGCGTTGGACCACGAAGCTGATAGTGCGAGATTCCCCGTTTCATAGCAATCGCCATTCATCGTACCGCCTCATACGGTTCACAGAATTATAGGCTAGTCCAATTAGTTTGAATAATTTTAAGAGTATTGTTACAAGGATATTGCTGTGAGGTACCGACAGAGCAGAATAGTACCTCCCTCTGCACCAGGTGTCGCAAGAGGCGACTAAGGTACCAGAACCGACCGGTGGCGGTATATCCATCCGGAAAAGTGTAGCTAAAATGCAAGGGGCGGAAATGGGCAGCAGAATTCCTGTCGCGAAAGCTGCGCTCTGCGATTGTAAACACGCTTGCCCAGCGCGGCAATTACGGGCAAAAGACCTCCTTTTTTGGAGAGGCCTGTCCAGCATTGGACTTTCAATGCCTAGTATAATGATGATGATACAAAGATGCTGCTGCCCATCCCTGCCCCATGTCATCGTACTGCTCCCTGTCGGATTCGGTACTTTAGTCGTTTCTTACGACACCTTGTACAGACGTAGGTTCTATTCTATTTTTCCCCCAAGGTACTATTCTACGCTATGGAGGTAATATTCTACCTCTCGGCAAACCGCCTCTATCACACGAACATAAATTGCAACTTAGGAGGATGATTGTGTTGCATTACGAGACTATTTTACTTCTTTTCCCAAGTATATGCGTAGATCTAATGAGGATGTAGCGAAATGTTTAATGTATAAATGGTTAATGTTTAACGAAATGCGTAATCTTACTTCTGATTAATATTATTAACGCGAAAGTGTGGATATATGAAACTCTTTCACACCGGAACAGCTGAACAGATCTAGATGAAATTTAGCACAGGAATTATTGATAGTTTGAAGTAACATATAGGTTATATTGATCCCGAAAACATGTTCCAGTGGGATAATTTCCTCTATTTAATTAGCAAACTCTTTGCACAATTTATCCCATAATTTATAAGAAAGGATACTTAGGGATGAAATCTAAAGTAAAGATTTGGTAGACAATATTTCGGGCGGGAAGCTACTATGAAATAAAGTGAACATTAAAATTTGCTGTTTAAATATTGTTAAACACACTGTATTAGGATTGCTAAATGAACTTATCTATAACATATGGAATTTAACAAAAAATAAGTTGCTTCTTGGTAGTAACATTTCTTATTATTTTTTTCTAATCGAAGATTTTTATTTCTAACCTGTAGCCTTATTATCGGCATTAGATGGACTATCTGTACCAAGACACTTTGTGGCCACCGCACTATAAGCTACGGCGTAATCGCGGGGCCGCAATAAAGGCATCAATCAACTAGCGTGGCGTGGCGTGGCGTCGAAAGCGAACAGACTTATCTGATGTGCCTATTTGCTCGGCTACTTATAAGTAATTTCCGAGTAGCGATTCGTTTTGTTCGCTCTATTCTCGCGACAGCCTTAAACGGCAACAAAGCCTAAATGAAAACGATAAATAAGGCAACGCAGGTTAGGTAAACTCGCATGCTTCCAGCGGAGTTAATTGAAAACGGTCACTTTTTTACGTGTTAAGAAAAATAATATAGCGTTAATTTATTCTGTAGCCTGTTTTTAATTCGTTTTAACACGTTATACTACAGCTTACTAGATACTCGCGACTTTCCTTTCTCACTCTACTTTCTTTACTATCTAATCTATCTCTTTTACTTCTCTCTCTCTCTCTGTCTATTCCTGTGACTCGTCATCATCATATCCACTTTTTGGAATCGTGATATCACCATTAAAATTGCTCGTAATTGATGTGCTAGGCAAGCGTGTTGTTAATACCGCCATCTGTCGGTTTTGGTACCATAGAGGTACGACACCGGGTACTAGGGGAGGTACCATTATACTCTGCGGGTGCCTCACTCTGTCTCACCCTTTCCCTTGCTCTCTTCACTGTCTAATGAAAATAAACAACTTAGCAGACATCTTAGTTTTTATATATAGCTACTTACCAAGTAGCTTGAGATACAAACTATAAAATAAGAAAAAATATTATCTCTACCTCAATTAATGATAATAAAATTCAAACAACATCTTATAAATTGGCCTGGCTTCGGGACCATTTGATTAAAACATTTGTGTGCACCGAATACAGAACAGATATACATCATATGAATATTTGTTTTCAAGATTGAACCTACGACCTTGAACACACAAGATACGATCACCACGTGCGCCATCGGGCTCATCGATTTAAATGTATGACTAAGAGAATGTATTTGTGACAAGCTTGTGACTGACACTGTCCGTTTTAATGTCAGTTATATTGATACTAACCTTCTTTAAAGAGATTTTGTTCATAATGCCATGAGTTTGCTATAATGTTTGACGAGCTCGGTGGCGCAGATAGTAGTGATCCTATCTTATGCGCCAGGGGTCGTGGGTTCGATCCCCACCTAGGACAAATATTTATATTATATGTTGTATTTGTCCTGTGTCTGGAGGTTGGATGTGTATGTTTGTGATTCCTCTGTTGTCTGGCGTCCGTAACACAAGTGTAATTAGCGAATTATCACCGAGTAAGGTCAATCAAAAAATTAGTATAAAATTTATTAATTTTTTGGTCCAATATTAAATAACACTATAAAATGTATAAATTCGAATGAAAAAGTGAAATGTAAATTTCTTATAAGTTAAATACATTTCTTTAATCTTAAACTGGCAGACTTGACAGACGAAAAAAACAACTGATTACAAAATGAAATATAAACTTTAAATATAAATCTTTCAAGTTGGATTAAACTGTTCACAGTAAGCAAAGATTGATTAAAATCAGTACAGTAGTACAAAAATTCTTCCAAGACAAATACCGTGACACAATATTTTATATATATATATATATATATATACATATACTGAAAAACTATTTCGGAGAGAATCAAGTATAAATAGACACAAATAATTAAATTGTTATTTTTTATAAAACTGCATTAGGTTTCTAAGAACTATTATGTCAGCCTTGCATAGACACTTCACTTATATGTCTTGTACAGTAAAAAATATATTAATTGAAAAAAATCTGTCTCAGTGTTGTGCCATGTTTTCTTTTAGTCAAGAGAGAAATGCTCCGTACACAATATTAGTCGACTCTTGAATCTTCAATTAATTAATTTAATACGGAACTTGAGAAACGTTAAAGACTAATTTCGAAAAGTATCTTTAGCTGTTTTATAATGAAAAACTGAACTTGTACCTGTACTTTTAAACTCGGCTAATTTATAGTACCTTATTTATTTATGTACCTACATTGATTGTTATGCATTGTGTTTAAAAACCTAGAATTTAAATCCCTACGGGGTGTAATTGAATTTCAACCTGAGTTTTCGGGTTTTTCACTCTTTATATCATTGTCATTTATTACTAGATTTAGGTAATGTGTATTATTGAGGTAGACCTCATACAAAATGTCGTCTGCATCAGTACCTCACTCTCACCTATTTCTACCGCCAAATAGCAGTGTTCGCTGTGTACCGGTTTGAACGGTAAGAGAGGCAGTGAATTTACTGGGTAATGTGTTATAATATCCTCAAGGCAACAAGGTTGGCAACGCGTTAGTGATATCCTTGTGATATTACGAGCGTCTATAGGCTTCAGTGACGCTTACTAAAACGCAGAATGTATGCTTGTTTGTTGACCTGGTGTAATAAAAAAAAAATACATATTGACGATTGATTTGAGATAGTTGACTATAATAATAGACTAAATCAAAAGGGTGCGAAAAGAAAAGATATCTTGCCTATATGTTGTTATTAATATAACAGATGCACACATAATCTACTTACATAACATAGCCTACATATTGAGATTACTATAAATAAGGTATAATAACTTCTACAAGGCGATAACTAAGAAAAGCTATGTTTATATAATCAATACAGATTTTCATCTACTATGGGTGTTCCTTCTCAGAGCATATATTTATATGATGATATGTGTTTGTTCTGTGTGTTAAATATATGTATTTAATTAATATATTTGTGATTACTTTGCTGGCAATGTATTTAAGTAGTATATTTGTGATTATTTTGCTGCCTGGCGCCCGTAAAACAAGTGCTTTAAGCTACTAACTCGGAGACAATGTTGCGGGAAAAAAACTGTTTTTTTTAAATAAAATATCTACTACAATTAAATTTTTATCACGCGCAATAAATTAAAATCTAGTAAAATTGTATAAAAATAGAACTTTACATACAACCACAGCACCGAAATGCAGCCGTAATAGCTGAAGGGGTACTAAATCCTCATTACTAACTTTTCAACGGTTAATGAAAATCTTATTGAGCCCATAGTGCACCGCCCCCCAGTGGGGGCGCGGAAGGGAGACCGGGGGCGCGGTGCGCAGCCGGGGCGCAGCCGAGGCGCGCGGGGGGCAGAAATGGGCCGGCTAAGTGTATTACAGACGGATCGCTGCCTTTGATTCGTCACATCAAAGAAAGTCCAGTCCATTCGTTCCAAATCGAATCAGGGCTAGCTTTGTTTTACCTTCGCTAGGTAAATTTCTAGCCGTCGCCGACGTCTCAATTCAAGGTGTCACTCGACTCGCCCGCTCATGTTCCAATTTTTCCGAGACAGTTTTGTCGGCGCCGTTTTAATTATCGGCTCGTTTTTCAAGTTTGCTCAAATTGAATGGTTGTTAAGACTCAATTTAATCTCATTTGAAAGACGAAAGGAGATTGGCCGATGAACGCTTCTATTAAACATTTTTTTTTCATAAGAAACACGAAACTTTTTGAACAAAATGTACTTGATTATTTTTGTACTGGTTATAAAGAATTAAATTAGCTAAAAAACAAATTAAATTTGGTACTATTTGCAATTCGGATTCTTCCAGTAAACTATACTAAGATTATAAAGTTAATAAGTATTATAATATTTGACCGAGCTAATCATAAGAACCGAAGAACCGATTTGAAAATTCTTTCAGTGTTTTCAGTGCGATAGTACATTTATCGGGAAAAATTTGAGGCTATATAATATCATGCTAAGATCAATAACAGCGTGACATAAATGAAACTAGGTTTGTTCTACAACTTAACCCGCAGGGCGCCGCTAGTATTACATATGTAATACTCGACCTACATTATAGGGTTGAAAGAGACCACAGGCGTGGGCAATAAAACGGGGGTTAATTCTTGGCTGGCTGCGGCGCAGGGTGAAAAACTAAACCGAATACTTCTTAAAATTACAGCCGCGGGAGGGTTATGCGGCGGCACGTGACCAGAGCTTTGGCAGCTCGCCGGCGGTGCCGATAAGGCTGTGGTCACGAGAGGAGCGGGAGCCGACTCTCCACTACTACCTACTTTATATGATTTAAATCTGAATGTATTTTCTATATGTCGTGAGGTACCGACCGAAAGAATAGTACCAGGTGCGACTAAGATAACAGAACCGATAGATGGCGGTATATCAATCCGAAACAGCGCAGCGGTTCTGGTGCCTTAGTCGACTCTTACAACACGTGTTGCAGATCAAGATACTATTCTACTCTGTCGGTACCTCACGGCTATATACAATAATATGCAATTAAACAATGGCGGCCTTAACCAATTTCAATATTTTCATTCGCTGTCAAATCGAATGTGTCATAGTAGTTACTAACTAATGACGTCACAAGCTTGCGATGACAGTTGACAAACGTATAACACATTTTTTTGTTTTTGATTGCTAACTAGTTCGTCAATAAAATATTAAAAACAAATTGCTACATTGTGTTCGTGTGTTATTGTTTATTTATCACTCTGTATCCTTCATATATATCTATATATATAGTTAACGAATTTTTTATATGCTTAGGAATGGTCAGAGGTTTACTGCAAGACAATAGTCTGTTAGCAACGACGCCGGCAGGGGTTCCATTAACACCAGCCACTAACAGTTAATGGAGCTTTTATCACCACCAGTATAGGAACCTTCCTGGTGGCCCGCGTAATAAACTTGTTGTTGACTTAGCCTTAAGATTTGTTTAGTGCTTGCGTACTAGCTTTAAGAAGGGCTAATTCAATGAACTGTATGTTTTAGTTGGGTCATCAGGGTCATCAATATTATAAGTATAGAATCTAATACATCCTAAATTAAGTCGTGAAGTACCGGTAGAATAGTAGCTCCCCCTCCCCCTGTAGGAGAAGGGCAGCAGCATACCCTTCACGAAAGCCAACACGCATGCCCAGCGCGGCAATTATGGGCAAAATTCCCCCTTTCTTGAGGCGGCCTATGTGCAGCAGTGGACTTTCAATTGCTGATATGATGATGATCACATCCTAAATTAGAAATATTACTGTATTAATTATTATTCATTTAAGACTAGCATGGTTTCGTGGCTTCATCCGCGTAGATTCTGTTTCCGTAAAAACACAGCTTTTTTTGAGCCACACGAACAAAAATAGAAATATTGCCTCTTCGTATTACATTTTACGTAAGAATCTCATATTTTTTGTATATATAATGTAGACAAAGTTACTCGGAAAAAACGTAACTTCCTGATGATGCAATTTTTTGCAAAATTTTTGATGATGCAAATTATTAAAACCGGTGGAGTATATTTTAACTTTCATCATACTAAACAAACAAAGTATCCAATCTTTCCTTTTTATAATATAGTGACTATTTAAAAGTGCTAGAGCAAAGGTTTATTTGAGATAGGTAGTGATCCATGTATGCGTCTGTATGTAGACTAGGTATGCAACTGGAGATGTTCGCACGCAATGCAGATTACTCGTAAATTCCGTTACGCCCAATCCAGCCGGGCTCGTGTGACTCGAGTCGTAGTGCCAGCACGCCTTTGGCACGATTAAGGAGCAATTTACACTGTTCTTACTTATCTATGCACTACTGCGGTGTCGGTGTTAATTACGTCGAATTGGAGCAGGTTACTTGTTTATATTTATTGGGATCGATTCGTATTCCATTTTGTTAATTTGTTTTATAGAAGGTAATTCTCAGTGATATTTAAAGAATTGTTATAATAAAATAAATATTATAATTTACACAACATCTCATACATTGACCTGATTCCGTGATAAGTCGCTTAAAGTATTTGTGTTATGGACATCAGACAATAGAAGAATCACAAATAATAAAATAATCCATGATTTGTAAAATATACATCATTACCCTTTTGAGTCTATACGCCTCTTCCATTGTGTCCGCCATTTTATTCTATCGTCAGCTGTTTTCAACCAACCAACCAACCCTTTCCTGACACTTTTAGAATGTCATCACAAATATATTACTGAAATATATATTTGATACCCAGATACAAATTAAACATAAATCCCTACTAATATTATAAATGCGAAAGAAACTCTGTCTGTCTGTTACGCTTTCGCGCTTAAACCTTTCACCGATTTTAAAGAAATTTGGCACAGACAATCTTTAGACCCTGAGAAACGCGGACGAAGTCGCGGGTACAGCTAGTATCATAATATAAATATCAAAATAGGATCACTAACATCTGCGCCATCGAGCCCGTCAGATCTAGAACGTTAGCTAAAATGTGCCATGATACAGTTAGACAACTTTAAGGCTATAGGCTATATCTAAAGAAATCTGGAAAGACGTGACTAGAGAAAAAATAACAACCTTTTTTTCGGACTGAATGAGGTGTTTTGAATTTGATATATTTAAAATTCCTACAAGAATAGAGTCATATCTGGAAAAACAAATGTTCATTTCAATAAAAGAAATGAACATTTGATTTTCCAGCGCTGCAGAGTTATGAGACCCTCTCAGTGTGAAGACACGTTGG